>JARHVA010001418.1:1130000-1492500 GCA_037957365.1 Torreya grandis | reverse complement strand
CTACTTCTTGTATAGGGGTATCTTCTTATTCTATTTCCTCTTCTTCTTCTCCTTTTATCTCTATCTCAAGAGAAAATCTTGCTTCCACCAAGATTTCCTTTGGGTGATGCTCATTCTAGAGACTCTCAAAGGTCTCATCTCCTTCTTCATCATCAAAATTGGAATATGGTTTACTGATCTCATACCTGTATTTTTTATAAATGGAAATTTTCTCTTCGCTCCAATCCCTGAGATAGGAAAATCTCTGAGAACTCATAATAGTCTTGTGTGACTGATAGGATGTGGGTCCAAATAGTGATAAGAGTCACCACATTTGGGAAAATGTCTATATTAGATGAGTTAAGGTTGAGATATTTAGAGAAGAACTGAGAGTGCTGGTATAAAATGAGATACATAAGGAAAGATGAGTACTAAAAGGTCCTAAATGTCAAAAAAATTTCCAACTCATTCTTCATGGTGGTGGTAATGAACTCTTCAAAATCCGTCCTGTACACCTCCCCCCTTTTCTCCATGGTCAGGAGGAAGAGCACCCTAGTTCAAAGTCATCAACATTGGCATCAGAGTCCATCCCAAAGATGAAGAATAACATAGATAGGGTGTCTTTCAATTACTGCATGGAGAAGCTCACCAGGGGAATAGGTAAAGGAGGCATCTCCATGATATTGATCTTGGGGAAAAAATTGAGGAAGTGTGACTTCTCATAGACTCAGAAGTCCTAGAAATCTTGAAGGCTTTCCATGCTATAGATATCAACCTTTGGGTCACTTGGGAGCTATAACATCTCCCTGATATCATTTACACTAATTTTCACCCTTAAGTGGGCATTATCAATAATTATGCTAGTATTATCATCATACCTTTCCACGTAGAGGGAAAAAATTTCTAGGCATGGATGAACATAAGGCACCATGAACTATGCCAACATGAAATACCACATTCTACATCCAAATGAGTCATACTCCTCCCTATGAACCCTTTCCAACATTTGGGTGTGAGCACCCTCTCAAACTTTTGGGATTGTTGGTTAGCTTAAGCATGAAGTTATCATCCACAAAAGTAGTGACTAATGCTTTGTCTTTATACTCCCCTTTGGACACCTTATTGATATTTAACACTTTCTCCTTTTTCTAAGAGAGAGTGGAAGCATAGGATTTACTCACTACATATTTGGTGAGAAGGTCTCCTCGACTACTCAAGCCATGGGTTATTTGTCTTGTGGGATGCTTCTCTCCCCTATAATATGTTGAAGGATCCATCTCATAGATTATTCTTGGAAATCAATCTCTATCATAGACGAGATACTAGTTTAGTAAACCTACTCATAAATTTCTTAGTTCTAGGCTCGACTCTCTCTACTCTTTTATGCTCTACTCAATTACACAATGCTCTTCAAAAACTCTAAGTGCTTGGTTAGGAAGAGGTGAGGGTATTTATACACCAATTCTACTAGGCATGTTCATCATGAAAAATTTGAAAATGGTCACCCTCATAAATGATAAGGGTAACACACACGCTCGAAGAGCCATTCAAAAGATATTTATGATGATTATTATGGGGAATTACATAAAATGGAGCATTTGACATTAATGATAGGTGAGGTGAGTAGCTAACTATCTTTCATACAATGTTTTATTTTGAAGATTTGAGAGAGTTTGAGTGAGGACATGTGGCAACTAGACAAGCCACTTGTGCCAATGGCACTTATTCAAAGAAAATAACGATGGAAAGGGAAAAAAAGGAAAAGGAAAAAATAGCAAAGGAAAGGAAACACAAACAAAAAGGGAAACTAACTAAATATGTACAAGGGAAAGGGAGTAAGCTAGTTGAAATACTTCAAATCAATCCTATTAACTGGGATCTATAATGCATTGCCATCTTTGTATTCTAATTCAAAAGCATTTCCCTACTTGTTGTTGATGATGTGAAATAGTCCCCTCCATAGAGAGTCAAACTTTGCATGTTAGCCTACCTTTACGACCTTTGATCATACTTGAGGACTAAATCCTTGGGTTTGAATATGAGGTCTGATGATTTCTTATCAAACCATTGCTTGACTATTTATTAACTGGTGATTTTTTCATCACTTGGTTATTTTCTTGCTTCTTAGAGGTTAAGTAGCTCTGTGAGTCTAACTTATATCATTCTATTTTTCACAACTTCAATAGATTTTAAGAAGCTATAAGGTGGGGATTTATGATGACATCAACATGACCATCTTTTTTTCATATACAAATTCATACAGAGAGATTTTTAGGATCTACTTTGGAGTGATGCGGTCTACCCATAGAGTTTCTCTTATGTGCATGTGCCAATCCCTTTGTAGGTCAGCACCCATCCTTTTGATCAGCCTTATCATATTCTTGTTTGTCAACTCCACTAACTCATTCCCTTGTAGGTAGTAATTAGATGAAGCTTTTAAGAAGATACCATTATATAGCATGAACTCATAAATATTAGACATGAGGAAGGCTTTCACATTATCAGAGATGATTTTTTTGGGTGGGCCAAATCTTGATACAAGCTCTTCCAAGAAGCCACGAATCATATTCTTGGTTGCCTCTCTCTCAATGGGACTACTTCAGTCCACCTGGTAAAGTAGTTAGTGGCCAATTAATATGCACTTGTGACTAGTGCTTGAGATAGAATTGATCATCCTGATCAAATATAGACCCCACTTTATGAAGGGTTCATTGGTCATGATTGGGTTTAGAGGCATGGCCAAATTATTTCTTTTCCCCATGAAAAAATAGCTTTTTTGGCATTTTTTGACTACTTGGTGGTAGTCTGTGAACATGGTCAGCCAATAATACCACATTCATATGATATTTGTCACTATGGTTTTTGTTGATAAGTGGCTATATGGGGGAGTGAAGTACATATCTTAGAGAATTTTCCTAGTTTGGTGTCTTTCAACACATCAGAGTAGATCTCTATCAAAGTTTCTTTTGAGCAAAGATCCTTGGATTAGCATATAGCTAGACCCTTGAAGCCTATAAAAATGTCTTTATGTATAAGGAGATCATCAGGATAATGACCAATTTGTATGAAGTAGGTTTGATCGACCACCCAAGATCCATCGACTTCGAATTGGTTCAACATGATTACTTTCAACATCCCTTGTTCTTCTAGTGGGACATCTACACATTGGGATAGGTACTTGCAGATTCCCCTTCCTTTGATCACCTTAGTCATTATGACTTTGATGTCATATGCTAGGATCTTGGTGAGCCAATTGGCCCATTCTTTTATGATTTTTCCTTCCATTATTATTCACAGACACTAGAGTGGGCCATATACACCATTACTTTGCCTCTCACCATAAGGTGCCTGAACTTTTTGAGGCCCTTGACTATGGTGAAAGCCTATCTCTCTAAAAAATTGTATTTAACATCATACTCATGTAATATTTTGAGTAGAATGCGATCGAGTGCTCATTTATTCCTTCCTCTTCCTTTTGATTTAACACAATCTCTAGGCATTGCTTACTCCCATAGACATACATAATGAAATCTTTGGAAAAGTTAGGGTTAACTAATATAGGCATGGTAGATATTATTTTCTTGATTTCATCAAATGCTACTCTTCCTTCAGGTGTCCACTTGAAGGTTTAGTCCTTCTTCATCATCAAGGTGATTGGTATCATCAATCCTATGAAGTTAGATATAAACCTGTTGATGAAATTAATGTTTCTAAGGAAAGATTTCACTCCTTTCTTATTTATCAGCAAGGCTAAGTATCTTATGGCCTTTATTCTCTTTAGATCAATGGCCATCCCTTATTTGAATACTATATATCCAAGCATCTTGCTTTATGAGATTATGAAGACACATTTCTTGGGGTTAAGAAACACCTTGTATTCTTAGCACCTTTGAAAGACCTTCTCTAGATGGTCGAAGTGATCTTGATTTTGACTAGAAAAATAGTGAGTTCATCTAGGTAGATGATGATGATATTATTGATTAAGCCTTTTAAATCTACATCTATTTCTTGCTATAAAGTCACTTTGGCATTAGAGAGGCTGAAAAACATCTTCACATATATGAAGGTTCCCCACTTCATGGGGAAGGTGTTCTATGCTGGTTTTCTTCATTTACCCATACCTGATTATACCCAAAAATTCCATCTAATAAAGAAAACATCTCCACACCTAATATTTTCTTAAGGATCTACTCCATAAAGGGAAGGGGGTAATGGTCCTTCAAGGATGCCTTATTTAGATCTTGGAAATCTATGCACAGTTGGATCTCTCCACTCTTATTTCACAAAGGAACTAGATTGGACACCTAAGTCAAATGCTTAATTGGGTATATAATCTTAGATTCAATTAGTTCTTGAGCTCTTAGGCCATTAAAGATTCAATCTTTGAGTTTATCAACCTTTATTTTTGTCAAACTAGTTTGGATCCTTCTACCAAGTCTATAGTGTGTTGAATGATCTCGTGGTCATATCCCTTCAAGTTATCATAAGTACATGTGATGAATCTTTTATATTTATCATAGAAAGAAACCAACTATTATTTATATTCCTAGGGGAATTCTTTCCCAACCTTCAAATTACTTACACATATGACATTAAGCTCAAAGTAATCACCCTTATCTGCAACAAACTTTTTCTTATCATTCCTTGCATCATCAGAGTCAAAAATATTTTCCAAGGTGATGAAGCCCTTCAACAACTTGTTAGTATTTAACTCTATGATTTGGTCTCCATAATAATATTCAATTTTTGGTTGTAGTTACTCCATGAATTTACATGATTATTTTAAGAACATGGAAATTTGAGCATCATTTTCAAATACCTACCATTTTTGGTTGTTATTTGGGATAACAAGCCTGATGATTACCCACACTGCTTGCTCATTGGTAAACAAGTCTATCACTGGGCCAAATTAGGAACCATTCAATTATATTATATTGTCCTTTGCATTCATGGCCCTTGGGATGATCTAAATGTTGAAGGATTTAATCAGATCCCATATAAAATGGTGGCAAGATCTTATGTGCATGTTTTTTGTGGCTGATACCCACTTACCTACCTTATTTCTAATTTTGAATCATTGAATGCCTTCAACTATTTGATTCCCATCCACTTGGCAAGGCTGAGGCCATGGATTAATGATTCATATTTGGCCTCATTGTTTGTATAGGCAAACTAAAATTGGAAGGCTCAGAGGATCTCTTTTTTCAGAAGGAGATGTTAGTTAGATGCTAGCTCTAGATCTAGTCTTGCATTTTGTAATCAAAATACAGAGTCCAAAATATATACTCATCTTCAAGCCCTTCACTTTGATCTTCTTTCTTATTTACGACCTTGAGAATGACCTGGTCTTCATCGTGGATCATGTAGGTTCCAAGGCTATTGGAATCAAAGTTTGTGAATGGGTCATTCTTAATGAATTTATTGACAAGGGTTTCTTCCTATGGATTTCTAGTATCTGTAACCTTTTTTCCTTCGATCATCTCCACATAGTGCATCTCCGCTCTTGAGAAGGAGGTATGCATTGCTTTGAAGTTCACCATAAATTCATCTGCTATGTGTTCTAGGTGAAGTTGTTTGGACAACATTTTCAACTTTGAACCATACTTGGTCCTCAGGATTAGATGGGACTAGTCCAATTATAAGTACCCACCTATTTTGGTAGTGAAGTCTCTTGACAAACATAGCCCAAAAATAGGTGGAATGTCTATCACTACAATTTCTTATGGAATAATAATGCTAGGAAAAGAATATAATGTGAGGGGAAGAGCCATAATGATCCCTAAGATTTGAACCTTTTTCCCATCTAGATGCATCATTCCTTTACTCAATGGTTCATACTTCAATTATAGTACATCTGCTATTTATTTAGGCATCACTGTCATGCTTGCACCCAAATTGACCATGGAGTTGTGCAATAATTTCTTCCCCATAATTAGTGTCAAATATAATGGGGTAGGTTTTGTTTTGCTTACGTCCTCTTTGGTATTGACAAATGTAGAGGGTATCTTGGGTTGTGCACTTGTGCTAGTTTCCTTCCCCTTTATATTTATGGGATCTATAGTCAGCTTTCCTTGCGTGGGCTTTTCCTAATTCTTCAAGGATTTTTTAGTAGAGAATTCTACTTGGGGATTGATAAGACATTTTAAAGGGAGATGTTGGCTAGAACCCTATTTAGCTATTCCACCATGTTATATGACCCTCAATATGAGACCTTAGGATCTTTTGATTTGTTTTGTACTACCTCACTCCATTTTGGATATGTCAAAGGCAAGGGTTGAGGTGTTGGGCCTTTATCAAAGGTAATTTTGGGCCTTATAGTAGCTTTGGGGCTTTCAGTCAATATTTTTTTGAGAAAGTATAGTAGTTTGATTAAATATGTGAGGCTCTATACATAAGAACTTAACTCATGTAGACTGCATCTTCACCTTCAACCTAGGAAAACAATGCATACTCTAGGGCTATTTTTTCTTCTTGTTCCAAGAATATTTCCTAAATTTATGTCATCAAGACCACATTCTCAATCCTTAGAGATTGGTTTGTGTAGGCCAAATCAAGGGCATTCCCTTGTCATTGTTATTTAGTTACCTTCTATTGTAGGTTGCCCCTTGGATAGTTTTGGGGTCCATGAGCATCGTTGCAAAGAAATCACCATGAATTATAGTCATATACCAATTTATTTTTGAAAGTAGCTAATTATCTATTTGCATTAGGTGATACCGTATACAAGGGGTCGGGTATTGTAACCATTTGGTTCGTAGGCTGTGACTAGTGATTCAATATTTGATGATTTAGAACTTGACGGTTTGGCCTTTATCTCTCTTAGTACTAGTTTTTTTGGTATAGTGTTCTCCTTTCTTGGTAGTTATTAAAAGAGGGACTTAGAGGCATATCTTTCTTCCTTTTGAGACTGATTATCTTGTTAGAGAAGTTTTGGAAGATACTCTTCATATCATTCATCTCCATGGCCAAGAAGGATTGAGTAGATGTGCTTACCTAAGTGGATAGATATATATACATAAAAGGTGGGGTCCCTGAGGTACTTAAGGATTCTTCTTGTGGAGGAATTAATATATTTGGAAACATCATCATTGACAGATGTGAAGGTAACTTTCCTACATCTATCAAATTATTCTTAGACCTTACTTCTAGATCATAGTGTTTGAAAGTGTTTGGTCTCCAAGAGATTGAATATAACCATAATATCTGAGTTTAAGGCCTTGAGATAGAAAATAATAGCCATATGTGTGGGTTGCCAAGTTGCTATTAGGATCCTTTGCCAGGTCTTTTCAAACCTAGTGTTAAAATTGACAATGGCTTCTTACAAGCCTATCTTGAGGGTTATTAGTTGTTGTAAGAGGGATGACTAGTCTTCTTTCTCACTAAATCACTCAAAGAATTTATTTCCCAGGTCATCCTAGGTGTCGATGGAGTTAGATGGGAATATTAGTACTAATCAAGGTCCTATCCTTTGTTACTATTAGCCTTAAGGATATATTCTACACATTGATGTAGTGTATAATGCACACATTTGTAACATCTTGGAGATATTATGTTGTGGTCTTGAATTCTTCTCTTAATAACTTAGGGAGTGCCTTCAAGGCATTCATAGGAATGGGGTCCCATGTACCTGGGGGTGTTGGAGGGATAATTGGGCTGCCACTATCCCATGATATGAAGTTCTTTAGTGGGCCTTGAATAGCCATTTATTGTCACTAAGTAGTGGTAGACCCTACAGTACTTTATCGAGTTGGAGCTCCTTAAGGTGGTGTTAGCAAGGTTGGATTATTTTCTATCTGTGACCTTGTTATAGGCTTTTGGCTCATAAACTTGGGCTCTTAGTTGAGTAATCTAGTAGATCTTATGCCATTGGTCATCCTAGAAAAGAGAAATTGTTGACACCTAAAACTCTCACTTTAGGTTTAACAACCTCTTATGGGAAGATTTATAGGCATGGAACCAAATTACCATCTGTAAATAAACCTCCAAGAGTTTATAAGCCAAAAAGTTTGGGGGTGAAAAGGGATAAATAAAGAAATTCAAATAATAATAAAATAACACTAACTGAGGTGATATGTCAAGAAATTTAAAGCATTAACCTATAATTGCATAAAATAGATTGAGCACTTAAACATTATAGACCATAAAAGAGAATAAAGTATGAATTAAAACCTATAATGCAAGCAAATATCAATACTATAGAAGCAAAGGAAAATATATAATAGACAGAGATGACTCTCCACTCAAATTGACATAAAACATCACTTCCTCTTCATTGTTAGATGGAGAACGGAATATATAAAGGCCTCAAGGGCACAATTTAAAACATTCAATCACACCTATAAGGGGCACCTATTAAGGTGGAAGAATGAGAAAATTCTAACTACTATTACTTTTATTCTACTATAAATGGTTATTTACAAAAGTAGAAAATACCAGTAAAATGATAACCAGTTCCTTCCAAAAAGAATGAGCCTAGAATATCTAGGTGAGACAACCTCTCATGAGAATGAAACTTGGAAATCTTGGCACTCTACCCATGATGATGCCATTGTAACTAAATGAAGGACTTGGGCTCATGAGTGAAGTTAGCTTCCAGTTCATAGATATTGCATGACCACTTTATATTATTAAGGCCATGATGATTAGGAGGGGTATTATGATGCCACATGTATATCTTCAAAGATATTTTTGTTATGCCACTGGGGATAGGGATCCACTTGCCTTAGCCAATGACATAATTCCTTTGTCTGATAAGAAAGTCTTAGCCTTTGATAAGCATTGGGCCACCACATGTCAAGGCTTGTCTCCTTGTTCCAACTAGCCAATGATGCAACTATAAGGTCTGATCGAACAAAGCCACTTATAGATAAGCATAGAGATGATAGTGTCAAGTTGGTACTTCTCCAAGGAAAATGTGCACTTCTTTGGCAAGGTTGAGTGTGAGGGCACCATGTGTTATAATAATGTTTAACAACAAATAGTTTGGTGGGCCCCATCAATTCATCCACTAGCCAATGGTACTATCTAAAAGTCTGACCAAAATAAACTAGCATTAGACAAGTGCTCAACTGCCACATGTCAAGGATCATCTCCTTATTTTTATAACCACATGGTAGGTCCCTCTCTTTTTCTAATTGGCTAATGATACAACTCCAAGGTTTGATAAACCAAAGCTATTCATGGATAAGCATATAGATGACACATGTCAAGCTGATGATAGACCAAATTTGCTCATGGATAAGCATAGAGATGAAACATGTTGAGATGAAACTTATCTAAGGAAAATGGGCACTTATTTGGGCTGAAGAAGCATTAGATTGACATATGGGGGACGTAGAATGAGGTCGATACTTAGACAAAATTTGAAAAAAGGATCCTAGGAAGGAAGAATTGTGAAAGGTATTGAGCAAGCCAAAGGCAAATGGGGTGACTACTCCAAAAAGAGAAAATTTGGATTTTGATCCACATGTTAATTAGGGTGAAGAAACCCAATACAAAAAATCCTTCATCAAAAGATAAACCTTGACAAACTAAACACTATAAAATTACACAAAATGGGGCCTCAACTTAGCCTACCATATCCAATTGAGCCAAGAGAGATAAATCTGAGGTAAAGAGTTCAACCTCCACTAGATATTTAACTTATAGATAATTAAGAAGAATAGACTAAGAACTCTATATAAAATCCCATGAGTTTAAATTATTTAATGGTGTTTCATAAATTCAATAACAATAATTCCAATGACTTATGTACCATAACATCATCTATGAGCTCTTGAATATGAATAATGGAAGGAAAATTAGAGATAATATGTTTAAACTTACTCTATTAGATGGGCTAAGAAGTGAAATCTCTAGAGGAAATAAGATCACACACAATGATAATACCTTTTATATAAATCTTGAGATATTCGATACCTAAAGTCTCTAAAAGAGGTAAGTTAGTGTTTTGTACAATGGGGGACCACCATATGTTGTGGTCAATAAAAGAGAAGCCTAATCTAAACCCATCTACAACCTAGTTAAGTAATGGTTTTACTAACTCAAAAATTTCATAGATAATATGGGAAACAAATGAGCCTTCAAATTTAATAGGGGTTAAGATAGTGAGGAGTGTGTCAACCCAACTCTCTTCTAGGCCTTCTTGCCATAAGGAAAAATGACATAAATGTAATGTCTAAGAAGGATTTTCTAAGCTTCTGATCCCTCAATACCTCAAATGAGCAATGTAGCATAATGTGCGAACTCTATCTATGGAAATTAATGATTCCCATACTTCTTTTATCTTGTGGAAGGTAAAAAATTCCCCAAGTGACTATGTGAAAAATGTGAGATTGTTTTGTATAATCCCATAGGAAGTTACATAGAATCTTGAAATTTTTTTAATATGAAGCTTCAAGATGTTCCAAACAAGAGTATTAAACATGAGTTATAGTGATCAACTTTATGTAGATCTAAAACTTACTAGTGAAAGATAAAGCCTTGGTAATCCAATATACAATTTTATTCTCCAACCATTGAAAAAAAATATAACCACGGGGAGGATGAAGAGATTTCAAAAGTAAAGGGAATGATAATAAAGTAAAACATTTCCCCCTTACCAATCCATTTTCAATCAAATCTATCAAGACTATCAAACACAAGCATCATACTCTATTGATAGCATTGAGTATCACTCCAATGTAGATTAAAACTTGAGGGCTTACAAAAGGTCTCAATACAAGCCATATCTTCATTCTCACTTAGGGTAAGAAATGAATTATTTACAAGTGACCATTTAGAAGTTATTTTATCTTATTAGGGAGAGTGATTCCCCTGATAATACTTTGATCCACTAGGATATATCCAAAGGCTTCCATGACCAAGATGTAAAGAGAAGGAACAAGCAGATAACCCTATTTGTTTAAATAAAGAAGACTAAAGATTTCAATTAAGGAAATTAATGGTGAGATAAGCCAAAACTTCCACAAAAAGGGTTTAGATGGTACAGAGAAAGAATTCTTTAAATTCTAGGGCTTCGAGCCTTGATAAGATGAAATCTTAATCAATATGAGGGTATGCACATAAAGTGTTAGGGTATGGAGCTAAAAGCTTCATCCATGAGCTAAATGCAAAAGATACTGGAACCACAGTCACCGTCAACGGTCTGGCAGAGACCAAGAACTGCCGGCGTCGGTAGTAGGTCGGCTGACGTCAGTCACAGGTGGACTGATAGGGACCAACGTCGGTCACCTGTGTAGGCAGATTCTATTTTTGTGTGCAAATAGAATGTTTGCATGTTAAGGAATAAACTATTGGTTGTTAAGTCCACGTTTCTAATTTGAGTAGGACTATAATTAGAGCCCTTGTTTGGAGGTGCATCTATTGGTTGTAAGTGCATGCTCATGAGTCTCTATAGTTATATAATAGAGATAGATCTTTATAGTTCAGAGGGACAAGAAGAAGAACAATACTATAGAAGTAGAATACAGATTGTATATCAATCCAGATTATGGAGTTGATTCTTGAAGGGTAAGAGAGATCTAGAAAGTGATCTATACATCTGAGATAGGTGTAGAAGAAAAGAAGTTTTCTTCAATTGTAATTCCTTCTGTAAAGAGTTGAATACAAGTTTTCAGGGTGGTTTCTTGTATCTCTTGTTTCTTGCTAATTCTGATTCTAGTTACTTATCTATCTGATTTAATTCTGTGTTTATTGCTTTCATAAGTGTAATCATATTGTTGGTTGATCCCCAACAAGTAGTATCAGAGCATTGGTTGCAGGTTCTAAAGCTTGATACCAACAAGTGGTATCAGAGCTTTGGTTCACTAACAGGTGGTTCAGATCTGTTGAGTGTGTTGATTACAAGTTACTCACAGAGGTTTCTGTTTGAGTGGGAGAAAGCAATGGCAGAAGAAAGTAAGCTAAGAATGGAGAAGTTCAATGGCAAGAACTATCAATTGTGGAGAATGCAGATAGAAGATTATCTGTATCAAAAAGATTTATACTTACCGTTAGGAGGGACTGCAAAGCAGCCCAAAGGCATGGATGATGAAGAATGGGAAGTTCTTGATAGAAAGGCTCTTGGATCTATAAGATTGAGTCTAGCATCCACTGTGATATCTAATTTATCATAGGCAAAGTCTACGGTAGAGTTAATGACTACTTTAGCAAATATGTATGAAAAACCCTCAGCTTCTAATAAGGTATATCTTATGAAGTAGTTATTTAATTTGTAGATGCAGGAAGGTAGCTCTATATCTAATCATTTGAATGATTTCCATGGAATTGTGAATCAATTAACTTCAGTCAAAATAGTATTTGATGATGAAATTAAAGCTCTATTAATCTTATGTTCTTTACCAGAAAGCTAGCACAGCTTAGTAATGGCAGTTAGTAATATTGCTTTTGCTTCAAATATTTTAAAAGTAGATGATGTGGTTAGTGTAATCTTGAATGAAGAAATTCATAGGAAAAGCACAGAAGAGACATCAGGGAATGCTTTGAGTTTTGAGAGCAGGGGAAGACAGAAATAGGAGAGCAAGAAAGGGAGATCAAGATCTGAATCCAAGATGAGAGGTAGATCTAAATCCAGAAATGGCAGGAAGCCACAATGCTAGAATTGTGGAAAGATTGGGCACATAAGCAAAGATTGCTGGTCAAAGCCTAAAGAGGACAGACAGCATGAAGACAAAGAAGAAGCAAAAGTTGTAGGTATTGCACAAGATGATCTTATATTCTCTTTGCATACTAATATAGAATCTTGGGTATTAGATTCTGGTGCATCTTTAGATGCTACCCCTAATAGAGAATATTTTAGTGACTATGTCCATGGAGATTTTGCAATAGTCTATCTAGGGGATGATGAGCCTTGCAAAATTGTTGGCAAAGGTAAAGTGCAGCTGAAGATGCAGAATGGAAATACATGGGTGTTGAAAGAAGTGATGCATGTTCCCAGCTTGAAGAGGAATTTGATTTCTGCAAGAAAGTTAGGGGATGAGGGTTGTACAATAACTCTCACAGCTAAATCTTGGAAGGTTACCAAGGGTGCACTTGTATTGGCTAGAGGTAAGAGAGTAGGTACTCTCTATTTGTGTAATTGTGTTACTAACAATTCTTCTTTTATATTATCTACTTCAGATGTAGATGCTAAATTGTGGCACCACAGGCTCGACCACATGAGTGAGAAGGGTATGACAATTCTTAAGTCAAAAGGTATGTTTCCAGATTTTAAAAACATAGATCTAGAATTTTGTGAGCACTATATTTTTGGAAAGCAGAGGAAAGTAAGTTTTCTCAAGACGGGGTCAACAAAGAAGAAGCATAAGTTACAGCTTGTTCACACAGACGTGTGGGGACCAGCTCAAGTTGCCTCTATTGGTGGATCAAGGTACTATGTGTCTTTCATAGATGATGCTACAAGAAAGGTATGGGTCTACTGTATTAAGAACAAATTTGATGTTTTTGACACATTTAAGATTTGGAAAGCTATGGTTGAGAATGAAACAGGCAAGAGATTGAAGTGCCTGAGATCTGACAATGGTGGTGAGTTTTGTAGCCTTAAGTTCAAATGGTATTGTTTGAAGTGTGGAATACGTAGGCAAAGGATGGTTCCAAGGACACCTCAGCAAAATAGAGTTGCTGAAAGGATGAACAGAACAATCATGGAGCGTGCAAGATGTATGAGATTGCATGTTGGTTTGCCCGTAGAGTTTTGGGCAGAAGCCGTGGAAACTGCAGTATACCTGATTAATAGAGGACCCTCTACAGCTCTGGATGGTTGAATTCCAAAAGAGGCATGGACAGGTAAAAATGTAGATTTATCATTTTTTAAAGTTTTTGGTTGTGAAGCATTTGTGCACATTGATAAGGAAAATAGAAAGAAGCTTGATGCTAAGTCTATGAGGTGCACATTTGTTGGCTATGGCTCTGATGAGTTTGGATTCAGATTATGGAATCTAGGAACTAACAAGATAATCAGAAGCCATGATATTGTTTTCAATGAAAAAGTGATGTATAATGATCAACTGAGGAAGTTGAATCATCCTGAGTAGAGCAATGAAGATTTGGACAAGGAGGAGGTCCAAAATAAGCTTACGGGAAAGAAAAGTCACAGAAAGGAAAACACAGACATCGGTGTTAGTCAGGTAGGAACTGATGTCAGCCATACAGAGACTGATGTCAACCATATAAGAATTGACATTGGCTGGGCAGGAACTGATGTCGATCAGGTATAACTGATGTCAGTCAGTTACAGGCCTGGAGGTGACCAAAGTTGGTCACTATCAGAGAATTTGGGTGGATAGCATGTTGTGGATGAGTCTTAGTCGCCCATCAGGAGGTCAAAAAGGGTAATTAAACCTCTAATTTGATATTCCCCTTCATTATTCTATTTATTACTAATTGATGGTGGAGAACCAAAGAGTTTTGATGAAGCAATACAGGTGGAATCCAAGGTTCAGTGGGAGCTAGGCATGAGTGAGGAGATTGACTCCTTGATAGAGAACCAAACATGGGATTTGGTTGAGTTGCCAGCAGGAAAGAAGACACTGAAGAATAGATGGATCTATAGATTGAAAGAAGGTGAGAATGGAAAGATGAGATATAAGGCCAGATTGGTAGTGAAAGGATTTACACAGAAACCAGGTATTGACTTTGGTGATATTTTCTCTCTTGTTGTTAAAATGACTTCTATACGGACTGTATTGTCTTTAGTTGCTACAGAGGATTTGCATCTCGAGCAACTTGATGTTAAGACAATGTTTCTTCATGGAGATTTGGATGAATAAATATATATGGATCAGCCGGAAGGATATGAGGTCAAAGGTAAGGAGAAGTTAGTGTGCAGATTGAAGAAAAGCTTGTATGGCCTCAAGCAAGCTCCAAGACAATGGTACTTAAGGTTTGATAGATTTATGACTGAGCATGGCTATAGTAGATGTCAATCTGACCATTGTGTGTATTTTAAGAGATTGGATAATGGTAGATACATTATTCTGTTATTGTATGTAGATGATATGCTGGTTGCAGGATCACACATGCAGGATATCTCTGAGCTAAAGGTGAAATTAGCTCGCACATTTACCATGAAGGATTTGGGAGCAGCAAAGAAAATCCTTGGCATGAATATTAAGAGAGACAGGAAAAATCATAGGTTGATTTTGTCTCAAGAGGATTATGTGAACAAGGTGTTGAAATGGTTCAATATGCAGGATGCAAAACCGGTAAGCACACCTATGGCTGGACATTTCAAGTTAAGTAAAGAACAGTGTCCTAATTCACATGATGAGGTACAATATATGAGAAAAGTTCCATATGCTTCTGCAGTAGGAAGTTTAATGTATGCAATGGTTTGTACTAGGCCTGATATTTCCCAAGTAGTGGGAGTTGTAAGTAAGTATATGGCCAATCCAGGAAAGGAACACTGGAAAGCAGTTCAGTGGATCCTTAGATATCTGAAAGGAACCAGCAGTAGGCACTTGTGCTATGGTGGTTCAAATACTTCTCTACATGGTTATGTAGATTCTGATATGGTAGGTGATTTGGATGGCAGGAGAAGCACTACAAGATATGTTTTCACTATAGGTGGAATGACGGTTAGCTGGATATCAAAGTTGCAGAAGGTTGTTGCCTTGTCAACTATAGAAGCAGAGTATATTGCAGTCACAGAGGCTAGCAAAGAGATGATATGGATGACATGGTTCATGGAAGAGCTTGGAAAGGAGTGAGAGAGTTGTAGACTATATAGTGATAGTCAGAGTGCAATTCATTTGGCTAAGAATTCAGCCTTTCATTCAAGAATAAAGCACATACAGCTTAGGTACCACTTCATACGACAGGTATTGGAGGATGGTGAGTTGAAGCTGGAGAAGATCCATACAGATAAGAATCCTGTGGATACGTTAACCAAGCCAGTTACAAAGGAGAAGTTAAATCTTCATTCAACTTTCATTGGTCTTCATGATTGAGTTGAAGATGGAGGAGCTAGAAGATGTTGCTGTACAGGCACTGGTGCAGCTGTTTATCTCCAAGTGAGAGATTGTTAGGGTATGGAGCTAAAAGCTTCATCCATGAGCTAAATGCAGAAGATACTGGAACCATAGTCACCATCGACAGTCTGGCGGAGACCAAGAACTTCCAGTGTCGGTAGTCAGTCACAGGCGGACTGACAGGGACCGACGTCAGTCACCTATGTAGGCAGATTCTATTTTTGTGTGCAAACAGAATGTTTGCATGTTAAGGAATGAAATGTTGGTTGTTAAGTCTACATTTCTAATTTGAGTAGGACTGTAATTAGAGCTCTTGTTTGGAGGTGAATCTATTGGTTGTAAGTGCATGCTCATGAGTCTCTATAGTTATATAATAGAGATAGATCTTCATAGTTCAGAGGGACAAGAAGAAGAATAATACTGTAGAAGTAGAATACAGATTGTATATCAATCCAGATTTTGGAGTTGATTCTTGAAGGGTAAGAGAGATCTAGAAAGTGATCTATACATCTGAGATAGGTGTAGAAGAAAAGAAGTTTTCTTCAATTGTAATTCCTTCTGTAAAGAGTTGAATACAATTTTTCAGGGTGGTTTCTTGTATCTCTTGTTTCTTGCTAATTCTGATTCTAGTTACTTATCTATCTGATTTAATTCTGTGTTTATTGCTTTCATAAGTGTAATCATATTGTTGGTTGATCCCCAACACAAAGTTGGGGGACAATTCCATGGATATTTCCCCTAATGCGTATGCATTATTTGAATTTGGGCTCATGATTCATGAGACATAACACGTACATATTATGGAAAAATAAAGTGTATGAATTATGGCCATAATGCATATGTGTTATTTGAATTTAGGCTCAAGATTCCCTAGCCAAAATGCATATGCATTGTGTTGTCATAGCAAAAAAATACTTGGAAGGGGCATGCGCATATTTTATGTTATGTGAAAGGAATGTGTGCATGGTCCTTTTACAATTCACCAAAATAAAAAGAAAGAGCTATATATGCTATGTGAAAGGAACACATACACATTATATTCAATATGAAAAGAATGCATAGTGTTATATGCAATGTGAAAGGAAGGCATGTGCGTTCCTTTCACATTGCACCAAAAAGGAAAAAAAGAGGTATAAGAAGGGATAGATGGTTATATTTAATAAAATAAATGTAAAGAATATAAAAGTAACAACATAAATGTAAAATTATACTTTAAATTTATTTTAGTAAATATAATAAATTAGAGTCACTCTACATCTGATAGAGTTGGTCTCACAATTTCATGCCTTATGATGTGGGAGATAGTTTTTAAAAATATAATATGGTTAGTACTTAGGCATTTTTAGGGTCTTAATATTGAACCTAGGGATTTAAGGGAATAAATTTTTAAATAGGTATCCATTTTGGGTAAACATTTATTCATTTTTTAAGTTTTTATACCTTCCAAATTGGTTGTTGGCATTTATAAGAGTCCCAAGTTTGTCAAAATTGAATTTTACAAACCGCTCACTTTGAATTTAAGCCAAAGTGACATGATTGGGGTAGTATCAGTCACATTGATGACCTACATACATCAAATGATCACTTTATGTTAATTTCATTTTTTCACCATCCCTCCTTCATCCCTAATCACTTCCTCCTCATCCCTCATCACCCCTAATCACTCTATACTCATTCCTCATTGTCCCTAATCACTCCCTTATTGACCCTCACCATCCCTCATCATCTCTAATCACTCCCTCATCATTCCTAATCACTCCACTGACTCTCACCATCTCATATCATCCTTAATCACTACTATATCATTCCTCATCATCCCTAATCATTCCCTTCTCATCCTTCATCATCCCTGATCACTAATTGATCATCCCCCATCATCATTAATCATTCCCTCCTCATCCCTCCTCATCTCTAATCACTCCCTCATTAATCTTCATCATCTCTAATCACTCTTTAATCACCCCTAATCACTCCCTCATTGACCTTAACCATCCCTCATCTTTCATTACTACTTCATCATCACTCATCATACTTAATCACTCCTTTTGCAACCCTCATCATCGATAATCACTCCCTCATTGACCCTCAACATACCTTAGCATCCATAATCACTCCCTCATCATCCCTAATCACCTCCTTATTGAATTTCATTGTACCTTATCATCCTTAATGACTCCCTCATTTTCCCTCATCATCCTTAGTCACTCCCTCCTCATCCCTCCTAGTGCACATATAAAGAGGGGGGAGATAATTTAAAGCTTACCATTATCTCTTATGTTTCATGGGTTAAATAACACAAATAGACACACAAGAATTTTATCAAATGGTTTACGTTCACATAACATAGATCAAAATACTTGCATTAATACAACATAATTTAGATTTAATAAATGCCACTATTGGGATTATTACATACACAACATGGAGGAAAATAATAGACAAACACTTACATGTCATACACAAACCTCTACCTTTGTAATGATATTCTAACAAACCTTATAGACAAATACAATAAAAATATCATGAAATTATGGGCTTCCCCTCTATTTTTATAGATGACCCCTCTAATAAAATGTCTATTTGCTTATAAGGATGAGAATGGGCATCCAATGAAATTATCCTCCCATCCCTTTTTCTTCTCCTAATGCTTTTAGATCATCACATGTGTTTTTTAAAACCATATGACACAAAGGAAAGACCAAACCTTTTACTCACCTATGGGTGGTTCAAATATAGTTTTACATAGAGAATAATAAAAGAAAATGAATATGTTTTTCACTAAAAGACAAAATTGGGATTTTAATTATTATACACAATGCAAACCTATTAGGTTTCATCTAGGTGCTAATATAAAATTTGAATAAGCATGATACCTAGTTAATTATAGACAATGCATAACACTACATCAAAACATTTACCTTTCTCATGACTCCATCGGGATTTACATGACAAAATTACCATTGTGCAAAAACTTGTATGTATAGAAGACCTTTACAAGCTTCCAAACTTTGAACAAAATAGTCAAATACCATGTTGATTCCTCATAACCCAGTCATGGATTATCTTACTACATACCACTATGTGAAACAACTTAGCACGTTCAAGGATTAGTATGGAATTAAGATTAGATCAATCACTACTTGAAGACTTATATTCAAACATAGCCTTATGTGGATGTTTAGTCCCAAATAACACAATCAATTTTTACTTAGGTCATCAAGAGACTCCATCAAAGGAACAATTTTTATCACCAAAGGAGATAAAATAAGGATCTTCTAAGACTTATTCAAACTTCACCACTTTGATTACCATTATCAAGTAACATAAAAGGCATATGCAAACCCATGTAAGTTTTCATTTTTTGAATGGCATTGCGGATTATGCAAAAAACACAAGTCCACAAAGAAAACTCAAAGTTATAATTAGAGAAACATGACTTGAATAACATAGGAAGTGAAAAAAATGTTTCATAAGATCGAATTGGTCAATGTAATCCAAATAAAAAAGGCACAAGTCACAAAGTCTCACCAAAGAGAAAACTGACCAACATAAAAGGTAGATTTTTTAAACCAAAATTCCAAGACAAACATAATTATGCATAAATGAATGTTTAAACCTAAGTTTCAAGCACCAAAATGAATAATCCATAAGGATAATGGTCAACATGGGCATTGAGGAAACAACTCACCCAATGGATCACACTAAAGTGTAGACACTAAAAAATTGCACATAATAGTTTTAGATGTTGAACCACCTTGACTCTCATCCAACCTCAAGTTCAGTTGACCACATAGTTAACTAAACTCATTTACTAACTTGAACCTATTAAACCCCTAACCTAACACCTTTGACATAACCTTTTAATCCACCTCCTTTTAACTTACTTTCACCCATTTTTTCTCTATATCCTTGACCATCGACAATCAACCTAACCATCGATGGTTATCTTGACCATCAATGATCAAGTCCTCAGCTTGCTTTAAATCCATTTTTAGCTGTGTATGAGATAAGCATGACATAATTATAAAATTCTATTATGCGATGCTAATGAAATTTAAAGCATTTTAAATGGTAACTTTATCCTCCATCCTAATTATCAAATTCCTCTTACCCAATTAGTAACTTCATCCTATAAAAGGAGAGAAGTAAGAAGTGAAAAAGGGTAAAAAATCCATAAATATGCATCCAAGATTTCTTGCATATAGGTATGAAACATTCCTTTAGAAAGCAAGCAACAACAATAGAGACTCAAACCTATGTTAGAATTACCCTAAAGGTCAAAGTACTATCACTCAGGTCAAATTAATCTAGCTTTCTGCCATCATCTATCTAAGCAAACTAAAAGTATCTTATACTTGTTTTCTTTGGTTTATTTCATTTATAACCTCCATACCCTAATCAAACCCATAAATTTCTTATTTTCCATCCCTTAGATTTGTAATAGAATTTTGTTTGACCATTTACTCAATCTGCAACCTCTTTCTAAACATTCCCAGAATTACACAGGCAATCACTAATGGTTAGCCCAATCATCGATAGTCACCTCAACCATCAATGGCTACCCAACCACCAACCATCAACAGTCATTGTGGTAGAAAATAACAATTTATTTTCAGTCCCTTAACCCCAATCAAACCCTATTTTTTGTGTCCCTACCTGTTCAAAAATCCTTCACTAATTTTTTGAGCATGAACCCAACTATATTAGCATGAGTATTGGCCCTCTTTTTTTAGTCATTTTACTTAACAAGAACTTTACTTTCATCTTGTATTTCATGTATTTACTTTCACATTATTGAATGTACATATTATTTATTTTCATCTATATCAACTTAATTGTTATCAATAGTTGATTGATAGCCTCCTAACAAGCTCACACTTGGATTTAGCATGCTAGGTAGTCCACTCAACTATCTTGATAAAAATCCTTTTTTTAGTGTCTTTCTTACTTGAAGGTTATTCCTTCCAAGCCAAAGAGGATTTCCCATCATCATTTGGATCACATGCACATTTTTATCAGGTATTCCTTTATACACCCCTTTTATTAGTTTCTTACTTGCTTCCAAATTAAGAAATGAGCAAAAATTAAGAAAAACATTTTGGCATGCTCAGTGGGACCGCTTCCATTTTCTTCCTTTATTTTATGCTCATCCAACAAAATATGAATTTCTTTTGGGATTAAAATAAACCTTTTTCATACATTTATTACTTGCTTATCTTAGATCATCTCGTAACTTAAAAGTAAAGTAATTAATTACAGCTTTCACTCTTATTATCACACACTTTTTCCAAACCACATAATCAATCAACACATCAAAAAAAACTTGAGACAAGTCCCGACTAAGATTTCATAACCTAATGGTAAACCTTAACCTTTCTAGCAATCCTACTTGGAGGTCATTACCAAAGGGAGAACCAACTCATCTCTCTAGTTGAGTATAAACTCTAAAATTTAGTATATTTTAGCTAAGCACCTGACACCCTTATTGTTTTGGTGTGTGAAGTGAGGGGGTAGGCCCAATATCAATCCATGTACTAGAAATCAATACAAATTTCTATTTTAAGCACCTAAACACAACCTAAAACCAACCTTAGATTTCCTCTTTAGTACCCGATCTACAAGCCAAGTTTTCTATTCATACTTTCTAAGGCATAAACCAAAAGTGCTTTAAAAAGAATCCTAAGTTGTTAAATGCAATTTAGTATATGTTTTATTTCCTTGAGATCTTTTTTTTCTACCTGATTTATGTTTGAGTTGTGAGTTCATTATTTATTTATTATTCCTCATATGATCTTTACTATAAAACATTTGAGGAATCAAACCCACCAACAACCACATTCTTCTTCCTCTATGGAGTATACTTCTAATGTTGAGGGTTCCCCTCACTTATCTCCCCCTCCTACCAGGCCTATAATTATTGTGGAGGGTGATGCATATTTTTCTGCCTTATTTGATAATAACACCATGAACCTTCAACATTACCTGAACACCTTACCTAACCATACCTCTATTTCTTCAATTTCTCCTATGGATCCACCTTATGGTATACCTCTCCATCTTCTAGTGGGTACCACCTCAACCCAACCCATGCTCACCTAATCATCCTCTTCCTCCAATATCCCATCTACCACCACCCCCCAAACTCCATCTAACATCCTAACTAATAGCCAAACACCTACTACCCCAACCAATACCTCTGATATTGGATCAAATTTACCTCTTAGCACCTATACTCCTTCTACTATGGGGGTATATTTTACTCCTATTTCTATAATTCCTCTTATTTTAACTAACCCACCAATTTCTACCCCATTTTAGAGTTTGGTACTTTCCATACCTCAAACCCTTCCACCCATTAGCACTAGATTTACCACCCACTAACAATCTATTATCACTTTTATACCTCCAACCTAATATGTATCCATACCAACATCCAACGACCCAATAATACCTCTAAACCAACCCATATCATTCCCTCAACAAGTACCCATAACATCTTACCAATATGTTCCTAATCCACAAGGATACATAACACCTTCCACCCAACCATTTGTGACAATCAACCCTTATGTGGCACCATCCTAACCTCCTATGATTGTATACCAATATGTGGCTTCTTTATCACCTTATACCACTTATCCATATATTTCTACCACCTAACCTTAACAAAATTTACCATCTAATTATGTATCTTCTCAACCTCAAATAGATTTGGTCAAGATGTTAATGGACAAGATGACCAACCTGGAGTCATGTATCTCTAGATCTCTTAACCTTTTATCCTATGATCAAATCTATAACGAGCCCATCCATCCATGTATTCCTATCCATTGTTATCCTCCTCAATGGTAACTAACCAAGTTTTCCAAATTCCAAGGCAAGGAAGACTCCCAACAACATCTAATAACATTCTATCATTCTAGTTATTTTATTGCATATGACAGTGCTTTCCTCCTTCATACCTTCCTAATGTCTTTATCAAGACCAAACCTTAATTGGTATAATGCTCTTAACAAGCAATCTTTTCATTCTCCCAACTTTCCCAAATCTTTTTAGAGCATTTCTAAGTATATATATATATATATATATATATATATATATATATAAAAGAAGGTTTCTATTAACGACCTCTATTCTATTAGGCAATTTGATGATGAATCAATTACCAACTTAGTAGCTAGATGGTGAGGTCTCATCAACCAACTTTCTTTCTCATCACCCTAAACTAACTAATTGATCTCTTCTCTTAGGGTTTTTCCAAACATATTTCCCTCACTCTCTAAGTTCAAACTTTCAAAAGTTTTGATGAGGCACTCACCATGACATGTAAACTTAAAAATTGAGCCATTGACAAAGGGAAATTGAAACTGTGGAACAAGAATTCTAGCTTTAAATCCAATGACCCTCCCTCCACCAAAACCATTAACCAATACAATCATCCTAATACCAAAACTAAAGTGTCTACAAAATCCATTATTCTAAAAACATCTCCACCACCAACTATCAACCGACCCCATAAAACCAATCCTTCCAACCCTTCCCACCAACAAGTTCAAAACCAAAATTGATCTCCTCCAAAATAATATAATCCTATAGGGGAATATTATATTTCATTTTTGGACAAATTTATTAAAGCTAACATCATCCAACTTCCACCTATCAAACCACCCCAATAATTCAATGCTTCTTACCCTATGCTCAGTTAGTACAAAAAGAATGACCATTGTGACTTTTACCAAGTTATTGGACATGATGTGAGTAGGTGAAATACCTTTAAAATTCTTGTCTAGAGCTTAATTGATAGTGGAGAACTTAAATTTGATAATCCAATGCACATCCTAATCAATCCCTTGAAATATTTTGTAAACCTTTTCCCAATCATGCTCCTTCTACCCATCACCATGATAAAAAACCAAAATCATCTCAATTTCATGAGGCACATATTATCAATGTTGTTATTACTGAGTCCATTATTGAGGATACCATTACCAAGACCACCTCTTCCTCCATTTCACTCATGGAACTAATGAACTCACCTCCTATTCCTTTGGACATGTAAACAGAGGAATCAACCACCCCTCTTTATTTATTTGCTGAGACCTTAGCTTTATCAACCACTCCTTTGATGGAAACACTGAAGGAGATAACCTTCACTTTAACCATTTCTTATTCTTCCACTCCACCTCTTAAAGTGGTAGAATTTCCTTCCATTCCTTTGGACACCCAAACAAAAGAAGCAACCATGTCCATTCCTTCATTTGAGGACACCACACCTACATCTCTTATCATAGAACCATCCATTATCTCTTTGGAAACCATCCCACAAGAAAATATTACCTCATCTAACCAATCACCAATTTTAGAACCTTCCATAAAAAACAAAGATGAAGGAACCATTCCCTCTTCTCCATCTAGGGGCTTAACCTTTAAAACCAATGACCAAGGAACCAAACCCATTTACAAGCCCTTTTCTAGACTATTACAAAGTATAGAGTTCACCTCTCAACCAAACTTTGGTAGAGCTACCTTTTGGCATCATCTCAGGCTCCCTTACCAAAACAAATATAAATCCTCAACCTCACTTACATCCACTCTTAAACCCATTATTACCTCTTTATCAAAAACCTCTTCTTCCAAAACCATAAGTGAACCATCCCAACCACCTCCCCTTAACATTTCCAAATCACCTTATTCCTCTCTTACTAAGCCGGTCAAAAATCTAGGAATCCTTCCCACACCTATTGCACTCATTCTTATTTGAAGTTGGACTTAACAACATCTTGTCCACCAAAGAAACCTCCAACTAAAATAATTAATAAAGTAGAGTTACCTAAATCTCTACCTCAAATTAGACCCATACCACCTCCTTCCCATTTACCTTTTATTTTAGGACCTCATCCTTTTACCATCCCAACTACTTATTCTTCCTCTAGTAAACCATCCCCTTTTTCTTTACCTATGCCTACACCCATCAAATCCTCTAGTTCTCCATCATTCTTAACTAACCTAAATAACTCTACTTTCCCACCTATATCCAACCCCTCATCATCCAAATCCTCTAATTCCAAATCATTCAACCCAAAACCAACCATAACCAAGAAATCCTAACCACCAACAAGAACAATTCCACCACCGACAACTTCTAGGGTGAAGCTCACTTCTAATAAGTCTCCAACTACTAAAACCATAAACCCATCACCTCCAACACCTTTAATTGAATCTTATTCAACCATATTACAAAGGTTGTTACAAACCTCTTCCTTTAGCTTACCACCTATCAAACCATTCTACCCTTATAGTACCAAACCTTCTTGGTTTAATGATAATTTGATCAGTGTATACCATAGGGCACCTAGACATGACACAGAGAACTAAAAATCTCTCCAAGAACTTGTTCATAACCTATATGATGAGGATTATTTGTTGTTATATGAACCTATTTTACACCCATTACCAATCCAACCACCAAATCAACCTATCCAACATTTACCTACTCTTACACTCTCACCTAAGAGTGAGGAGGAGGAACTAAAGGAATCACATAGCATAAAAAATCCCCTCATCCACACCATCTTTATGTTTATTTGATCTTAGACCCAACATAAGGATAAGGGAAAATCCAAAGTGTCTATTTCATGCACATACCTTTTAACCCCTCAAACTTCCAACCAAACTCAAACACCTTTAACCTCACCTTCACCATCACCAAAACCCAAGGTATATATTTTGGGAGCCTCTCCCTTAAACCCTTCTGAATCCATCCAGCATATTATGTTAAAACAACTTCACCAAACACTAGTGAAGATGAACATTTATAAACCAATTAATACCTCACCTCACCATCATCAGCTATTGATATATGTTTTGTAATCTATAGAGGTTTAACCAAATGACCCTTAAACTTTTTTCCTTTGTCACCTTTAAATATTCTAAAATACCTTTAATCCATCCTAAGGATTCTGATCATCACCTCTTTATCGTTGCATACATCAATCAAACTCACATCAAAAGGTGATGATTGATGGAAGAGATAACATCAACATTATCTCCTCCCATGCTTATGATCAACTTTAGCTACCCAAGAGCATCATGTCAAAAAGTGCAGTAGTCCTTCACTCCTTCAATGATACCATGGCTACTACCTTAGGGATAGTTTTCCTCCATTTTAGTTTGGGACCTCAAACCATTCCTGAACTATTTTATGTTATAGATGGTGAGTTATAATACAATGTATTACTCAGATGCCCTTAGATCTATGTCATGAGTTGTGTCCTTTCTAGGTTACATCAATGTGCAAAATTTGAATATGAAGGTCAAGTTATTACCATCAAAGTTGACCCTAGGCCGTTTTCCTCTTGAAATATAACATATCAGCCTAATGACTTTATTCTTCCACCCTCATCCACCTCACTACCAACTACTAGCACCACTACCTCACCACCATCCAAAACCAATAATACTCCCACCCATACCATTGATGAAGCTTCAACTAGCTCATATATCCCTTCATCTCAAATTTTAGTAGAAGACCCATTAGAACCTATGTTTCAATGTCTCTCCCTTGGGGAGTATCATCTTTTATACTTGGATGCTTTCCCTACTCCTCAAGAGTATGGGAAACTCAAACATGACCCTTATTATGATATTAACATCAAAACCATTATCCTCTTTGGGCTCCACAACCATAAAATGAAATTTATCTATGGGGGACTTGATTAGCCACTTCTCACTCCTATCACTACCTCTTATATCTAATTAGCATTTTACCACTGATTTCTCCTACCTAGACAATCCTACCTTTACCAAATTATACCTCTATTGGTGTGCTTGGAAGGGGTTCAAACTTAGCCTTTATGAACATGGACCTCATGAGTTACCTATTATCAAAACTAAGAAACATTGTGAGCTATTTGGCCTTGGGTTTATACCACCTGAAGAACCAATTGATTCACCCAAGTCCCATTGCCATTATTGAAGAATACATCCCCTCCTCACCAACCTAACATCCTTCAAAGTTTAAGGATTTTAACATCATTCCTCTTAACCTTTTTTTAATCAATACTATTATTTTAAGCCCTCTAACCTACCAAAAAGATGGCCAAACTAAGTTCCTTCCTCTCATCCATCCAAAAATGGTAGAAAATGATTTTACTACCATCCACACTATCTAACATTAGGATGATGATTCCATTCTCACATACCTTAGTGTAGGGAATTATTCTATCTAAAAATCCCTTCTTCCTAAGAACCAAGACCATGTTGAATGAATCCACTGTCAATGTCAACTTGGGTACTTAAGATAACCCCTGTATCATCAAGATTAACTAATCCTTAAATTATGAGGAGCAACAAATTATTCTTCTTTCTTTCATGACCATATCATAGAATTTTCTTAGTCCTATCAAGATATGCTCAGAATTGACCCTTATATTTCCCTCCAAAACATTATCACCCATCTTGAGGTCAAGTTGGTTTGGCAAAAACTTCATAGGATGCACCCTTATATCACCCTTATAGTCAAAGAATAGCTCTAACATCTCTTATCCATCAAATTCATCCAACCTATTGACTATCCATAATGGGTTTCTAATGTCATTCCCATCACCAAACCCATAGGGGGACTTCACCTCTATATTGACTTTCAGGATCTCAACTTCACTTTCCCAAAGGATGACTTTCCTTTGTTGAACATCGACCAACTTGTTGATCTTACAAGCTGGCCATGAGATATTATCTCTCATGGATGGTTTTTTTGGATATAATCATGTCTTGATTGCTCTCAAAGATAAATATATAACTTATTTTATCACCCTATGGGTAACCCTATACTATAGGGTCATGCCTTTTGGTTTTAAAAATGCTAGAGGAACCTATTAGTGTGTCATGACCTACATATTTCATGATCTCATTTGTAAAATTGTAGAAGACTATGTGGATGACCTCCTTGGGAAATCTAGACATTGAAAAGATCACCTAGCCATTCTCACAATCATCTTCAACCACATAATCCTTTTTCATGTCAAGCTCAACCCCAAGAAATGTATTTTTGGGGTTTTATCTAGAAAGCTTCTTGGCTCTATTGTCTCTCTTCAAGAAATTGAAGTGAACCCTACCAAACTCAGAAAAATATTGGAGATGCCTCCTCCTACTAACCTTAAGCAAATTTTTATCCTATAGATAAATCTATAATCCATTCATCACTTCATCTCTCAATTATCAGAAAGATGTCAACCCTTTCACTATCTCTTCAAGAAAGAACCTATTTTAAATAGACTAAGGACTGTCAATAATCCTTTGATTCAATCAAGGAGTACCTTCTTTCTCCATCTATTCTCACCCCACCTAAAGAGGACCAACCCTTCTACCTTTATATATCCACCACTGACCATTTCCTAGGGGCAATGCTCACTCATCGTGATGAACAAAACAAAGATCCATCTATCTACTATATAAGTTTAACACTTATAGAGTATGAGACTCAGTATACCCATCTCATGAAACTTTGCCTCACCTTAGCCTTTATGGCCTCCAAACTCCATCAATACCTTATTAATCATAAAACTTATGTCATTACTAACATTGACCCACTCAAGTACATGCACTCTAAACTATACCAAAATCAACATATGGTTAAGTGGCTCATGCTCCTGACTGAGTTTAACCTTGAGTTTCATTAGTATAATTCAATTAAAGGTCAAGTCATCACTGATCAATTGGTCCAATCTCCTTTTACCAGACAATCAACTGACTTCCTCTTGCCTTTCCAAATGAGTCTATCATAACTCTTTCCCAAGAGGAACCCACCTACCAAATGACCATGTTTTTTGATGGCTCCAAATGCCAACACGATGGGGGTGATAGAGTTATTCTCATCCCCCTCACTGGTGAACCCATTCTCCTTTCTTTTAAACTTGACTTTGATTGTACCAACAACATGGCTGAGTATGAAACCCTAGTTATAGGTATCCAAACTACTTTAGCCTTGGGAGTTAAGATGATTAGTGTCTGTGGTGACTCTTAGCTTGTGATTAACCAGGTTGATGGATCTTATCAATGTAAAAATGATGTCTTATAAATTACAAACAACTAATCGATGTACTCTTAGCATCATTCAAACATTACCTCATCCAATCAGTTCCTCAATCTACCAGTAAGTTCGTAGATAAAATAGCTTCCCTCACATCCCAAATCCTATCTCAACTTATTGATTCTAAACTATTTTTCACCATCCATCATTTTGTCACACCCTTATATATCAGTTCTAACCTTCCTACTATTTGTAGTTTAGAGAAATATCCATTAGACATTTGGTATGGCTAGACTTTAACTACCTCAATCTTGGCATTTTTCCTCAGAACCTCTCCATAAGTGCCTGAATAGATTTTTTTTAAAGTACCTCTTATTACACCATACTAGGGGGAATCTTTTATAAACATGGGTTCAATGGCCTCCTTCTACATTATCTGGATAGTCATGAAGCTTCCCATACTATCATAGAAATACATGATGAAATCTATGGGGGACACTTTAGTGGCATAGCCATCACTAAACGTATCTTTTGTCTTGGCTACTATTAACCCCCCCTCAATTAGTATTGTTGTGATTATGTAAAGAAGTGTTTCAAATGTTAATAACATGTTAAATCACATCATGTACCTACCCATGGACTTTGAGTATCCAAAGACTACTGGCCCTTCTCACAATGGGGAATCGATCTTATTTGGGGAATCAACCCTCATTCTTCCTAAAAACACCAATCTATCATTAACACTACTGAATATTTTGCAAAGTGGGTAGAATTTATTCCTCTTATCTCAGCCAAAGCCAAAAATATTATCAATTTCATCAACCAACACATCATCTATCACTTTGGTGTTCCCCATAAGATCATCACTGACAATGAAAAATATTTAAAAAATACGAAAGTCTAAGGTCTTTGCAATGATTTTGGCATTAAATTAAGCTTTTCCTCACCTTACCATCCACAAGAAAATGGATAGGTGGAAGTCGATAACTAGACCCTTAACAAAGTGATAGCTAAAGTAGTGAGTACTTTAGGTTGCCATTTTGCTTTATGGGCCTATTGCACTCGAATTTGAACCTCTATAAGTGCCACCCCTTTCTCTCTCATCTTTGGAGTAAAGGTAGTCTTGCCTCTTGAAGTCTAGATTTTCTCTCTTCACATATCTTTGCATGAGATCCTTTCTAAAAGTGATTATCATCAAGAATGATTCACACGTATTGAAATCCTTGATGAACATCACCTCTTAGAACTTAACCATCTTTGTGTCTATCACAAATGCATCAAGCATGCCTACAATAAACACCTGAGAGAAAGAGAATTAAATATCAGAGACTTCTTCCTTAAGGAATACCAACATGTATCTAATATGGAAAAAAGCAAAAGAGGCATGTTTTCTTTCAATTGACTTGGACCCTACATCATAATCCATAAATATGGATCAAGAGCTTATCATTTATCCTCTCTCAAATGAAAACTAGAACTTGATCCTCTCAACACTTTGCATCTATGTCCTTTCTATTATTATAAATGGATTGTAATCACTTTTTAATCTAACTTAAGCTCATCCCTTGTTTTATGAGATTTTCACTTTCCTTACACATTCACCCTATTCCCCTTAAGGACATTTGATTACATCATAGAACCATGTGATTATCCATAATAGTTATAGCCTAATCCTAAGCATGGATATCACAACTCTACCCATGACATGGTTCTCATGGATAATTTTTGTCTCTCATTAGATGGAATCCTATGATCATTTGTGTCTCAAACCACCTCACTCCACCTCTCATTAACCTTTTGTGATAAAAGTCTCACCTCCATAAAGGTGGAATTTTAAGCCCAAATATATTTGTCCATGTCTAAACATAACATTCCAAATATTACTTGGGTTAATATCTCTAGCATAACAGACTGCTCCCTTAAAGGATAGCTACCCAACCACTAAATTGATTAAAGGTAGACTATTCCCTGAAGGACAATTACAACATAAACAAATCCAAATTTAGACCATTCCCTTGAAGTATGGTTAAGTCAAGTTTGTCAAACTAATCATTTGAAACTTCCTACATTTATCATCTTCACCAATTTTATCAAAACAATAAATGACCCTATGTCAAAATCAAGGCAAGTAAGCCAGAATCAAATTTTATAAATGGCATTAGTAGACTTCCCACATCAATCAGTCTACACACTGTATTAAGACATGGACTTATCTATTATGGTTCTTTGGTCACCTATAGAAGGGGTAAGCTAACCCACATCGGGTTACCATATCGCCCATTTCCCATTCAACCATCTACCTCTCACCTACTTTTCCTTGATAACCTCTCTAAAATCAAGGGACTATGAGCTTACTTGACACAAAGTGATCAGGATACCTTCTTTTCCAATCAAAACATGCTCATACAAATCATTTGAAAGGTTTATTTTCATCAAGTCACATCCAACTTCAGTTTTGTTAGGCTCTTACCAATGAAAACACCTCATGCCTTTTTATTACCCTTTATTAATTAGTTCATGTAGACATGTTTCTCTTAATTATTTTATCTATTTTACACATTTACTAGTTATCTAAAACCTAATTTATGTGATTCTATTATATCCCCATATCACATACATTCAAAACATAATTTTCATCAATTTAATAATCCATATACATCATAACATTATAAACCATATGCTATCCATGAACAAAACATCAAGACCATAAAACATCAATAATCACATCACAACATCATCACTCGAGCAATAATCCTAGCATAAACAACATAAACCACTTAATATCAATCAACCTAATAGACCATGTCATGTATCTAATTCCCATACACATAAAACAATTTAAAAACATCAACATGTCACTTCCTAAACATCATCAATAACCATGATTACATCATCTATCACATATCCATCATCCTATCTATGAACCACATCATCATATAAAATCATAAATAACATCATAAAATATAATAATCAAAATGATTCATCACATATCCATGAACACATCTATGAACAAACACATCATCTACTATTTATAACCCAAATGTCATCTAAACTATAAACATATTAAAATAAAACATCTCATCATAACCATATTTCCATTATCTCATCACATAATAATAGAATATAAGTCATCCATGATCATATTCATTAATAAAACAAACAAATCATATCATCTATAACACTACAAGTTCACATATCATCTCATCAAGCATTGGGCATGAGCATCCTATCATTTTGTCATTAACAAAACACACATCATGCACAAAATATGTCATCTATAAACATCAACCCATGCCTAAGATAATGCACCATAAGTTTCAAAAATATCATCTATAAATGTAACAAAAAAAAAATGAACTTCAGAATCATAAACACCATAAACATCAATAAACATCTATAATCATCATCACTACCATAATCCATACATTTTAGTAACATCCATAAACATTGGCACATCATAATAAAAAATATCATACACATCATCCATCAATAAGGTAATACATGTCATAATGTATAAATCTCTCTCTCTCTCATAGACATCTCACACCATTGACATGTAGGATAGTATCAAAATGTTGTACATCTATAACAAAACATATCAAGGCTATGGGACACCAAAAATATTGGCCCCACCTACACTTGCACTTGTATCTATGCTTGCACATACTCCTACACCTACCCCACCATCTAGTGTTAGTCCTCCTGGGATACCTGTATGTCCTATCACTAAACCAACCCAATAACCTAGAGTCACTATGGCTACCCCACATACTAGACTGGATTTGTATTCACCCCATCAGAGCTCTAAGGGCAACTGTGCCAATACTATGGCTTCATAATATCTTAAATTTTAGACCATAGACAAATATCATTCCCTAGGAACCATACCAGGTGGGCCTAATCATAATGCTACTACTCTTACCCTCTATCTTATGGTATCCCTCTCTTGCATCACTAAATCAAGGGAAGTCCTCACTAAATCTTGCTCTCCTATCAAAGTGTCAACCTAACCTTGTAAAATAACAATATGTGTATGTAGAGTGGCCACCTATCCTTGTAACCCTATGATCTAGACCTATGTTGCTACTAGTGCTATTGCATCCTACCCACCACCCTATTCTTATACCCCAATTAAGTCCACATCCATCTTCTATCTCCCCCCATCATCCCATCCAAAATTATCCATTGCATATTAGGTCTAGTACCAAACCATGTAACCATTTACAACACCAACATCATCAATGGAAAATCTCACTGATAGCTCATCATAGTCTAACACAACATCTTGTGACTTTGGATTTAGGAGAAAAAACTTAGCACCTTCCCTCTTATATTTAGCACTATATCTATAGGGACAATCTAGTGAAATACCCTGCATGAGGCCAAACTGCCATTAACCCTTGTTAACACATAATCACCTCCCCACCTCATGAAACCCATTTGAAATGGTACTTAGTTGAATCCCTCATAGAGTTTCACCACTGGCCTCAATATCTGAATGTGCTTCTATGTTCAACAATGGAGCATGAAACCAACACTGATCTCATATCATCTATGTACCTATAAATCCTAGAGGTTCTTATGTATCTACACTAATAACACTGGGCCCCACCCAAATATATTCCTCCCCAGTATCATATCCACTAAGATCCCTAGCAATCACTATAATTTAGAAGCACAAAGTAAGACATGACCATCATCATCATCATCGTAAGCAAACATATATCCTCAATAGCCCTTTGATATAGGGGTCTATAACTAAATCCACTTTAATTAAACTAAGTGTGAACTCAATCTACTCCAGACATCAACTTCATATGGTAGTCTATCTCCTCACTCTCTATGTTATAGATCAGCTCCCCTCAAATGGGTAGTCATGTAATCTACTAAATATCCTCTAGCAGGATATTCATCTCTCCCATCAGTATCAAAAACATGTTCATGTCTAGGTCCCATCTTTTGATGAGGGCCATGATCTTAGTTATCCTATAGTAGGTGATGGTAATGGATCATCACTCTTAGTCTAACCATCTCCATGTGCCTATACTCATCCACAATCATCACATCATGAAACCCAATGAATATATTAGGGACTCAGTCCCTTATCTGGATCTACTCATGGGCCTCTAAACAAATAACATTAGCATTCACACTTAGTTTTCCATATCAAGCTAAGTACTAACATTCTCCTACCTTTTTTCACATATTACAACCAAACCTGTCACGTCTACCTTATTACCTCTAGTGATCAAAAACACCTATAAATCTATCTAACACTGCTCCTACTATATCCTTTTGAACACCTAAAATACTTATATTAGCTAAAACTCTACCTACTAACCCCTATTCTTATCCACACTTTGAAATTTTTTCAACACCACTACAATCACCTCTTAAAAACATTTCACCACTTTCACACCTTTCCAAAAATTTAACTCAAACCTTCAATTAAAAAATTCAACCTTTACCCCACTACATTCATACACTTTGACACTTCATAACCCTTTCACCACTTTAAACACACTTCCAACAATTTAAAACTATAAACTATAACAAACCTTTCAAAACTTTCAACATTTCCCATTTTCTAAACATTTCAAACTTTATAAAAAATTTAAAATTTTCAAACATCATAATACCTTTAAAAGAGTACTAACATTCATGCCTTTCAAAACTCTAACAAAACCCTTTTTAACCCATTTCAAAATCTTTCAAAATACGTTCAAACATTTTAACATTTCAGCCTTTAACATTTTATAACAAGCTTTAAAACACACTCAAACTTTAACACACTTTACGACCTTAAAACACAACATGTCATCCCTTCAACACCATTTACATAATTGGCACAACTTTTTCAACCTTCATTTATCAAAAAGTTCAACACTTTAATCAAATTCATCCACTTTAACACTTTACAACAATTTATAATATTTTAAAAAACTTTCACCTTTAACACCCTTTAACATTTTACAAACTATCAAGAACTTAAAACATTTTAATATTTAGACATTTTACCAACTTTTGAAATCTTTCAAATACTTTCAAATGAATCAACTTTGTCATGCTTACCATAATTATTAAACAACACCTTCCAACTTCAACTAACTTCTAAAATTTTTTAAACAAAACTTTAAAATCTTTTAATAAATCCATCACTCCTTTCCCACTTTAACATAGCTCTCCCCTAATCCATTGATCACCGACGGTTTTGTGAACTATCAATAGTCCCTTCGGATCCTTTTTACCCTCAGTTTTGACCATCGATGGTTGAGTTAAACCACCAATAGTCATTGTGTGTGACCACCAGTGGTACAACTCTTGAACCCTACACCTTTCAAGCCTCTAGAAAACACCTAAATTCCATAATACACCCACCTAACCTTATTCCCTAGCCCAAATCAAACCCAACACACCCTTTACCTATAAATTTACCTCACATTTGTCTAATTCAAACAAAACCTTAAAAAAAACTAGTACATCATTTTTACTAAAACCAACTCAAAACCCTATCCCTATCCTTTATAACTCCTCAAATCCAATTCCCAAACAATAAATTTAACTAACCTATAAATTTTAAAACTCCACCTACCTTGTTATGTGATCACTGACATGGTTGGAGGCCTCATCCCACTACTCGGCCATACCTTCATCCACCCTTCATCAAATCAACAATCGATCAAACTCAAACACACAACCAACCACTCCCAACACTCCACCTCAGCAAGATCAAATATTCAATGACAAAATAAACAAAAAAATAGAACAAAATTTACCAAATGTCAAAATATAAGAATGATTTTTGTTTTTACTTTTTAATCTTGGATTTTTATGGTTTTTTCCTAACCATCAGTGGTTAGGGTGACCATCGATGGTTGATCTTAAGGAAAACCCCAAACCATCAATGGTCTAGGTCCCTGACCCTTGTCCAATTTTTGAAGCATGTCTACCTCAATGTTGGCCTTTTAAGAGATCACCTAATTCCTACCTAAACTAGAACCTAACATTTTGGTGAGTACCCTTCTATGACCAACCCATTTGACCATGTCCCCCTTGACATTGGCCATTTCGAACCTAAACTATTCGCATGTTTGGTGATGACCTTACCTTGATCATTTTAACCACAACAACCAACATTACCATGTTCAACTTTTGTAATTCACACTACCTCATGTGAAACTAGACCATTTTTGTTATTTTCATGGGAGCACTTCCTATCTCAGATACCTATGACCAATATCAACCCTATCTAGATGACTTGATAGGACTAACCCAATCAACAATGACCAATACTATGGACCGATTACCTTTGTCATACATCTCCCTAGAACCAAACTTATTTTTACCAATATTGATAACTTTAATCTTTGCATGATCTTGAATATCACACTTAGTAGCATTTTGTGCACATTTTTAGGTCTTAAATACCCAATAATTTTATGTCACCTACCTCATAACTCACCCTCTACCATTTATCAAACCCCACCCTAATTTTTGTTTCACCTCATTGATTCTTGGTTTAAGGGGAAAACACATCCTCTCACACTTATGGTAATCAGACCTCGACCAACAATCCATATTTGTTTACAACTTGTTAATTCAATGTCACATAACAAAAAGGGGTAAAATGTAGACACTCTAAAACTACACACAATAGTTTTAGATGTTGAAATGCCTTGACCCTCATATGACCTCAAGTCTAGTTAACCATCTAGTTAACTAAACTCATTTAATAACTTGAACCTATTAAACCCCTAACCAAACACCTTTAACCAAACCTTTTAATCCACCTCCTTTTAACTTAATTTCACCCATTTTTATATAGATTCTCAACTATTGATGATTATCCTAACCATTGATCATTAGCATGACCATCGATGGTCTTACTTTTACCCATTTTTCTCTAGATCCTCAACTATTGATGATCAGCCTAACCATCGATCATTAGCCTGACCATTGATGGTCAAGCCCTTAGCTTACTTTAAATCCATTTATAGTTTTTATGAGATAAGCATGGCATAATTAGTAACTTATATTATGTAATGCTAAAAAAATTTAAAGCATTGTAAATAACAACTTTATCCTCCATCTTAATTAGTAACCTTTTCCTACCCAGTTATTAACTTCATCCTATAAAAGGAAAGAAGTAGGATGTGAAAAAGGGAAAAAAATCCAAAAATTTAAATTTAATCTATCTTTCATATAGGTATCTAGCATTCCTCCAGTAAATAAGTAGTAGCAATGAAGACCCAAACCTCTATCAAAATTACCATGGAGGTCAAAGTACTATCACTCTGGTCAAATTGCTCCAACTTTCTACCATCATCTAAGTAAACTATAGGTATTTCATACTTTTTTTCTTTGGTTTATTTCATTTCTAACCTCTCTACCCTAATCAAACCCATCAGTATCTTATTTTCCAACCCTCAGATTCATAATTGGCCTTTGTTTGACCATTTACCCAATCTGTAACCTCTCTCTAAACATTCTTAGAATTACATAGGTAATCGCCAGTGGTTAGACCAACCATTGATGGTCAGATCAACCATTTATGGTTACCTAGCTACTAATGATTAGACTAACCACTGATGATTTGTCTAATAACAAATAGTCACTGTGGTAGAAAATAATAAGCTATTTTTAGTCCCTTAATCCCAATCAAACCCTATTTTTTGTGTTCTTACCTATTCATAAAGCCTTCCCTAGTTTTTTAGACCTGACCCCAACTATTTTATCTTGAGTATTGACCCACTTTTACTATATTTAGTCATTTTACTTAACAATCACTTTACTTTCATCTTGTATTGCATGCATTTAATTTCACATTATTTAATGTAAAAATTCTTTAATTTCATCTATATCAACTTAATTTTTATCAATAGTAGATTGACAACCTGCTAGCAAGATCAAGCTTCTTGGATCTATCTCATGCTAGGCAATCCACTCAACTATCTTACTAACAATCCCTTTTATAGTGTTTTTATTACCTACAAGTTTTTCTTTCCAATCCAAAGAGGAGTTCCCATCATCATCTAGAACATGTACACATTTTTATTAGGTATTCCTTTACACACTCCTTTTACTAGTTTCTTACTTGATTCCAAATTTAGAAATGGATGGAAATTAAGAGAAACACAAAGCTGGGACAAATAAGAAAAAATGAAAAGAAGAATGCACTCTATTTTTTATGATGCAGGTTTGCTCAAGACCATGGATTCTCCTACATTAACTCCTCATCCTTAATCACTTCTTCTAATACCTTTATGGTGAGTGCAATAGCTTCCTTCTTTTGCCAAATTAGATTATGTTCAAATTCCAAATTTTAATCACTCAAATAAGGCCAAAAAAAATCTTTATCCACTCATCCTAATCCAAAACTCAAAATATTTGGTTGAAAGATAATTCAAGAAACAAGAGCAAAATAACTCAAATAATGCTATCTCTGATAAGAGATGTTTTATTGATCAAATTTGCAGACCCAAACATATGCTTATCTCTGAGAAGAGATGTCTAATTTCCATTTCAAGTTACATCTTCATTTATACATGTTTTTAGCTTGTGGGGAGGATGTGGAAGGTCACCAATATCGAGGGAGATGAATTGGTTTGACTTCCATGATTTACAACAATACAAAATTTGAGGAATTACTATTTTTAGAAACTTACTATTTTTAGACTGCATTACTAAAATTGAAATTTGGGACACTTCCATTGGGTTTTAGGGGGTCAAACTTCATTGAGCAGAGATCAATTCTATCTCATGATGTTCCCCTCATTATTAACTTTCCAATGGTTCAAATGGTGAGTCAATTAGAGCTACGATGCAAAAGTTATGGCTCCCAGAAGTTCTGCCATCAATTGGGGTGGACCCATCACCCGAATTGTCATCTAAATTATTGTCTGGATCACATCCTCTTTCACAAAAATAAGGAACTCAAAGATATCATCTGATTTCTTGATGGGATTCAAAGATTTATATGGTGATCCATGCCTAAACCATGGAGAGAGAGTGTATCTAGAGCCTTAGACCAAAATAAATTGGTAGGAAAGCAAGAAAAAGGTGGGATGAAATTATATTACTTACATAAATAGATTGGTATTTGGGCATCTAAAAATCCAAATCCTAGAGTTGAGAATCAAAATTTATATCTATATAGATAGGATGATTGGAGGCTAGTTGAGAATTTCATTCCCAACCCCATAGTTGACTTATAATTTTATCTGTCATTGAGAGTATGTCAATAGTGGAATGGATTTCCATATATTTAGATAGGTGGTGAATAATTTGGTAGATTGTGTTTCCCAACCCAACTCAATCTATACCCATCTTGATCTAACACAAGCTAAAATATGTTGTACCCCATATAATCATTTGATATATCTAAGTTCCTTATTTGAGTGAAATAGGATGAATGAAATAAGAGTTTCTTTAGACCTTATTTTATTGCAATTTTTTTGGAATTAGAACATAAGCTAGTTAGGTACAAGAGAGAATCCATTGTACCCACCATCAAGGTATTAGAGGGAGTGATTAAGGATGAGGAGGGAATGGGTATGGATGATGAGAGATAATTAGGGATGATGAGGGATAGTGAGGGTCAATAAGGGAGTGATTATGGATAATGAGGGAGTTATTTAGGATGATGAGTGATGGTGAGGGTCAATTAAGATGAGGAGGGAGTTATTAAGGATTATGAGGGATAAGGGAGGAATGATTATGGATGATGAAAGAGTTATTTGGGATAATGAGGGTTGGTGATAGTTAATTATGGAGTGATTAGGGATGATGAGGGTGTGATTAATGATGGTGAAGGTAAATAAGGGAGTTATTAGGGATAATGAGGGATGAGGAAAGAGTGACAAGGGATTAGTATGGATCAAGAGGGAGTGACTAGAGATGATGAGGGATGATGGAGTGATTAGCGATGATGAGGGATGGTGAGGTTTAATGAGGGAGTGATTAGGGAGGATGAGGGAGTGATTAGAGGTTATGAGGGATGGTGGGATTAAAACAATATGACAATAATTATCAGTATAAACACCAAATCAATTTGCTAAATATATTCCTTATATTTTATTACTTATACTTACCCCATATGTGGTCTACAAAAATGAGTTCTATCGATAATGATTTTCTACTCAAAAATTATAGCATTCATGGACATTATATATAAAAATAGAGATAATTATTACTTTGTTCGTTTTTTTTGAATTAAATACAAAACTATCAAGACCCATAATTTAGCTAGGGATTTCAACCACCTAGCACTATTCTATACATATACAACATCACAATAACTGTTATATGGTTATTATAATACTACTTTTAATAGAGAGTGGCCATAGGTTACAAACGTAGATAGATATCTAAGTGACTGCAAGTTAGATTTTGAGCATGATCAAATTTGAGTCAACAAAATTAGGGGAAATATTTTGACAATAATTTTAAATTGGTAAAAAAAAAATTTGGCAATGTGAATTTGGTCTAGCAGAGCTTTAGCATAGGTTGGACCTAAAGACCAAACATATAGATCACCTAATAATAAACACATTATAGTACTATCTTAAGCATGTGTAATTACATTCATAAGAATCCCTTTTGGGTTCAAGTCAAGATCAAAGGTATTTAACACTTTTGATTGATACAAATAGTGCATATGGGATGTAAAACATGTTACCAAAAATATTTAAACATAATATCACAAGTAGAGTTTCCTATACATCTTGAAGTGGTACAAGGAGTAACCTACATAATTAATGATCCCACTAAAACATTTTCTTGCCCATGTTGTTCTAGATTCTAAAGATCTTTCTCCCAGAGCACACACTCTCTGAAAAATGGATCACAAACTTTATTTTTTTCCTTAAACCCATATATTCCTCTCTATTTTACATGATACCTATATTATAATTAGTATTATCCTTGTTGTCCTTTATTCTCTTATATATTTAGTTCCCATAAAATGTAAACAAACTCCTTTTCATTTTAAGATATTTACTTCCTCATTGAAGTTATGGTTCAAAATATCATTTGAATATAATTGAGTAGAGTCTTCTTTTTACATGTCAAGTGGGTTTATGATGGTTTATAGTTATTAATAAATAGTGGTTAATTCTTATAATTGCATCCTTACCATAATACATGTCATTCCCCCCACTCAACTCACCTTTGACCCAACTAATTGGTTATTTAATTGTAGTTGCATGATTGGTTTTTGATATTTTCTTTACCATTAAGTAGGTGAATTTTATTATAGATTATAACTTGATTTTTTTATAATAGTTAAGAAATTATCCATTTTTTCATGGTCAAACAAATGATATTATAAAATATGGTTTTTTTTAAAAAAATTAATGAGGGAGTTGTCCCTCTAGTTTCATGGCTTGGCTTGCAAGCAAGGGTTGGAAAATAATGAGGAAGGGAGGGAACCAAGGATTGAAAAATGAGATAAGTTAGTCTATCATACATAGGGGAGATAAAAATACCTTATACACTTGGTCTCTTAGGCCCAATGAAGAATCCCTAACTACAATAGATAGGAGAAAGGATTTGATTCCTTTAGAACCTCCAACTCCTACCCATTATAGATAGGGTTGGGTGGCCCAACTGTATTATATTTTTATATATAAATGTCATGTCAATCACATATATATTTATAATTGGCACTTGGCCAATAGACCACCCCTTCACTGTATAACTTGAGCCTATAGTTAGGTTTGAACAACTTGGTTGAGAATCCACTTAAACATTCGAGGAGGGGATGTAGGGAATTAACCAACATAAGAAGGTAAGTTGAACACTATTAGGTCATATATCTAATGGTAAAAATTATGTTTTTGCATTTTTGTCCCAATATGTAAACTTAATTTGATATGAAGGTATTAAAATCATGATGGCACACTATGTGTGAGTGAAGAGGATATTGCAGTAGATGTATTATAGGTTTTTCCCTTCATTTGTTGGACTAAATAATAAGAAGGAATGGCTATTTTTGAGTGGATGTAACCCATATTGGGTGAACCATGTTAAATATATGTCTCTATTATGTTGTATTTTATAAATTTTATTTTCATATTTAATTCATTAATATTACTTTGTATTTTATATTCCTAACAACTCGTGTCAGATCTGAAGGTTTATTTGTTAGATAAACTCATAGGAAAAGAGGGTTCCTAGTTTGAGTGGGATTAATGACAGAAGAAGGAAAGTTTAAGGTAAATAAGTTCAATGGCCAAAACTAACATCTATGAAAGATGAAAATAAAGGACTATCTATATCAGAAAGATCTTTTCCTACCATTGGGTAGAATAGTAAAGAAGTCGATGACTATGAAGGATGAAGATTGCGAGGTTCTTGAAAGAAAGGCACTAGGAACAATATGGTTATGCTTAGCAGCATTGGTGGCCTTCACTATATATAAATAAAATACAACAATGGATGTGATAAAGGCATTAGATACAATGTATGAAAAGTTGCCAACATCTAATAAGGTATTCTTATGAAACATTTGTTTAATTTGGAAATGTCAGAAGGTGGGTCTATTGTTGATCATTTAAATAAATTTAACATAGTCATAAATCAATTAATATATTTAGGAGTAAATATTTATGATGAGGTTAGGTCTCTTTTGATTATGTGCTCGTTTCTATAAATTCAGAATGGCTTGGTCATGGTTAATGAGTAAAATTGTCTCTAGTTCAAACACTTTAAAGTTTGATGATGTTATTGGTATTATTCTTAGCAAGGAAATGTGATGACAAATCACATGTGAGACATTAGGTAATGATTTCACTATGGATAATAGAGGAAGATAAAAGGATAGAGGAAAGGGCCTAAGGAATCATGGTAAGTCTAATAAGGGTAGATCTAAATCTAGATGAATGTTGGTGTGCTAGATTTGCAAGAAGAAAGGACACCTAAAGAAAGATTATTAGGTTAAAAAGTAAAAATAAAGAGATGGAAAACAAGATAAAAATTAGGAAGTAAATATAGCAGGTGATGTGTTACAAGATGACTTAATCATTTCTTTAGATAATATTAATGATTATTAGGTTTTATATTTAGGGGCTTCTTTTCATGCTACACTCCATAAGAAATATTTTCAAGAATATGTTCAAGTTGATTTTGGACAATTTTATTTGGGTGATGGTGAACCCTATAAAATTTTAGGAAATGTTAAAATACAAATAAAATTACATAATGGAAACAAATGGTTGTTGAAAGAGGTGAAACATATTCCTGAGTTGAGAAAAAATCTAATTTCAACAAGGCAATTGGGAAGTGAGGGATGCATAGTTACATTTTCATAAAATTCATGAAAGGTTACTAAAGGATCATTGGTAATAGAAAAAATAAAGAAGGTAGTTACATTATATTTATCTAATGGAAATCTTGACTCTTTTATTGCTTTAGCTTCTATAGAAGCAGATACAAAATTGTGGCACCATAGACTTGGGCACATGAGTGACAAGGGGATGCAAGTTCTCCACTCAAAGAATTTGTTGCTATATTTTAAGAGGGTAGATTTGGATTTTTGTGAGCACTATGTGTATGGAAAATAGAAGAGAGTCAGATTTCTTAGAGTTGGGAAGATAAAGAAGTATGAAAAATTAGAGCTTGTATATACAGATGTATGGGGATCAACTTAGGTATCATCCCTTGGTGGATCTTCTTATTATGCTACTTTTATTGATGATAGAAATAGAAAAAAATGGGTTTATTACATACAAATTTTTTTTGATGTTTTTGATACTTTTAAGAAATGAAAAACTTTGGTTGAGAATAAGATAGGAAATAAGTTTAAGTGTGTCAGATCAGATAATGGAGGTGAATACTACAACAAGGAATTTGATAATTATTGTTCATCTATGGGATTTGTTGAGAGAAGGTAGTTCTAATAACACCACAACAAAATGGTATGTCAAAAAGGATGAACAAGAGAATCATGGAGTTTGCAAGGAGCATGAAATTACATGTACAGTTGCCCTTACAATTTGGGTAGATGTTATGAATACTGATATTTACTTAATAAATAGAGGGTCTTCAAGCCCTTTGGATGGTGGGATTATATAATAATAATGGAAAAGTAAAAATTTAGATTATTATTTTTTAAGGACTTTTAGTTGTGAAGCATTTGTCCATATTGATAAATAAAATATAACTAAGCCTCAAAGAAATATAATTTTATTAGATATGGAGTTAATGATTTCGGTATCATTTATGGAATTTTAAAAATCATAAAATCTTTAGGAGTAGAGACGTGATATTTAATGATAAGGTCATGTACAGAGATCAGTTGTAGGGAAAAAACAAGAAAATCCAAATATTGAATGTGTAGTACTTGATGAAATCACTAGAAATGAAATTCCAAAAGTGCTAGAAAATTAGAATGTAAAACAAATAAAACAATTACATCAAACTCCTAAAATTATAGTTAGAATATCTAACAGAGTAAATAGACTCCATGAATGATACTCTCTTTCACTTTATTATTTATTATTGACTGATGGTGGTGAGCTAGAAATCTAGGAAGAAGTAATGCAGGTAAAAACTAGAAAGAAGTGTGAGCAAGGCATGAAAAGTGAGATGGACTCCTTGTTACATAACCAAACTTTGGATTTAGTTCAATTGCCTATAGGTAAAATAGCCTTGTTGAATAAATGGGTTTATAGGTTGAAGGAAGAAAATGGAGGCAAAAAGAGGTACAAGGCTAGACTTATTGTAAATGGGTTTGCACAAAATAAAGGTATATATTTTGATGAAATATTTTCTCTATTAGTTAAAATGACTTATAGAAGAATAATTTTAAGTTTGATAGTAGTAGAATATTTTCACCTTAAATAATTAGATGTGAAGATGACTTTTCTTTATGGTGACTTAGAGGAGAAAATATACATGTAGCAAACACAGGGATACAAAGTTAAAGGTAAGGAGAAAATGGTGTGTAGGTTGAAGAAGAGTTTTTATGTCTTAAAATAAGCTCCAATATAGTGGTATTTGAAATTTGACATGTTTATGATAGAATAAGGTTATAGTATATATCATTTTGAACACTGTGTTTACTTTAAGAGATTAGATAATGATAATTATATTATCTTGTTATTATATGTATATAACATGCTTATTACAAGGTATAACATGCATGATATAAATGAGATCAAAAGAAAACTAGCAGATTCATTTACAATGAAGGATTTGGATTCTCCAAATCAAATCCTTGGTATGAGAATACTAAGAGATAAGAAAAATAGAAAATTGACATTGTCTCAAAAAGAATACATCAAGGTGTTAGTTAGGTTCAATATGCAAGATGCAAAACCAATGAGTACACTTTTGGGAGGGAAATTCAAATTAATTAAGGAATAATGTCCTAAAATGTATGAAGAAATCAATTACATGTCTAAATTTACCTATGCTTCAGTAGTTGGAAGTTATGATATAGTGTGCACTAGACCAGATATTGATCATACAGTGGGAGTTGTCAGTAGGTTTATGAATAATCCAAGAAAAAAGCACTAGGATGAAGTCAAGTTGATTCTTAGGTACTTGAGAAGTACAACTGATAGATAATTATGCTACAAAGGGTCAAATGTTACCTTACAAGGATATGTTGATGCAGACATGGTTGGATATTTAGATGGAAGGAAGAGTACCATAGGTTATGTATTCACTTTTGGTGACACAATAGTTAGTTGGATTTCAAAATTGCAAAAGATAGTTGCTTTGTCCACTACAGAGGTAAAATATATCTCATCTACAGAAGTAAGTAAGGAGATTATATAGATGCAACAATTCATGGGAGATTTGAGGTAGACGCAGGGAGATTGTAGGTTGTATAGTGATAGATAGATTGTGATTAATTTAGTAAAGAACTCAACATTCTAATCAAGGACAAAATATATACAACTCAAATATCACTTCATTCATTCAATTTTGGAGGATGGTCAACTGAAATTAGAAAAGATCCATATGAGTTAAAATCCTATAGATATGCTAATAAAGGTAGTCATAAAATAGAAGTTAGAGAATTGTTCAGCTTCAATAGGTCTTTAAGGATAACAAGGAAGATGAGAAACATGTCAGGGTCAAAGTTCAAATAAAATTCCAAGGAAGAGTTGTAGCAGTGGATTTGTAATAATCAATCTCCAAGTGGGAGATTGTTGGATGGTGGAGCCTGATCTTGTTATAATGCCTAGTTCTCAATAGGGGTATAAAATATTATTAAAAAACATTGTAATTTCATAGTAAATCTAGAATATTCACTATTAAGTCACAGATCTAATGGTAGAAATTATGTTTGTACATTTTCCCTAATATGTAACCCTTCTTTGATATGAGGGCATCAAAATCATGATGGCACACCATGTCTGAGTGAAGAAGATATTATACTGGATGTATTATAGGTTTTTACCTTCATTTTCTAGATTTAATAATAATAAAGACCGATTGTTTTTGTGTGGACATAACCCATATTGGGTGAACCGTGTTAAATCTACATCTCTATTATGTTATGTTTTTGCATTTTATTTCCATATTTAATTCATTAATATTTCTCTATGTTTTATATTCCTAACACCCTTCCAATATAGAGCTTGAGCCTATAGTTAGGTTCAAACAACCTGGTTGAGAACCCACCTAAAAATTTGAGGGGATGTAGGGAATTGACCAACATAAGAAACTAAGTCAAACAATGAGCCATAAACTCATGTTAAATATATATAATATATATTAATTCACATATATCATATCTATTTACTCATGTTTCTCATCATATACATTCATGTTACGTATATAGTTAAGTTACTCATGTTACCCATCCCATAGAGTGACCCCTATAATGACTCATGTTACCCATCTCATAGAGTCATGTTACCCATAGAATCATGTCACTAGTTAGTCTATAGTATGACTATAACTTTATGTATTTAGTCTAGTCATTTTACGTGAAAAGGGTCACCCAAAGGGTGAGGTGAACTATAAAATATAACTAAAACCACCTGAAGTGTGAGGTGTTAAGGAGGGTAGAGAGGACTATAATACCTAAATAAATATAAGACTGAATGTTATTCCCCTAAATGTGGCCAAGTGATTGATTAATGGGGGTGAAATTATTATTAAATAATTTATAGACTAGAGCAATATCCCATATAGAATATTATAGTTGATAAACCAAAGCACTACCCTACCCATGTTGTTCAAGTTAGCCTGACTAGGACTAGTGATGTGGGTAGGTTCATATAGATAGGCACGATTAGATAGATGGGCATGGTTGGGTTGAACAAAAATATACCACATATGGATTGGATGGGGATACAAATAATTAAATTAGACTCTAATTAAATTATAGGTAGTCATATTAGTCAATTAGGGATGATGAAATAATGATTAGGGATGGTGAGGGTTAATGAGGGAGTGATTAGGGATAATAAGGGAGTGATTAGAGATGATGAGGTTCAATGATAAAGTGATTAGGGATGATGAATGTGATGAGGAAAGAGTCATTAGGGATGATGAAGTAGTGATTAGGGATGGTGAGGGATGGTAAGGGTCAATGAGGGTGTGATTAGGGATGATGAGAGAGTGATTCAAGATGAAGAAGGATGATGAGGTTTAATGAGGGAGTGATTAGATATTATCAAGGATGAGGGGGAGTGATTAGGGATGATGAGGGATGATTAATGAGTGATTAGTGATGATAAATTATGGTGAGAGTCAATGAGTGATTGATTAGGGATGATGAGGGAGTGATTAGAGATGATAAATAATGGTAAGGGTCAATGAGGGAGTGATTAAGTACTATGAGGGATGATGGGGGAGTGATTAGGGATCATGAGGTATGATGAATGAGTGATTATGGATGGTAAGGGTAAATTGTTTAGGGATGATGAGGGAGTGATTAGGGACATGATGATAAATAGTGAGGGTCAATGAGGGAGTGTTTAGGGATAATGAGAGATGAATATGGATTTATTAGGTATCATCAGGGATGATAAGGGAGTGATTAAGGATGATGAGGGATAATGGAATGATTAGAGATGGTGAGGGATGGCGATGGTCAATGAGGGAGTGATTAGGGATGATGGAGAGATTAGAGATGATGAGGGATGGTAAGGGTCAATGAGGGAGTGATTAGGGACAATGAACAATAAGGAGAGAGTGATTAGGAGTTATGGGGGATGAGGAGGAAGTGATTAGGGATGAGAGAGGGATGATGAACAAATAAAATTAACTTAAAGTCATTGTTTGATGTGTGCATGTCATCAATGTGACCTATGATACCCCAATCACATCACTTTAGCTTGAGTTCAAAGTGAGGGTATTGTAAACTTAAATTTTGACAAACTAAGACTCATATAAATATCAAGAAGCTATTTGGAAGGCACAAAAACCTAAAAAATGACTATATGTTTACCAAAAAATGGACATCAATTGCAAAAGTTATGCCCTAAAATCCTTAAGTTTAATATCAATATCTTAAAAATGCCTAAGTACTGACCAAATTATATTTTGAAAAATTATCTTCCACATTTTAAGGCATGTAACTATGAGACCAACTCTATCAGATGTAGAGTGACCCTAATTTCTGATATTTACTAAAATAATTTTAAAGTACAACTTAACAATTATTATAGTAAAAAACCCCCCTCACACCACCCACCTTATAATGCATCCCCATTTTGAATTTTTTCCACTCATGAGTTCACTATAACATAATGCGTGTGCATTATTAGACTTAGTGGTAATATTGTGTATGCATTATTACCACTAGTAACACATACGCATTTTGGTTGTTTTGCATTTCAATCTCATGAATTTTTCAATTTGAATTTGTACACACAATAACATGTACATGAAAAAAATGCATATTAATTATAATGTGTACACATTATAATGAGTTTAAATTCAAAAACCAAGCCTTTTTGGCTCTGAAATGGATTGGATTCCCGAGCCAAAGGCTTAGACTTGTCAAAATATAGATGAATCTAAGAACATTGAGGAAAAAAACAAAATTCAACTTCCATCAATAAATACACTATGAATTTCAATGATCCAATTCATAAAATTATTACCACGATGATGAATACACTCTCCTCTTTCCAAATATATGATTTTTATAATTTTTGGACTAGTTTAAGGTTTCAATCCTTGTTGATTTCTAGCTATAATTTTTTACACTACTACATGTTGAAAATATACATGCCCATATATTTTTGCTTATATTTTTTTTGTTGATCCAAATGCAAAATAAATTATATGGTTACAACCTAGGCCTAATTATACATGCATTAAAAAAAACTAGTTTTCATTTTTTTGAGGTAGTTAGGGAGGCTGCAAGGTCGGCTATCCATTTTTTTGTTAGTTTTCAGGATCTATTTACTTGAAAAATTAATTTAGAAAAACTATTCATCAAAAAATTATAAAATATATATAGGTTTCAAACTAGATGATCTTATCTAAACTTTTATCAACAATTTTAAACAATATTAAACTATGATAAAAAAAATTGAGGGGTTACATGGTTAGTTATCTAGTCTATTTAACTTAAAAATAGGAGTTCCTATTCAAATTTTAGATGTTTAACCTAGTTATACTTAACCATTTAAAAAAATTGTGTTTTTGAAACTAGACTCAAAATTATACAAATCATGTTCTTACACCATCCTCTAATTTTGAGTTTATCCATCTCAAATTATCTATAAAGGTTCATTTTTTTCAATTTTTAGGAAAATCATGTCCACAGGTAAGCCCCTTTTGTCCCCCAACTTTGTGTAGTTATCCATAGCGATAATATTTTTCAAATTCAAACTTAATAAATAGAATGCATTACCAAGAGGCTATATCCCACTCCATGCCTTCCCAAATAACAATGATTTGACTATAATATATCTACTCTTAAAAAACCATTTACTTTGGTATAATAATTACAAGAAGGTGACAAATATATAGTGAAAGAGATTTGTCCAAGAACATGTTTAAGTCACTCAACAATGTGATGGGTCTCCAAATATTAATGAGATTGGGATCCCCAAATTCAAGAAAAAACTTAATGTTGTCTTAGTTGATCATTCATAAAGAGTTTATCTACAAAGCTTAATTATAAACTTGAATCAAGTCTGGTCCTACATAATACAAAGTGTCTTTGTATAATTTGAAAGGAAAGACAATTTTTCATTGATCGTGTAGAGGATTTTTATTTAAATAACATCAAGGGTAAGTGGCACATAACAAAGCTTATGAGCAAAAATGTTGAGATTTTTTAGTAAAACATCCATACATTCTTGCAAAGCTTGATCTCTTTCAATGGAATTTTACTAAGTTTTAAATGCTAAATTATACTTTTAAAAAAATCTTTTGATATATATGAAATATTAGTGATCCTTTTATTAGAAAATTTGATGGCTTTAATTTATTACTTAGCTTTCTTAACATAAAAATATTTGGAAAACTCATTCAAGGTTCTATCTCCAACTTTATAGTAGTGAAGGTGAACATGAATTTGGGATCATTTGGCTTCATGGATCTCACCAAGATTGAGTTTATGTTTGAGGTGAACCCTCATAGACTATAATTATGTATCAAAAGGGTTTCACTCAATATGAAAGGATATACACATTGTTGTGTTGTGGAGCCTATTTATAAATTACAATGTATTTCATATACTGTATATTTAAAATGTACTATACACTCTTTATGGAGAACCATTTTGGGTTAATTGGCCTATGGTTTTGGTACCCATTATTTTTTAAAACCATTATGTTGATGTATTATGTATAAATGGATATTCATTAGGTAATACATTATGATAACAAGGGTTTGATAAGGAAGAACAAAGTGTGTGAATTCAACTACAAATTTAGGAAGGTTTGTTGAGTGTAGCTCCAAACAATATTTTATGCATTATAATTGGGAGAAGACTAATATAAGAGTGGATTGTACTCTTGTGTCTTGTAATAAAATATGAGTAAGTGTTTCTTGTTGGATGTAGCCTACATTAGGTGAACCATTTTAAATCTGGTCTTCTTATTGTGTATTTTTTATTTCTATTCTTCATGCATCTCTATTCATATCTCTTATTATTGTGATTCTATGAAATTATTTCTGTATTGATTTCTAATTTATTCATAAAAAAATTATTAAAGCTTCAGTTGTATTTGTTGGAGTGTTGAATCATAGGAAGGGTTATTAGTTTAAGTGGGAGCTATGGTTGATGATCATAGATCAAAGGTTGAAAATTTAAATGGATTAAACTTTGGTATATGGAATATGTATATGGAGGATTACCTCTATTAGAAGGACCTCCATATTGGGAGGAAAAGTAAAACAACCAATGAGTATGATAGATGAGGCTTGGGAGATAATTGATAAGAAATCACTTGGAGACATTAGGTTATGCCTTGCATCTTTGATCACATTTAATATATCATAGGAGAAGACCATGAAAGGTCTCATGAATGCATTAGGGAAGTTATATGAGAAACACTCTGCTTTTAATAAAATATTTTTAATGAAAAAGTTATTTAATATGAATATGTATAAAAATGGTTTAATTATCGATCATATAAATGAATTTAATATGGTTGTGAGTATGTTGAAATCTATAAAAATTGACTGTGATGATGAAGTTAGGGATTTATTTATTCTATGTTCCTTACTAGAGAGTTAGAATAGCCTAGTAATGTCTGTGAGCAACCTGGTCTCTAATAATTCCAAATAAAAGTTTGAGGATGTCATAGGAGTAATCCTTAGTGAGGAAATGTGATGGAAAAGGAGAGTAAAGGGAGACAAAATTTTAGAGGAAAAGGAAAGTGTGGAAAGTCAAATGGTCCTAGAAGGTCAAAATCAAGGAGTAGGATGGTATGATGGCACTATGGAAAGATTGGGCATGTAAAGGAGGATTTTTGGTCTCTTCAAAATAAGAAAAAAAATTAGGAAGACACCAAGGAGGTGAATTTTGCAATAGGTAATGTTTGTCAGGATGCATTAATTCTCTCCATTGACAATATTAGTGAGTCTTGGCTTTTAGATTCAGGGACTTCTTTTCATGCTACACCATATAAGCATTATTTTAGTAATTCTATTCAAGGGGAATTTGGACATGTTTATCTTGGTGATGATGAGCCTTGAAACATAGTAGGAAAAGGAAGTGTTCAAATTAAGACATAGAATGGGAACACTTAGCTATTAAAGGATGTCAAGTATGTGCCTAAGTTAAGATGAAATTTGGTATCTATAGGATAGATAGGCAATAAAGGTTGTATGGTGACATTTAAAACATATTCTTGGAAGGTGACCAAGGGTGATCTTGTGGTAGAAATAGGTAAGAAGGTTGGTGCCCTATATTTATCAATTAGTATTAACTATTGTAATTTAGTTGTTGCAAATGCAAATGCAACTTTGTGGCATAACAGGCTTGGTCACATGAGCCAAAAAGGTATGCAAATTTTGAAGGATCAATTTCCCAAATAGAAAAGGTTTAATTTATATTTTTGTGAAGAATATGTGTAAAAAAAATAAAAAATGGTAAAGTTTCTTAAGGTTGGACCTACAAGGAAGGAGAATAAGTTAGAGCTAGTTCATTTAGATGTATGGGGACAAGCTCAAGTATCTTCTATTGGTGGGTCATCTTATTATGTCACTTTTATTAATGATGAAACTAGTAAAGTTTGGGTGTATGAAATTAGGATAAAATATAATGTGTTTGATACTTTTAAAATATGGAAATCCTTGGTTGAGAATGAAACAAGAATCAAGTTAAAATGTCTCAAGTCAGATAATGGTGGGGAATATTGCAGTAATGAATTTTTTGATTACTATTCAAGGAATGAAATTCATAGATAGAGGATGGTTCCAAGAACTCCATAAAATAATGGAACATCAAAAAGGATAAATAGGAGTATCATGGAGTGTGCTAGGATCATGAGGTTTCATGTAGGACTACCTTTTATGTTTTGGGCAAAAGAAGTAAACACGACCATATATATGATAAATAGAGAACCTTCATCTTCTTTGGATGGAGGCATACTTGATGAAGCTTATTCTGGTAACTAGTTTTATTATTCATTTATCATAATATTTGGTTATGAAGCTTTTGTTCATATTGATAAATATGATAGGACAAAGTTAGAGGCTAAGTCTTAAAAATACACCTTTATTGGCTATGGTGAGGATGACTTTGGTTTTTAGATTTGGAGTCTTAAGGAAAAGAAAATATTTAGGTTTAGGGATGTTATATTTAATGAAAAAGTCATGTATAAATAATAGTTATAGGATAAGAAAGAGGATTCCTAAAAAATGTACACAGTATTGGAGGACATTGCATATGATAAAGTGTCTTAGCAACTAGCTCAGGCACCTACTCCACAAAAACCCAAAAATTCTATGGTGAGAAGGTATTTTAGGGTAAGAAGGGAACATAAACATTTTTCTCCATCTCTTAATTATTTATTACTCACTAACAATGAAGAGCTAGAGTGCTTTTAAGAAGTAATGCAGGTAGATGTTAGGAAGAAGTGGGAGCAAACAATGGATAAAGAACAACAATCTCTCATAGAAAATTAGGCTTGGAATTTGGTAAACCCACCTAAAGGTAAGAGAACATTTCATAAAAAGTGGGTATATATAATTAAATAATATTATGGAGGCAATAAAATGTACAAGGCCTAGTTGGTGGTAAAGGGGTTTGCACAGAAGAAGGGATTGATTTTGATGAGATTTTTTCCCCAGTGGTAAAGATGAATTCTATTAGGAAAATTCTTGGGATAATAGCATCATAAGATTTGAAATTATATAAGTTAGATGTGAAGACTACATTCATTCATGGTGATTTGGATGAGGACTTATAAATGGAGCAACCATAGGGAAGAACATGTGAAAATGAAAGAAGAGCTTTTATGGCCTGAAATAAGATCCATGATAATTGTATAAGAAATTTGATAGTTTTATGATGGAGCAGGGATACTCTAAGTGTCATTTGGACCATTATGTATATGTCAATAAATTTGATGATGGTGATTACATTATCCTATGTTTGTATGTGGATGACATGTTGGTTATAGGTAAGAACATGCAAGAAATAAAGGTACTCAAGGAACAAATTAGTAATTCCTTTGCTATGAAGGATTTGGGAGAATCAAATAAAATCCTTGGTATGATAATAACTTGGGATAGGAAGGAATGAAAGTTGAACTTACCCTATGAAGAGTACATTAAAAAGGTCTTGGAAAGGTTTTAACATGTAGGATACTAAACTAATTAGGGTTCCTTTGGTAGGCCATTTCAAGTTATTAAAGGAGTAGTGTCCCAAGATAGAGGAGGAGAGAATCCATATGTCACATTTACTTTACTCATCAGCAATTGGTAGCTTGATGTATGCCATGGTATGCACTAGGCTATATATTTCCCATGTAATGGGAGTAGTAAGTAGGTACATGAGTGATCTAGGTAGAGAATATTGGAAGGCAGCAAAGTGGTTCCTTCAGTACTTAAGAGGGACCATGGGGATAGTTTTAAGCTCTGGTGGATTAGACACCAATTTATGTTGTTATGTAGATTCAGACATGGTTAGAGATTTAGACAATAAGAGGATTACAATAGGATATGTATTATTTTAAGTGACATAATGGTGAGAAGTATTTCATGACTATATAAACTTGTGACTTTGTCAACCATGGAGGCTTAGTATGTTGCTACCACAGAGGTAATCAGAGAAATGATTTGATTACAATAGTTTTTGAATATTTGGGGCATAAGTAGGAGGAAAGGAAGCTATATAGTGATAGTCAGAGTGCTATACATCTAGTAAAGAGCTTTGGTTTCCACTCAAGATGAAGCATATACAATTGAAGAACCATTTCATCAAGACAACTTTGGGGGAAGAGAAGTTGAAGCTAGAGAAGATTCATACCAATAAAAACCTTTCAAACATGATGACCAAAGTGGTCACAAAAGAGAAACTAAAGTTATGTTCAATTTCGATTGGCCTTCATAGATGATAGTGAAGGGTTGAGAAGCCTACTCAGAGGAAATCAATATCCAAGTGTGAGATTGTTGTGTTGTGGAGCCTATTTATAGATTATAATGTATTTCAAATACTATACATTTAAAATGAATTATATTCTCTTTATGGGGAACCATTTCAAGTTGACTTAGCCCATGGTTTTGGTACCCATTATTTTGTAAAATTTCTATGTTGATGTATTATGTATAGATGGATATTCATTAGGTAATACATTATTAGAATAGGGTTTTGAGAAGGAAGAATAGAGTGTGTGAATTCAAGAGGGTTTGTTGAGTGCAACTCTAAACAATATTTTATGCATTATAATTATGAGAATATTGATTTGAGAGTGGATTGTAATCTTGTGGCTTGTAATATAATTTGAGCAAGTGTTTCTTGGTGGATTTATCCCACATTAGGTGAACCACATTAAATCTAGTCTTTTATTGTGCATTTTTTTATTTTTATTCTTCATGCATCTCTATTCATATCTCTTATTATTATGATTATGTGAATTATTTATGCCCTAATTTCTAATTTATTCCTAACACACATAAAGTCTTTAGCCACAACACTTTTAGTTCTCTAGCAAATTCTCACCACATGTTTTCCATATTATCAAAGAAAGGTAGTGATGTGCCCAATGACATCATTCTGCCACTCAGTCCAACTATTAGTGGAATATAGATATAACACAAGTTTTAAAACCCTTAAAATAAATCAAATTATACCTTCATGGATCAAGAAGTACATATTCATAAATAATTGTGTTAAGGATTTTCTAAGGCTAATCCCCCATATTAGTCAAAAAGTTATGGGTTTGTGATAGAAAAGAATATTTTTTTGATGAATCATAATATCTCTTCCATTAGTGACCTGAATAAAAAAACATGTGATACTCAACATACATTACATTGTCAATCCATTTGATAACATGATCAAGTCCTACACATAAACTAGACCAGCTAAACCACAAGTCTATATTATCAAACCATTTCTAAAAGATAAAGTATGAAAAAAACTAATAGTTTTTGAAACATAACCAAGATTCATGTTTTCTAATGAAAAAAACAATGGAAAAACACATTATTTATCCTTTGGGGACTCAACCATATTAATTTTGTTACATATCATCTAATTGGATAAATGAAACTTGTCAACAAGCCATTAATATAATTTAATTCTTACTAGACCATCATTAAGTGCATAAACATTAATGAAGAACAAAACCCCACCATTAGTGTTAAACATAACCCACATGGCATGATGCATTGAATCTTCCCTCAAGGAAATCATGAAAGATATAATTTTGGGAGAAAAATACTCATTCCACCATAATTGGCCTCATATAGGGTGGTAAATTGAGTAGCATCAACCCAGATAATCTTTAATGTGGTTTATAGAGAAAATATAGAGACCCTCACTACTTGAAGGTAAATAAAATGTATGTCACCATGATTTTAAAATGAAAACTCAAAAGATATTTTTTTGAAGAGTTTCTAAGGCTTCACACATTCCATGAGTTTAAATTCATGAGAATGAATCCTCCATATGTATTTATCCTTGACCATCACTACCTACTAGTGACACAAATTGGGTTTTCAAAATAGTAGATTGGTTTGGAAAATTTGAAACCACCCAATGATATGGAGTGATGTTTTCCCATATAGACACCTAATATTGGTACATGCTTAGGATTTGACATGTTATTAGAGTGTTTATGTGTATATGGGTCATTGGATTAGATTAGGTTCTTATTATCCCATTTTACTTTGTGTTGGGCCCCTACATTCTTCTCTCTCTCTTAACTCTAAGTTATATAGCATCAATTATGTTATAATTCAATATGGAATACTTAAAAATCTTCAAATAAATAATTTTTTTTCCTTAATATGGTCTCAAAAGCTCATGTAATCTTCAAAAGTTTGTTTTTAGGGTTTTTATTTTGTTGACTACTATCCTACAAAATTTAGTGTTTATGTTGATTATGGATCATTTTGAAAACTTTCCTTGAATTTATGTGTTCTGTAGTGCATTGATTTTTGGATTTTGCACTTCTACAATGTCAATGTGCATACTAATAACATCTTGTTATGAAGCTTTATAAAATAATAAAATACTTACACTTAATATAAGATAGATATAAAAAAATAGAAATATATAAACCCAATATACTTATAAATTAGATCAAAACCTTATAAGGTAGGGCAACACCATACAATGATCTTTATTGGAAGGAAACACTCCACACATACAATACTCTTCACTTAACTCACATGACTCTCTTGCTTATAATATATAATAGTCAATTACTTACCACTACCACTTCCTTATACACATGGGAAAACTACATAAAACACCATTATGACTAGATAAAATGAATCTACTAATAACTTATAATGTAAGTCACCTACCATTATTAGTTACTTAACTAACACAAGTAATTCAATAACATTAAGTGACAAATAATGATACAATGAAATAGATCAATTACATTACATAACTAAATATGTTGTATTTAGGAACAAAATATTCCCTACCCCTTGAAAAACTTTGTCCCCAAAGTTTTATGACCAAATTAGAGCTCACCAATACATCTTCTTCTTCCTTTTATTCAAGATTATCAACCATATGCCCTCAAATAATATTTAAGAATAATAATCTTGGATAAAATCAATAATATTGTCTACTAAAAATTCTCACTATTATCATAATGGTTTAATTATGGTCCAATCAAGAAACTAGGAGCTACCAAATAATAAATGTAATCCATAGATATGTAAAATACTAGCTGTGGGGATAGAGAGGACAATAATGATGAAGAAGATACACATGGATAAATATTTTATTTTACCACCTCATGATTTCCTTTAATGGTTTCTTCTTCCTAATCAATAATCCATTTTTCTCACTAGATGATTTATCATAGACATGATTTAATTTAATAAAGATAATATGGAAATAGTTATTTACACAAAGGTGAAATATGTCTTCATGCCATTCATCAAAAGATTATATTAAATAGAACCATGAAACCCTCTTTTTTTCATACTCTAATATACTAATTAAATTCGTAATACATTTATCAAATGCATATAAGTTTATTTTCAACACTTCTTCCCCATTTATTTTGAATTGTTCCTTTTTTTAACATTTGTTTCCTTTTTTCGAAGAGTTTTAAGGCTATAAAATTAGTTTGTATATCCATTTTATCTCCCAATAATTAATGAAAATAAATTTACTACCACTCATTTTAAATATTTCTAAATATAATTTTTAATGCAAAATATGACATCTCAATCAAACACCTTCCTTGAAATATATGCTGCTATGAGATCATGATACCATGTTTTTTTAATTTTTTGGATGATTAAATAACAAAAACATGTGACTAATATATCTACAACAATACATATCCAAAATTAAATAACTTTTACTTGGTTGAAACATCTTGAAGTCTAGTTCAAAAAATAATTCACCCTAATCTAATGCTTAAGCATATATTTACTGCATTTATATTACATAATTTTTTGATGCATTGTAGATTTGAAAGTAGGTTCACTTCATAAAAATTTCACAATCATATCTCCCTTTATATTGATTAAAATACTTGGTATGCTGAATTTTTAGATATCTCTCAAAAATACATTTCTAGCCAGATAAAAATCACCTCAAATAAACCTTTGTGTGAGGAGAATGACCTTCTACAAAATGTTTTCCTTCTTGAAAAATAATTCTATAAATGTTGTAAATTTTTTCCCACTTTTCACAAAACCCATATTTGATACCATATGTTATGAAACTACATATAATAGTGAAATACATAAATATAATACAAGAGATAAATTATAACTCTAAAATATAATAACTCAATTAATCATAAATTATATCAAACACTTAAGGTAGGAAAATGCCATAAAATGTTCCTTATTGGAAATAACCATTGCACAATGCTACTTATTTAAAGGAACCAATACATACATATAATAATATTCACTTATTTAACATGGCTCTCTTATTTATAATATATAATACTCAACTACCTATTACTAACACTTCAATATACATGTGGGATAACTACTTAATACACCAATGTGATTAGATATAAATCTACTAGTACATTATAAAGTAAACCACCTACTTATTTAAAATAAATACTTAAATAACATTAAATAAAGTAAACCACCTACTTGATTTTATCTTTCCCTAAGACGGACGTTGAAGAGCAGAAGCTGGAAAAGAATGGGGATTTCTTTGAACTGGAACAGATTAAGGGCATTTGGAGGGATGTCTTATGTTGTATTCGGGAGTAATTCATACTCGATGGAAGAAGAAAGAGAGTCCACAAATTCCACTTCATATTCCTAAATCATTTCAGACACAAAGTAATAATTTCCTTTCCCTTTTATCTGCATTTCTCTTTGGTCCAAAGTTTATTCGCTCACAGGAAGAAGGAAACGCGTCCTATTCTGCATGAAGGATTAATTTTGATAATTGAAGGCTATTGTAAGAACAAGGCCATGGTTATGAACCCTTATCTAGGGAAAAATAAGGATTCACAGAGTAACAAGAGTAAAATTGTTAAAGGGAAAGATAAAATCAAGCCCCCTAGTGTCAAGAATCAGAATGTTGATGAGGATACAGAGTGGGAGAGAACTGATAAGTCTGGGGAGGAAAGCTTGGAGGAAGAGGAAGGAACTGAAAGCAAGAATTCAAGTTCCAATGAGGAAGAAGAAGTTCAAGAGAAGAATGAGAAAGAAGGAGTCAACATAGAGGAGAAGTCTGAAAATAGTGAACATGACTCTGAGGAAAACTAGCAAGTGTTTGAGGATGATAAAGTCTTGGATGACCCTGTTGAGGACCCTGTTTCAATAAATGAGAGGGAAAACACAGTTTAGGCTGATAACCAAGAAATGGACTTGGGAGTTCAAGCTAAAACTAAGGAGTAGAATCAAAGGGGAAGAGAGGACCACATTGAAGAAGGTGGGAACAGTCCTAATAAGAACACAGAAGAGTGGAGTGATAAAAGGCAGAATGATGGAAGGCACACACCTATGAGATGGGTTAATTACAAAGCAGAGGCTATCCTCCAACTCGATTCATGGATGTTTAAGGAGATAATGGATCTCAAAAGGAAAATGGAAACAATGGAAGATAACCAGAAGGCAGTTTGGAACAAAATCAATAACATGGAAAAATAGATGAGAGACATCCCCATCAAGCTCAAAGACTATGAGAACAACCTAAGGGAACTCATCAAGGAGAGCAGAATGAAAATGGAGGAAGTTACATCTAACATATGTGCTGCAGCTGTTAATATTGGAAAAAGAGCTAATGAGAAGATCAAATCCTTGGAGGGGCCTAGCAAGAGGACGAGACAGAGCTCAAAAAAGAAAGCTATGCAAGAGGGAGCCATGTCGGTGGCTACTGCCATTTAGGATACTACTGTGAAAGGTAAGGAAGCAGTAAAAATGATTTTAGAACTAGAAGAATAGCCTGGTTCTTCTAGTTGGTTGTGTTATCTAGTCCTATTTCCTAGTTTTTTGTAATCTTTTGACTATGGTGTAGCCAGGTCTATGTAAAACCTGGGTTATGACTTGTGGTCTTTTCGGTGGTTTCAGGTCCATATAAAACCTGTTTATGTTACTTCTTTGTAGTAGGTTTTAGGTTTTGCTTGTGGTCATAAATGCTTCATCTTTCTATCTTTGTTTCAGGGTTTTGGGGTCCCTTCAAAACCTATTTTTACCTTAATCTAAAACATTAAATGGTAAAATATGAAATTTTAATTAAATATATTATTTACATTAAATAACCAAATATGATAGGTTTAGGAAAAACATATCTTTATTTAAATTCAATAAGTCTATATATACATAAGCATGCTAAATTAGTTATCAAGTATCAAGTATCACAAAGAGACATCACATCCAAAAATAATATATCCATACATATTTTTATTTTACTACATTTTATATCTATTGAAGTATTACAATTGCATAATTGTACCAAGAAAAGGACTAATGAAATAGCATATGTAATTAACTAATTTCTTATATCACATAGATAGGGTTAAGGGTTGGGACCTTAATACATATTAAATTTATTGATGAATTACATGAGTGTTGATTACCAAAATATATGAGAACATGGATTTTTATAAGTCAATACCCTCATAGATCTACCAATTATATATGCGGTTGTAAGGTTTCTTGGAGTTGGTTAGGGTTTTGAATAAGAAGGAAATTTGGAATGTTCACACATCAAATCAATAAAATGAGAGAGGTTTTTGAAAAGTAGGTGGTTATAAATACATTTTCAAGACTTTAGAATAAACTAAAATCATCACCTAATATAAAACTAGATTAGAAGTATTGAACCTATTTCTTATTATTTATCCTAATTCTAGTTTTTACACAAAATATGTATAAACAAGCTATAATTAAATAAATTTGAGCATATACAACTAGAATACAAAATTCATATCTATCTAAAAATATATGTAACAAAAACAATCCCAAGTGTCTTAAATGAAAACTAAAGCAAAGAAATGAATTTAAAAAATGGTTAAGAAATGATCATACATTGATTGTTGTATAACCGTGAGTCTATATTCTAATTGTATTGATTGCACTTAACCTACTCATGATTTTATGGACGTCAACACCACTCTAAGATAAATACATACCTATACGAGACTATCATGTGAAAATTTAGTTTTAATAATCTTGACCACTTTAGTTATATCCCTATGCCACCAAGTGCATCTTTGAGGTTTTAGGTGTGTCTGTGTAATGTTTCACTGTCTATATTTTTTGGTGTTTGTGATTTATGTATTATAGATTGTGATGTACCTTAAATTTTCAAATGTGTAGGGAATTGTATGTTATATGGTTGAATATTCACTTCAACCTAAATTTCACCTCTAAAATAAAATAAATGTAATGGATTTAGGCAACCACTAAAGTAGTGTTGCAGAGTATGTATCCTGCATGATCAAAATAATAACTCCACATAGGTCTTATGATGTGTGAATGAAATATATTGAGTAAGGGTTTCAACTTATTTTCCCCCAAAATTGATCAAGCCAACTACTAAAGCATAATTACCCTCATTTGGAACAAGAGAATTTAAAGAGAGACCAATATGGATAAATATCAAAAGTGTGTAAAGTTTGATTCAATGAAGCACCACTTGAATGGAGAAACTTGTATCTAGGATTTATCCTTGGTGTAGTGAGGTGTCAAATGTTATTCTCCTTATCTCTTCTAGTTTTTATAATATGTCAAATGAATTTGCAAGACCTTACATTTATATAATGATCTAGGATAGCTAATGTGCATTGATCAGATTTAGAAAATAAAAATGGGAAGGGTTAAAGATCATAAATAATAGTAATAAAAAGACATAAACTTAAATATAAAAGAGACAAACCTGTATGGGTATGGGTATGTCTAGAATGGTATAGTATAGCCACAAGTTGTCTAAGAGATAAGTCAGGATCTAGTTTTTTTAGGAAAGGTTAGCAAATGGAAAAAATGTAATCCAAATATACTAATGGATACCTTTTGGATAATAATTGAGGTAATTTTAATATTTATGGACCAAATATATACTAATTTGGGGTCAATTCCATCCTTAAAACATGTTAAAATGTACAAGTTTCCCAAATAAGTTAAATTGGGAATAAAACATAGGAAAAAGGGTTTTGTGCCAACTTTGTGTCTCTACATAATGCCCCCAATTTGACATGGGTATATGAGTGAAATATAATTCATGTATCAAAGTATAAATGTAAATAGTTTTAAATATACATCTTCACTTACCTAGGGAAGAATGAAGGGTTTTGACTATGTTATTACAAAGTTTTTATCCACACTTGACTAGTTTATTTTTAAAACAAGTGATAATTATGCCATATATATGTATCTGAATGTATGCATGTGTATGTGTGTGTGTGTGTGTGTACATCTACATACATACATACATACATACATACATACATACATATATATATATATATATATATATATATATAATTATGTGAGTGCATGTGTGTATACAAACATATATGCATGTATGTACCTATATGTGTATGTGTACACACACATGTATGTATATAATCTCTCATACATATATATACATATATACATACATATATACATATATATATATACATATATATATACATATATATATATATATATATACATATGTATATATATATGTATATATATATATATATACATATATATATATATATATATATATATACATATGTATATATATATATATATACATATGTATATATATATGTATATATATGTACATATGTATATATATGTACATATATGTATATATATGTACATATATGTATATATATGTACATATATGTATATATATATACATATACATATGTATATACATATACATATGTATATATATATATATACATATATGTATATATATACATATGTATATATATATATATATGTACATATATACATATATATATATATACATATATATATATATATACACACACACACACACACACACACACACACACACAATTATGTGAGTGCATGTGTGTATACAAACATATATGCATGTATGTACCTATATGTGTATGTGTACACACACATGTATGTATATAATCTCTCTCTCTCTCTCTCTCTCACACACACACACACACACACACACACACACACACACACACACACACACACACACATTGGCTAACAATATAATTAAATGATTAAATAAGCAATAGGAATGAAAGAGAGAGAGAAAGGAGACTAAAATAAACATAATTAATTATGAATTATATGATTAAGATAAGACTCTCAAATTGATTTTACTAAAATATATTATGATTTATAACTAGATCGTAATTGGCAAAGGGATGTTAGTAGAGGGCCAATTCTATCCTCTATGATTGATTGTGTCCTTTTTTGTTGTTTAGGCTCTATAAATTTTAGGGATCCTTTACAGACATGGATTAATCTATATTTTAACTTCACTTTGTTGATTTGATCTGTTAAAATCTCTAAATTTATTTCATAATAAATGTATGCATAGAATATTTTGTGTGAGATTTATTTTACCCAAAAATATATTGAGTTGTAGCTAAATATATTACATGCTTGAAAGTGAGGCTTTACATATTCTAGTGCTTCTGAGTGAATCTAAATTAATGAGAGATAGGAGTTCAACTCCTCTCCTTATATAATCAAATGTAACTATATGATTCACTATGATATTATTTTGACACAAGATATGCTAAAAGAAAACTTAGAATGATGGTGATGCAATGTAAGCTCAATGTGAAGACTCCTTGGATAAATGAACATAAATCTTGTGAATATTTGATTAATTTCCAGTAAAAAACAACTTGTAAGAGATAAACTATTTCAATTTTTTTAATGACTTGGGATATATTTGTATATATATGGCTCTATAGAAAACTTCATAACATAGAATATAGTGTCAAGAAAAAGTCAAAGCTTGAAAAATCAATCCAAGGAAAAATAGACCCATAAAATGATGAGGGTTGGGTAGATGCAGGATAATGGGGGGAAAATTTGAGGGCTTAAAGTGACACTTTTTATTCCTAAAAATAATAATTGTTAAACTTTGAGAGAAATGTAAAGATACTTAGATATTGGATTTGACAATGATGCAAGAATATGAATTGTGAAATTTTGAATGTAGTTTCTAAATATATATTATTTGTCAAACCCTAGATTATAAAAGTGTGAGAAAAAGATACATTTATGGTAATGTCTTGACGCTTTTTTGTGAAAAAATAAGGAGATTTCATGTGTACAAATTCACTTTTTTGAGTAAATGAATGAATTAGTGAATGAAATTTCATATATGGATAGATAACATGTTGAATATTATTTAGAATATTTTTTATTAATTATATATATAGACACACACACACACACACACACACACACACACACACACACACACACACACACACACACACACACACACACACACACACACACACACACACACACACACACACACACACACACACACACACACATATTAAATAATTTTACAAATAAAGACAACTATAAAATTGGAACCACAAGTATATGAACACAAATTTTTGACCTTGACTTCACGAAAATCATTTTTTCATTTTTTTTAAAGCATAGTTGATGATGTTTAGATTATTTATATATAAGTTTTATAAACTTTCAATTAATGTCCAAACAACTATAAAGTTATGTGTAATGATATGTAGATAGTCCATAATGAGGTATGTTGTGTAGAAATTAAGTAATAATTAGAAACAATAATTTAACATTAAAAAAATATACATTCAGAAATTATTCTTTTCCCTCTACAAACCCATATAATTTTTTTAAAATAATAAAATCTATTTGATCAGCTATATCAACAAAGACAAAAAATACTCCTAAATTTACTTAAAACCATATGCGTTGTTCCATGGATAATTTAAGGCTAGGTTTGAACCTTCCCAAGCCTATACCCAGAGAAATTTTAGAGGAAAAGCACAAAATTCAAAGACTGAAATGTTGAAAGGGTGTATGCCCTTTTGAAGACATGCTTATAGGAAAAAAAAGTCTTTCAAAAGGTGTACACCATTTAAAAAATAGTTTTTATAAGTAAACCTTAGTGAGATTATATATTTAGTTTTTAGTAAGTTTATGCCATTTTGTTAATGAGACTAAGTTAGGTTTGAGTTACAAGAGGTTATGTCAGTGAGAGTATATATTTATTAAAATAAATGTAAAGTTTAAGAATATAAAATTTAAGATAAAAGTATAAGTTTACATGTAATTTATATTAAATTTTATATTATTATACTTAAAATTATTTTAAAGTTAGGGCTACTCTACATTTTATGAAACCAATTCCAGAGCTGTGGTAGTTACCATTTAGAAGTTAGTTTTTCAAAATCCATTTTGGTCAGTGCTTAGTTTTCAAAATTTCAGGATTGGAAGATATAATGAGAAATAAAGTTTAAAATCCAAATGTAATAGATATATACAATTGATTATTCCCCCTATTTTACATAATTTAGTATGCCCTACATACTTTACCTACTTGAGTATACACTACTCAATTGAATACTTGAGCTTGAAGGTAGATTCATAAATAATTTATGGGGTTTTCAACTAATGGGTCTATAAATATGCATAATTGAATACCCTATAGCATGAAACTTGTAAAATAAATATAGTCATGATACCATCACTCATACATGAAATCTACTTGTAGTCATGATATGATAACTTATACCAAACATGACTTAATGCACTCCATTTGGAATATAATTAATTGAAACACCATTAAAAAATCATCCTAAAAAGATAGAATTCACTCTAAAGTAAATGTTAGATAGATGGGCCAATCTATGTATTCTTCAATTTTAATCTCATGCATTATTCCAAAATTGCATAAAATAAAGTCATATTCTAGTATTCTAATTTCATATAGGATACTCCCTCATCGACCCTTACCATATATAATCACTCCCTCATCAACCCTCATGTTCCCTTATCATCCCTAGTTAATCCCTCATCTACTGTCATTGTTCTAGTTTAATCCCTCATTAGCTATCATCATCCCTCATTATTGCTAATCACTCCCTCATGAACCCTCATCATTCCTAGTCACTCCCTCATCATCCCTGATTATCTCTCATTATCCCTAATCATCCATAAACACTCCCTCATCGACCCTCACTGATTAACCCTCGTCATCCCTAATCATACCTAATCTCTATCTCATCATCCCTAGTCACACTATCATCATCCCTCATCATCCCTAGTCACACTCTCATCATCCCTTATCATCCCTAATAACTCCCTCATCAACCATCATTATTTCTCATTGTCCCTAGTCAATCCTTCATCATATTTCATCATCCCTCATCATCCCTCATCATCCCTCATCAACCCTCATCATCCTTCATAATCCATAATCACTACCCCCTCATTAATCCTCATCCCTTATTGTCCCTAACCATGCCCTCATTTTAGCTAATCACTCCCTCACCATACTTAGTTACTCATTCATCTAGTAGAGTGTGTTTCAATCCATTAGTCAATAGAAATTTGTTTCAGACTAAATAATACATTTTTAGATGAATCTTGAATGATTTTTTAATTTTTTTTATTGGAGTGTACTAGGATGATTATTATCATTCATGTTTGGTAGATTAGGTAGGGACATGATGCATTACTCTATGGAGATTATTAAATGATTTATATGGTGGAAAAAATATCATATCCTCTTTTCACTTGCATGGTGGAAATTCATTTTGAAAAATGAGGGATGATAACAAATGATGATAGATTAAAAATTATCTCTTTACACTTTGTATACTTTGATTTATAAAAATGGAAATTATGTTTCCTCCTCAGTGCAAAAAAATGATGTTGATATGCTATTTGGATGTGGGGATATACAGGTGGCTTATAAAATGAGTTATTATGATTCAAACTATATTCCTCATCAATGCTAAATTGATACAATGTTGGTAAGTGAAAATGGGATGCATTATGAGCCTGAGTTACATTTTATGCCTGAGTTGCATTGCAAGCTTGCATTGCATTATGATCCTAAGTAGCATTTCTAGTCTGAGTTTTATTTCAATCCTGAGTTGCATTGGGATCTTAAGTTGCATTTCCATCCTAGGTTTCATTGAGAGCTTGAATTAAATTTCCATATTGAGTTTCATTATGATATTGAGTTGCATTATGCATCCAAGTTGCATTGTTAGATCGATCTGCATTAGGAGCCTAAGTTGTATAGTAAGCTCGAGTTGTATTGAGAGCACGAGTTTCATTGATAATGATGCATTTTTTAAAATTAACATGATTATCATGGGATCCTTATGATAATCATGGCATTGATTTCAAATTATAACTACTATGGGAGGAAGATGTTATTTCAATACCTATGTGGGAAAACAAATTACAACAAAGGAAACTTTGTAATTCCCCCTTGATTTAAAATAAATGTTGTAATGCTCCATATACTCAGGTTCAAAAATAAATAGTAAATGTATGAAGGAAACTATGTTTCCTTTTTAATGCAAGATCAAATGTTGGCTTGAACTTTGTTTTTTCCTTGGATTTGTATATGCTAGATTGAGTTGCATTAGGATCCTAAGTTATATTATAAGCCTGAGTTGCATTGGGAGCATGAGTTTCATTTCTAATGATGCATTTTTAAAAATGAGCATGATTATCATGGTATCCTTATGATAATAATGACATGGGATTTAAATAATAAATATTATGAGGGGAATATTTTATTTAAATTTATATGGGAAATAAGTTACAATAAAGGAAAATTTGTAATTACCCTTGATTTAAAATCAATGTTGGAATGCTCCATATACTTCGGTTCATAGATAAATAGTAAATGTATGAATAAAACTATGTTTCCTCTTTAATACAAGATGAAATGTTGGCTTGAACTTTGTTCTTACCTTGGATTTGTGTAGCATAGTTTTTTATATTAGACCTCTTATTATTCTACAAAGAGTGATGGTTGATGTATAGGTCTTTTAAGTCAGTCTGTGCTTTGGCCTTGGGTCACTATAAGGTTTGTTGATACCCCATTCCCAAATCACCCACCTAGTAATAGACTTGATGAAATTTGTTTTTGTATTTCCTAATGGTTCCCAAATTTAACCATTAGAACTATTATATCTCACTTGCATTGTCACCTTCTACTCTATAGATGTTTACGAGTGTTGGGCTTGTGTTGGTTCCTTATTGGTATTCATATCTCGATGAGGAGCAGGTGAAATGCTTTTATGGCCATAATTATTTTTTTCTATTTGGGTTACAAATATTGGGTGAAAGGTATAGATAATTTTAGATCTTCTCATGTTTGTGATTTATTATCAAAGAATAATATGGGTTATGAGTATAAATTATTAGCATTTTTGCCACTAACTTTAATCTGGCATGTTTTTTATTTGCATTGAAATATTTACACTTGTGTGGTAATTATGATAGGAAAGTGGAGAAGGGTTTGAGTATAAATTTCAATTCTTGAATCATTATTATATGGTTTGGTATCTATAATGTATGTTATTTGTCCTGAAGTTCTTAAAATGGTCATAATGGAGGACTAAATGGGATTGGGTTGTTAAAGTGAGACTTCTAGTTGAGGGGATGGCCTTTAAAGGGATGGATAATTAGTTCATGTGTAGAGGATGAATTTAAAAGGAGGAATTTAAAATCATAAGACTAGTGACTTGAATATAACTATGAATATTTCTCTAAATAGGGATTACTAGTCATGAGTGTGCTTATAAAATGAACTAATGAAAATATGGTTTTTCAAGGCTCAAGTGGGTAGGATTGGATTATAAAATTATAGGTTACATTTAATCAAATAGAATTTTATAAGGCTAGGAATAATTTGTGCATCATTACACATTAGAGTTTGGATCTTTTTTGGGTTTGAATTATATCTCTAGTTCCTATTTCAAGAGCCTTGGAGAACCATAATGAGAGCTTTTTATGTCTATGTGTCTCATGCTTATAAAACTATAATGAGAGACTTTTGTGATTGTGTGTCTTACACTTAAAAGAGAGAGAAGCCAAGAGAGGGGGAATTGACCAATCCATATCTTGAAAATATAGGAGTAATTTTCACACACACACACACACACACACGCACACGCACACGCACACACACACACACACACACACACACACACACACACACACACACACACACACACACACACACACACACACACACACACACACACACACACACAGTAACTAGGGATAGTTGGGTAAAAGTCTTGAAGGCATATTTGGGATAAATTCCTACATAAGTTATGGTATTTTTTATCAATGGGTTTATTGATATGCATAAAATATTAGCATATAACATGTGACTTATATAATATTTTTAGTAATGATCCCTCATCATCCCTAATCACTCCCTAATCAAACCTCATAATCTCTTATCATCCCTATTCAATCCCTCATCAACCCTCTTCATCCTTCATTGTACCTAATCACTCTCTCATAAAATCACATTGTCCATAATCATCCCTAGTCTCTCCCTAATCTTACCTCATCATCCTTCATCATCCATTATCATCCCTAATCACTCCTTCATTGGCCATCATTATCCTTAAGCACACCCTCATCAAAACTCATCATACCTAATCACCCCTTCATCATCCTTGATTATTCCTCATCATACCCAATCACTCACTTATCAACCCTCATTATCCCTAATCACTTTGTCATTATCCCTAGTCACACTCTTATTGGTCCTTATTATCCCTCATCAGCCCTAATCACTCCCTCATCAGCCCTCATCAGCCCTCATCATCCCTAAATAGTCCCTCATCATTTGTCATCATCCTTTGTCACTCCAACATCATATATAATCATCTCTAATCATTCCTTTATAATAATACTACGAGTTGATGGATGGCATTGAAATGGATTCATCATCATATCTAATAATTTTTCATCATCCCTAGTACCTCATAATTTGGAGGACTAAATGGGATTAGGTTGTGGCAATGACAATTCTAGTTAAGGATATGGCCTTGAAAGGGATTCAATCACCCAATCCAAGATTTGAGCCAATCCTAGATGTAGCCATAAATGAAAATTATTAGTGGGATGCTTGATTACCCATATTTATGTGTCATTAAAGGATATGGTTTAATATTCATTGAGAGTCTAGATCAATATTAGAGTTGATTTCCAAATAGATAGATACGAGGTCACCAACATCTATAACTAGGTATAGTCTAGCTAATAGAGTCCAACATCTAAGCATGGTACCCATTATATATAATAATGGTTTTTAGGCATTAGAAATAATGATAATTGGACATAATGCACTACAAAGGGAGATTATAATTTCACTATGATAATAAAGTTGTGTGTGAAATGGTTCTTAATTTATATTTATCACTTGTGAACCCTAATAAGCTAAGGTGTTAAAAAATACTATCCATTATCATAATACTATGTGGTATTTATGGGTTACCTTGTTCATAGGAGCCCTAATTTGTTTTAAAACTTGTAGGAATCCTAACCCTAAACCCTAAATCCTAACCCTAACCATAAACCATAAAACCTAAACCCCAAACCCCAAAAACCCAAAATAAAAACACCAAACCTAAAACCATAAACCCAACCATAAATACCAAAATATCAAACCTAAAAACCCAAAAACCTTAAAACCCAAACACCTAAACTATAGACACTAGACCTTAGACCCTAGATCCTATACCAAGACACAAGACCAAAGACTTAAGATGCAAGACCCTATAACCCAAAACCCTTAAACACTTAAAATCTTAATCCTTGACCTTAAACCCTAAACCCTAAAAAACCTAAACCCAAAAAGACCTAAACCTTAAGTTACCTAAACCCAAAAAACATAAAAATCTAAAACCCTACAACTCTAAAATGTGTTAGGGGTCGATAATTAGGGTTTAGAATTTGGATTTAGGCTAAGGGTTTATGGATTAGGGTTTACAATTTAGGACTTAGGGCTTAGGATTTTAAATTATGGGTTGGGTTTTAGGATTTAGGGTTCTTAGTTTTGTGTTTTAGGTTTGTGTTTGGGTTTTGGAGCCTATATGTTAGATTTTAGGGTTTATCATTTAGGTTTTAAGGATTAGGGTTTTAAGGTTTACATTTTAGAGTTTATATGTTAGCAGTTTCATGTTAGGGGTTAACATTTGGGGTTCAATGATTAGGGTTTATGGTACAGGTTTTAGAGTTTAGGGTTTATGGTTTAGATTTTATAATTTATGGTTTATGGTTATAGGTTTAAGCTTCAAAAATTTAGGGTTTATGTTTGATATTTCAAGGTTCATAGTTTAGGGTTCAAAGTTCATGGTTTAGGTTTTAGGGTTCAAATTTTAGTGTTATGGCTTATGGATTATAATTTATGGCTTATAATTTAGATTTTATGCTTTAGGATTGTTTTTTATTATTTATGGCTCAATATTTAGGGGTTAGGGTTTGGGGTTTAGTGTTCTAAGTTTTATGGTTAGGGTTAGTTAGGGTTTAATGTTTTAATTTTAAATTTTTGGGGTCATATTTTTGAATTTATATTTTTAGTTTTGGTTTTTGGGGTTATGGTTTTAGGGTTATGGTTTAACAATTAAGCTTTAGTGTTTAGGGTCTAAGGTTCAAGGTTTTCATCTTAGGGTTTATGTTGGGGGTTTGGGGTTTGGAGGTTTGGAACTTAGCATTTAATATTTAAGGTTTGGGATTTAGTGCTTTGGGATAAGGTTTTGGGGTTCAGGATTTATGGTATAATTCTTATGGTTTATATTTTAGGATTTGGGGTTTATGGTTTTAGGTTTAGGGTTTAGGGTTTAGGGGTTTAGGTTTAGTGTTTAGGGTTTTGGGGTTTTGGGTTTAGTTTAGAATTTAGAGTTTAAGAGTTAGTGTTAGTGTTTATGACTTGTGGTTTATGGTTTTAGGCTTAGGGTTAAGAGTTTAGGGATTAAGTTTTAGGGTTTAGGGTTTAGATTTGAAGTTTAAGATTTAGAATTTAGTGCTTGTGTTTTAGTATTAAGGGTTAGAGGCTAAGGGTTTAGGGATTAGTTTTTAGGGTTTGGGTTTAGGTTTTAGGGTTTTGATATTATGGTTTAGGGTATAGGGCCTAGGTTTTATAATTTAGAGTTTATTATTCAATTTTGGGATTTACATCTTATGATTTTGATTTTTGGGTTTTATGTCAAGTTTCAATGTTTAGGGTTTGGGGTTTAGGGTTTAGGATTTTATGGATTGGGGATTATAATTTAGGGTTTGGGATTTAGGTCTTGAAGTTTAGGATTTAGGGTTTAGTGTTTAGGTTTAGTGTCTATCATTTAGGTTTCTTTTTTAGGGTTTGGGGTGAAGGGTTTAGAGTTCAAAGTTTATATTTAGTGTTTGGGGTTGATTGTTTAGGTTTTGTCATTTAGGAATGAAGGTTTAGGGTTTATGGTTTTATGATTTAGGGTCTATGGTTTTGGGTTTGAGGTTTTATGGTTTTGGATTTTTAGTTTAGGATTCAACTTTTAAGGTTTAGGGTTTAGTTCTTAGGGTTTTAAGATTAAAGTTTAGGGATCAAGGTTTTGGGTTTTGAGTTTAGGGTTTGGGGTTTAATGTTTAGGTTTAAGGTTCATGATTTTGAATTTTATATTTAGGGTTTAGTGTTTAATATTGAGGGTATAGGGTTAAGGGTTTATGGTTTACTATTTAGTATTTTAGGGTTATGGTTTTGGATTTAAGGTTAAGGGCTTAAAGTTTAGGTTTTAGGGTTTAAGATCTATGATATAAATTATAGGCATTAAGGTTTTGTATTTAAGGTCTAGGTTTTATGGTTTAGGTATTATTTTTTTGGGTTTAGGGCTACTAAATTAGAGTTAAGGGTTTATGTTTTAGGTATTAGGGTTTAGGTATATAATTTAGTGTTCATGGTTTAGGGTTTATGGAATAGGGTTTGGGGTTTAGGGTCTAGGATTTTATAGATTAGGGCTTAGAATTTAGGGTTTGGGATTTAGGTTTTGAGGTTTAGGATTTAGGGTTTAGTGTTTACGTTTAGTGTCTATCATTTAGGTTTTTTAAGTTTAGTGTTTAGGGTTTGGGGTGAAAGGTTCAGATTTTAAAGTTTAGTGTTTAGTGTTTAGGGTTGATTGTTTAGGTTTTGGCATTTAAGAATTAAGGATTAGGGTTTATGGTTTTATGATTTAGGGTCTATGTTTTTGGGTTTTGAGTTTAGGGTTTGGCGTTTAATGTTTAGGGTTTAAGTTTCATGATTTTGAATTTTATATTTAGGGTTTAGTGTTTAATATTGAGGGTATAGGGTTAAGGGTTTATAATTTACTGTTTAGTATTTTAGGGTTATGGTTTTGGATTCTAAGGTTAAGGGCTTAAAGTTTAGGTTTTAGGGTTTAAGGACTATGATATAAATTCTAGGATTTAAGGTTTTATATTTAAGGTTTAGGGTTTATGGTTTAGGTATTATTTTTTTGGGTTTAGGGCTAATGCATTAGAGTTAAGGGTTTAAGTTTTAGGGATTATGGTTTAGGTATATAATCTAGTGTTCATGGTTTAGGGTTAATGGTTTAAGTAGAAATGGATTATACTACGATGATTATTTACATTTGTGTCTAGCATGAATGATTGTATCATGACTACATGAAGATATCATGTATGGGAAAAAAATACTTAAATGTAGTACTAGGTATGGGGTAGATGTAATATATGAATGATTATATCATTATTATATGTATGTTATAGGTTGTATTCTATAGGCTGGTCATTTATACATATTGATAGACCTATTGATTAAAAAACCCACACATTATTTAGGAATTTATCCTGAATCCACCTTCAAGCATTTTATGCAAATGTTCCTAGTCACTCCTTTCTCTATATAGGTAAAAATTCCCCCTCTCCTTTCTCTATATAGGTGATAATTCCCCCTCTCTTAATTTTCAAGCATCCCTTGATAATGAACCCTCTTATTTATCTCTTGATCTAATAATGCCCCATCTAATAATGATTTACAAGCATGATAATGCCCACACTCCTTTCAAGACATGGCTCAGGTATTCAATCAAGTTTAGGTATTCAATATATGGCTCAAGTAAGATATATATGGTAAGGATTAGACATGTGTATTTAAGATCAACATATGGATCAAATATTCAATCAAGTAGAGAATATTGGATTAGGTGGGGCATACTCAAGTAGGTAGGAAAATAAAGATAGGTAGGTAAGGGATACTTAAGTATAAAAATTAGGTAGGTAATACTCAATTATAATAAGATAAGTAGGTCATAATTAATATCAAGATATGGCTATGAAATTTAGGTAGGGAATACTTAAGATTAAGATATGGATTTGGTATTAAATTAAGTATGGTATGTACTCAATTAGGTAAAGTATGTATGGCATACTCAAGTAGTTAAATTAGGTAGGGCATACTTAAGTAAAAGAAGGAAGGTAATGTTGTCTAAATTTAGCCCACATACAAAGCTTACCTGGATGTAGTGCAGTGTCCTAAAGGTTAAGTATGGAGTAAGAAATTGAATAGATTTATTATTGAAATGAAAGATCTAATGAGGAAGAAGAAGATCATAGTGATTGCAAATCTTTTGAAACAATTTAAGCTAACTTAAAGTATAATTTATTGATCTTTGAGGAACAAGTTTTGAAGCAATTCTTCATGGTGTCAATATAGTTAAAATCATGGGACAAGTTTACATATGACTCAAGAAATCATCAAAGGTTTCAAGGGTCAAGAAAAATCTCATAACACAAGTCTAAGTAAACTAGGTCATCTTGCACATCGCATAGAGATGAATAGGTCATTTCACTTGTGTATTTTATAAGTATATTTGAGAAGTTCCCTAAAGTCAAAGACCATATGAAATGTTTGCTCTTAGTGTCAATATTATCCTCTACAAAACTCATGTCTTGATGAGCTTATTATCTCTATATATAATCCTTAGAAAAGGATCTAGCAAAGTAAGATGTGCATGAGGATGTCAAGTTCAAGCCTCATGAAATAATTATTTGGATTAAAATGTTCCTAAGGATGAATACATGGCTGTAAAAGGTCAAAATATCTCTTGATTAGATCATAGATCAATGGCACATGTTTTGATAGTTGGATTCAGTGGGTCCCAACAAGATCAATAGAATGTATTCAATCATACAAAGTAGATCTATGGTGAGCAATCAGTCAAAGGGGTCAGTAGATCCTAAATGTAAATGCATAAATGACAAGTGTTTTAAGCACATTAAACTGAAAAAATATTTTTGGCTCACATTCTTTTGTAAAGATAAAAATCAATGGTAGGAATAATGTCAAGAAGTCAATAGAGCTCAAATTGAATGTACAACTACCAAGTGTCTTAATTTTATAGGTTTGGGTTAATAATCAACAAACAATGAACAAAGTCAACTTTAGGATATTTATAGTAAAGGTTAACAAAGTAGTTTTTGACCAATGCAAGAAAATACAAAGGAGATAAGTTTGAGCATGATTTAGGTTGAACCAGAATGGATATTTAAAAGATCAAATAGCACCATTAGAGATCTATGGAAGTATAATAGGTCTTTTTAGGGCCTAAAATAGATCAAAAGTTAGCAACTTATTATCAAAAAGAGACTAGGCATCAACCAGATTGTCATTGATATTAAGACTATAGGAAAACCAATAAATATGATTGATTTTAATCTATAGTAGACCTAGGTTCAGATTTCAAATCAAAGAGTAGGTATCTATGATTATAGAGAGGATTTTCATCCTTAGAGATGGCCATATCCTCAAAAAATGGTTTTCTAAAGTAGGCACGACCATGGCTCTGTCAGATATATGAACATGAAGATTTTATCTTCAAGTAAAAAGTGGCATAGAAGTATAAGGAAAAGATTTGATGGTTGGGAGTTGTAGATAAAAGCATTCAAAGCATTCTTAGAGCCTTAGGGGACTTTTCCTCTTTGTAAGCCATGATTAGTGTCTTGATTGATCCAAAAGGTGGTAGAGAATTCATTAGAAGATGGTAATAGCTCATTTATTGAACCTCTAATGGCATTTTACTATTTTTTTCTTTTTCCTTTCTCTTATATATCCCATTCTCTTCCCCATTGAAAGTGTTATCAAATTTTTTAGATTTTCATCTTCTTGAGAGATAAAGATACCCATTGAGACTCTTGAAAAAGGGTGCTCATTTGATAAGGTTAAACCCTGTCAAAATATTTTAAGAACTACCTCTTAATGCAATAAGATAACTTCTTCACCTATCTCTTGCCTTGGATTTGTGTTTCATGAGTTTTGCATGATGGCATAGTGAAGGAGAATCTTCCTCATCCATTTTCCTCCATTTGACCTATATTAGGGTGTTTTTTAGCTATTGAAAGTCTAGATTAGTGTTATGCTTAAACCTCTTCTATGAAAAACTTATGCAACTAGCTAGATTGTGAGATTGTGTGATCTAGTATTGTCTTATGCTGATCTAGTGTGGGTTCAAGCTTATGTGAACATCTATTTAACTTTGGTGAATCACATTTTTAGATTTACTTGGAGCATTTTCCACCTTTCTAACCCTTTTCCCTATGACAACATTAGTTTAGGTGATCATTAAGAGGAATTTGGCCTTGTTTGAAGGTTTAACCCCATTATAAGATATCCACAATCTAGGGTTGTCCCAATATTATATCCAAGTTAGAGGGAGCTTGAATAACTCATTCTAAAGGTGTAGATTAGTGATATAATAGTTTTTAGAACACTTGATGGGACTTACTACATTGTTCATTGGTGAAGAGTTTTGGTGTTCTCTTCATCTAATCAGCTTTTGGAGGCATGTGTGCAAACAACATGAATGGCAACTATGAGTACTCATCAACTAGTTTAAGTAGCCTAAGTGCCTAATAATTTTAATTTGATATGAACAATCAATCATCTTTTGATCAGTATGATTATTATTTACCTCATAATCATCTTAATCAATGAAATAATGGTTATGTGTTCCCTCAATTGGCCCTTAAATAACCTATCATCCCTATCATGGCCTTTTCCCTCTTCCCACACTTGCATATGACCAAGGTTAGCCTCCTTTGCATTTAAATCAGTACTTTAATTCACCTTGTCAAGACTAGGCTTATCTTATTATATCTTTGTCAGGATTCAATCAAGCATTATCAGTTTATATTGAGTTGATAAGGGAGATTGGTAGGGGCTTATAAGTTTATTATATCATCCCTATCCATGTTATACAAGAGACAATGAGTGATCTTCAATTTGTCAAGAATAGATGGTCAGTTTGTGAGGATGAACAATGGTCATCTTGTGAGAATGAGGACATAGTAATGATGAGAAATATAATCTAGGATGCAAACAGTGTGTTGATATCTTATGAAGATCAACATACTCATTTGGATCAATATTTTATGTCCTCTTCTTTCCAAGGGCCTCAAACTCAGATGCCCATTCCCATTCAGGATTATGAAGTCTAACCATCATGGATTTTCTCCAACACATTTGAACCTAGCTATGTCGTGCCCTCACTTTTGAAACCACCCTCTCCTATGAACATTCAAAATGAAGAAAAGGTGTATGTTACCTACTCATTTCCATCATGGAAATTAGTTTAGAAAGGCATAAAGAATAAGGAGGTGTTAGTTGAGGTAGTCCAAGAACCAGTTCTAGAAGAGGAGTTAGTTGTGTAAGAAATGAATCAAATAACCATATCTCATCTCGATGATCTTTGTGTATAAGAGATATGGGACTCTCTCTCCTCTCCTCAAGAGCCACCAAAGATACCCTTCAATATACCTAGTTAGAATGACACTCTCTTAAGATACAAGAAAGTGAACTTCTTCACCATCCCACCATCTCCCTCTTGGAGAAAGAACTTATTTTACGAAGGATAGAGGAGGATCTTGTAGTCATAAATGAGCCACAAGAGGAAAATATAAGTGTATATAAAGAGGATATCATGATAGGAATCCCACTTCATAGGAAGGATCATGTTTTAAATTTAAAGTTGTAGGATCCTGATGAGAAAAGAGAGGACAACCTTCCTGAACCTATTACAGAGGTCAAGGCAACTCAAGTGATTTATAAGATCAATGGAAATATTTATGCTTGGATTTTTTTATTGAAACGAAGTAGTTTAATGTTGCAAACTTGCTTGAAGAAGACAATCCTCAAGATTAACATGGGGTATAACTTGAATAGACTAATAAAGGTCTATTCTACATAAATGAATAAGATGATTAGAACCAGGTGCCTGAGGTTGGTTTAATTCAAGATGAGGTGTCAGTTGAAGATAGACCTGATATATTGGACCTAGAGGAAAGTAAATTAGATCTTGAGAAAGATAGGTGTAATCTTATAGACCTTGGATGGTAAAATCAACCCTCATTATTCATTGAATAATAAGATGAAATCTTAAGTGAGGTTGATGAAAGAGACATATCAAGTGCTTAGGTGATATGATTTTATGAATGTACCAATAAATAATTTGAAGAGTTGTGGTAGCAATTCAATGCCATAACCAAAGAGTTTAAGGAGGCTAAAAGACATGTCCTTCCAAAAAAACTATGAGCATGTTTCTCTAAGAATGATCAGTCCTAATTCACACAAGGACAAGGTGGAAGAATATGGTCTTTTTGAATCACCAAGTGAATGAAGTGAAGTTTCTCACAAGAGCCTAAATGAATTATTCATGCAAGGCTTTCTTAAGAGTGATGACTAACATCAAAAAAGTTCTCCTATAGTCCAACATGAACCAAGATTGGAAGGCTTGGACTAGTATGTCTACATTGGAGACATGTTTATTTCATTTCATCCATTAGAGATCATATCAAAAGGATTGGCCATCAAGCTATTTGGTTCACCAATTCTAGTACCTCTAAAGCAAGGTATTTTTCATCTTGTTGTTACAAGTGAATGATACTAAAAGTTTAACATTTGACCTAGGAGGGAGGTGATTGTAAATTACTATACAATATTGTATATATTAGATTAGATTTCATGATTTTCTCTAAGTGTCTGTGTGTACATTTATTTATAGTTTTATTATTTTTCTTTCCTCTAAGTCCCGGTGTGCACTTGTCTTTATTTGTTTTGTCCTTATTATTTCAAGAGAAGGTTTTATATAAAGGGATAACCTTGTATCAATTCAGATCAAATAGGAATAAAAACTTAAGATTCTATGCCCAATGGATAGGTTAAGGGTACTAGTCTATTATATCAGGCATGCAATCCCAAGATGTCTCCAAAAATGTTGGCCAAATTTATCCCACATACAAAACTTGAATAGATGTAGTGCAGTGTCTTGAAGGTTAATTATGGAGAAATAAATTGAGTAGAGTTCCTATTGAAATGAAATATCCAATGAGGAAGAAGAAGATCATAGTGCTTATAAAGCTTTTGAAATACTTTAAGTTAGCTTAAAGTGTAATTTGTTGATCTTTGAGGAATAGGTTTAGAAGTAGGTCTTCATGGTGTTAACATAGTTAGGATCATGGGAAAATTTTGCATATACCTTAATAAATCATTAGAGATTTTAAAGATCAAGAAAAATCTCATAGCACAAGTCTAAGTAAACTAGGTCATCTTTCACGTCACGTAAAGATGAGTGGGTTAGTTCACCTATGCATTTTATAAGTACATTTGAGAAGCTCCTTAGAGCTAAAAGATCACATTGAAATGTTTTTATTAGTGTCAAGATCATCCTCTACAAAACTCATGTCTTTATGATCTTGCTATCTCAAGATATAATCCTTAGAAATGTATCCATCAGAGTAAGATGTACGTGAGGATAACAAGTTTAGGCCTTATGAAATAACCATTTGGATTTAAATGTTATTGAGGATAAACATGTGGCTAAAAAGTGTCAAAATATCACTTGATAAAATCATAGATCAATGGCACATGGTTGATAGCTATAGCCAGTGGGTCCTAACAATATAAATGAAACACATTTAATTATACAAAGTAGATATATGGCAAGCAGTGGGTCAAAGGGGTTAGGAAATCCTAAGTTCAAATGCATGAATGATAAGTGTCTTAAGCATGTTAGACTATTAGAAAATCTATGGCTCACATTCATTTGTATAGATAAATATTGATGGTATGAGTGAGGTCAAGAAGTCAACAGAGCTCAAACTAAATGTATAACTTCAAAGTGTCTTAATTTGATAGGTTCAGGTTAATAGTTGACAACCAATGAACAAAATCAACCCTAGGAGATTTCTTGTAAAGGTTAACAAAGTAGTTTTTAACCAAATAAAATACAAAGGAACCAAGTTTTATCATGATATAGGTTGAACTATAATGGATATTTCAAAGATCAAACGTTGCTATTAGATATCCATAGAAGCAGAATAGGTCTTTTTAGGGCCTAGAATAAATCAAAGGTTCATAAATTGTTGTCTAAAAGAGACCAATCACTAAGGAGAGTGTTATTGATATTAAGAATATACGAAAACCAATAAATATGATTGGTTTTTGTCTATATTAGACCTAGGTTTATATTTTAAAGCAAAGGGTAAGTATATGTGATTATGGAGAGGCTTCTCATCCTTTGACATGGCCATATACTCAAATAATGATCACCTAAAGTAGGCACAACCATGGTTCTATCAAATCTATGAACATGAATATTTTTTCTTTAGGTAAAAGGGGGCATAGAAACTATAAAAGGTTTGGTGGTTGGGAATTGGAGATAAAAGCATTCAATGCATTATTGAAGCCTCGAAGGACTCTTCCTCTTGGTAAGCCACAAATAGTGTCCTGATTGATTTAAAAAGTGGTAGAGAATTCATTGGAAGATGGCAGTAGCTCATTTATTGACCCTATGATGGCATGATCCCACTTTTCTTTCTCTCTCCTTTCTCCTATATAGCCCATTCTCTTCCCCATTGAAAGTGTTCTCAAATTTTTTAGATTTTCATCTTTGTGAGAGACAAGGATAATCATTAAGATCCTTGCAAAAGGGTGATAATTTGATCACAATAAACCTTATCAAAATATTTTAAGAACTACCTCTTGATGTAATAAGATAATTTTTTCACCTATCTCTTGCCTTAGATTTATGTTGAGTGAGTTGTGCATGATGGCATAGTGAAGGAGAATATTCCTCATCCATTGTCCTCTTTTTTGACCTTTTTTAGGGTGTTTTCAAGATATTAAAGGTCTGGATTAGTGTTCTACCTAAACCTCTTCTAAGAAATACTTATTGCAACTAGCTATATTATGAGATTGTGTGATATAGTATTGTCTTATGATGATCTAGTGTATTTTTAAGATTATGTGAGCATCCATTTAACTTTAGTGCATCACCTTTTTAGATTTATTAGGATTTCAATTTCCTCCTTTCTAACCCTTTTCCATATGATAAAATTAGTTTAGGTGATCATCAAGGGGAATCCAACCTTCTCCAGAGGTTAGACCCCATTATAAGATACCCACAGCCTGGGGTTATCCTAATATTTTAGCCTAATTAGAGGAAGCCTAAAGAACTCCTTCCATGGGTATAGATTAGTGATATAACAAGAAGGAATAGTCAATATGAGTATATGGCTTGGGTATTTAGGTAAGGCATACTCATTGAGATTGAGATATGGCTTGATTAGTCAATCAAATAAGGCATACTCAAGTAGATAAATTATTTAGGGCATACTCAAATAGGTAAATTAGGCTTGTAATCCTCAATGGTATAGATATTTTACACATGCAACATGATCATAAATAATATTTATCATTCTATCATGTAGTCTTAAAATTCTAATAACTCAATATTGACTAAAATGGATTTTGAAAAAATGACTTCTAAATAGTAACTCCTACAACTTTGTAATTGATTTCACAAGATGCAGAGTGGCCCTAATTTGTTATATATATATATATATATATATATATATATATATATATATATATATATATATAAAATTGTAAACTTATTAGATTTATTTTATTAAATATATCTTTATACACACAAACAAAACCCAAAAAAATGTAGATCAAAGGGCATACACCCTTTGAACTACAAAGGGTGTACTCCCTTTGATATGTAAAAGGCATATACCCTTTTCTCCAAAGGGCATATGCCCTTTAGTTTTGGGACTAATGTTGAGTGTGGATCCCTTTAGGGTTATAACATGACCATGGGAGTATATTTTTGGGGCCTAGAGAGCTCCATAAATATGGGAGTATATTTTTGAAGGTAAAATCAATGTTGATGTAGTAGAAAATTGGTTGGATTAATTGTCTTCCTAATTTTTTATAAATAAATTCATCGATGGAGAAAAGATCACTTTTGATCTTTTGAAAGAATCATTGCCCATGAAAAATTGGTGGAAAGTGTACAAAAAGAGGTTTAGTATAGATGAAATTGGCCTTAAGGTGGAACATACTTAGGATGATTTCATGGAAGTGATAAAGGAAGAATACTATCCCATTGAAGCATATGATGATCTGTACATATAGTGGAAACAACTTCACCAAGGTAATGACTAATCTATTCAAGATTACATTAAAATTTTTCATTATTTGTCTACAAGATTGGGCATCCAAGAAAGTGAGAAACATAATACTCTCAAATATCATGGTGGACTACAATGGTACATATGGGGGAAAATGGAACTCTTCAATTTAGAAACCCTCAGTGAGGCATACAAGTTTATAGTGAAGATTGAACAGAAGCATGGAAGAAAGAATATGAAGAGTCAGTCTTCAAAATAGAAAAGTGATAAGGAAGGTCAAACACAAGGCCAAAATTAGAAGAAAAATGAGTTTCAAGATAAGAAACCCTAGAAAGGGAAGATTAGAAAATGGTGTGATTACCACAAAATTAGAACTCACTCCAAAGAAGAATATCGAGCCATCAAGTCATTGCTTTCTGAGTCACAATACTTGATATCTATTTCTCTATCTCATACACACCCTACAGTCAAAGAGGATGAAGAAGAGAATGTAGATGCTGAGCCCAATACCATCATTGCTTCATCATAGACTCATGAGGAAAGGCCAGATGATAAGGAAAGGTTAATTCACTCTAAATTATGGGTAAAAGGTAAGCCTCTACATTTCATTCTTAATAGTGGTAGTCAAAATAATTTAATCTTTCCTAAATTTATGAAAAGTCTAAATATATCTATGAAGCCTCACCCAAAACCATACAATATTGGATGGTTAAGCCCAGGGAGAGACCTTTGTGTTACCCAGCAGTATCTTATTTCATATGCAATAAAACCTTTCCAAGATGAAGTCTTGTATGATGTGGTCACTATAGATGTATATGATGTACTCCTTGGTCATCCATTCATGTATGATCGACATGGCATCTATGAATCATGAACTTGAAGAATCATGCTCACTCTTGGAGTGTGGCACTATAGAGTACCAAAGGTACCACCTCCCACATCTATCTCCTTGATTAGTGCCAAGCAATGTAAGAGATTGGTGGAGAAGACAAATCAGCTCATTCTCATGGTGGTAAAACCATAGAAATCCAAGAAGGTTGATGTTGCAGTCCTGACTACATAATCAACACAATAATAGAAGTAGATGGGACAAATCGTAGAAGAAGATGATGACTTATTCAAATCACCCACAGGAGTTCCACTTCAATGCCAAGTAAAACATTATATCGATTTGATCCCAAGATCACCTTTACCTAAAAATCCTATGTATCATAGATCATTTTAAGAGAATGATGAGATAAAAATGTAGATTCAAGAATTGATTCAAAAGGGTTACATCAGGCCAAGTTATTCACCCTATGGAAGCTTGATTGTTCTGGCACCAAATAAATATGGAACATGGAGGCTTTGCATTAACTATCAAGACCTATATAAAATCACTATGAAGAATCACTACTCCCTCCCTAAGATTGATGACCTACTAGACCAACTTGATAGTGTGAAATTATTTACCAAAATTGATCTCAAATATGGCTATCACTAAATTCCCATCAATCCCACACTTTGGTGTAGATAATACATTGGTAGTTCTTTAAAAACACTTCTACTGGCCCCATATGTCAAAGGATGTGGAAAGGTATCTCAAATATTGCATCTTATGTGTGACAGCCAAGCCAACAAATAAAAAGGATTGTACACACCATTGCCAAAACTAACCAGGCATTGGGGATCTATCTCAATGGATTTTTTCTCAAGTTTTCCCAATTTAAAACATGGCAAGGACTATATTTTTGTTGTTATTGATTGCTTTTCAAAAATGGCTATCATGATTGCCCTTAAGAAAATTATATCTATTGAAGAAACTGCTCAACTATATTTTAGTCATGTATGGCTCCATTTTGGTCTCCCCAAGTCCATTATCTTAGATAGAGATAGTAGGTTCCTGAGCATCTTCCGGTCCACTCTATGAAAGATAATGGATACCAAGCTAATGAAGTCCACATCCTTCCATCAATAGATTGATGGTCAGACAGAAGTGGTGAACTACCTAATTGTTCACATGATTTGGATGTATCACTTTAAACATCCATGCACATGGGATAAAGGGTTTATTTTCATATAATATTGATATAATTAGGCCCTACATAGCTAAACCAAGCACATTCCATTCCAATTATACATTAGGTTCCAACCCATGGCACCAATTGATATAGTTGTTCTATTCTCCACCATAGAATACACACCTCATGGGAGATCTGAGGTAGCAAAAGCAATAAAGTTTATTAAACAAATGCAACACATCTAGAAGCAAGTTCATGACATCTTGGAGAAGATGAATTAGAAGTATAAGTAACACCATGACAAACATAGGATTATACACCATTTTATTGTGGGTGACAAGGTTTGGTTATTGCTTCAAAAGGAATGACTTGCAAGCCCACATAGAAAAATTTAGCCTCTATGATATGGTCCCTACACCATCACCAAAAATTTTGGAGAAAATGCTTTTGAGTTTAACCTACCAGCCTACCTTGGTCTGCATCCAATATTTAATGTGGAGATCCTCAAACCATATTATCCACCTCTATTATAAACTTTAGTCATAACAAAATAATTGGACATTAATGAGCTTGATCCATAGAGTTTTGATCTTGTGGAGGAGGATCAGATTTTGGACCACCTAGATGAAGACAACAAGAGGATGCTCTATTCCACTTTATCTAGTGGTCAAAAGGGGCTAGCTTAGCCACCAAGGTGAGTGGATCACAAATAATCAAATTAAGACACAACTACTACACCTGATGAGTAATATTGATGCAATGGGGACCATTTGTTCTCAAGGAGGGAATAATGATCCAAGCAATAATTTAAGCAAAAATTCGGGTAATAGTTCTACCCCAATTGATGATGAAACTTTTGAGAGCCATAACTTTTGCACCATAGCTCTATGATTGACTCCTCATTTGAACCATTGAAAAGCTAAGAACAAGGAGAACATAGTGAGATGACACAAGCTCTTATTGATGGGTTTTGACCCCTAAAAACCCAATGGAAGTGCCCCAAATTTCAATTTTAGTAATGCAGTCTAAAAATAGTAACTCTCCTCAAATTATATATTTTTATATATCATGAAACTCAAACCACTTAATCTCCATAAATATTGGTGACCTTCCAAATCCTCCTCCTACCTTTAAAATGTGTATAAATCAAGATGTAACTTGAAATGGAAATTAGACATCTCTTCCTAGAGATAAACATATGGTTGTATTTATAATCTTGAGTAATAAAACATCTCTTCTTAGAGAAATTATTGTTACTGTGTTATTTTCATGTTCTTTAAATATCTATCAATCAAAACTTCTAAGTTTTGGATTAGTGATATCAGAGTAGTTTGTCTTAAGAGTGTATGATCTCAAGGATGAAGTCAGGATACAAGAAGCTTGGGTAAAAAATAATAGAGCTTCCAAACTATCCACCTATTTACTCCAAATGACCTCAAATGGTGGATGGCATTGTGACATCCAATCCATTTAAGTAAATGTTGAATGAATCCCTCTAATGGAAATAAACATAGATGCTATAAAAATTCACCCAAATTCTCTAACAAATCTTGATGAGAAATTTTGGCTCCTCATTTGCACTTCTTGGCTCTTCATCCATGGAACATCCTTTCAGTGCCCCAACACCCTTTAAGGTTCAGGTGAATTTTGATTTCCTACATTTGAAGGAAAAATCAATGCTGATGTAGTAGATAATTGATAAGATCAATTGTATTCCTATTTTTATGTAATAAATTCACTGATGGAGAAAAGATTACTTTTTCTCTTTTGAAAGCATCATTTCCCATGAAAAATTAGTGGGAAGTGTACAAAAAGAGGTTCAATAAAGATGACATTGGCCTTAAGGTGGAACCTACCTGGGATGATTTCATGGAAATGATAAAGGAAGAATACTATCCCATTAGAACATATGATGATTTGTACATATAGTGGCATCAAATTCACTAAGATAAGGACCAATCTATTCAATATTACACTAATATTTTTCATTCTCTATCTAAAATATTGGGCATCCAAGAAAGTGAGAAACATGAGACTCTCAAATATCATGGTGGACTACAATGGTACATACGGGGGGAAATGGAAATCTTCAATTTGGAGATCCTTAGTGAGGTATACAAGTTCATAGTGTAGATTGAGCAGAAGCATGGAAGAAAGAATACAAAGCGTCAGCCTTCAAAATGGAAAAGTGATAAGGAAGGTGAAACATGAGGCCAAAATTTGAAGCAAAAGGAGTTTCAAGATAAGAAACCCCAAAAGGGAAAGACTAGAACATGGTGTGATTACTAAAAAATTGAAACTCACTCCAAAAAAGAATGTTGATCCATCAAATCACTACTTTTTGAGTCATAATACTCAACATCTATTGCTCTATCTCATACACACCCTGCAATTAAAGTTGATGAATAAGAGATTGTAGATTCTGAGCTTGATACCATCATTACTTCATCACAAATCCATGAGGAAAGGCCATATGACACAAAAATGTTGTTTCACTCCAAATTATGGGTAAAATTTAAGCCTTTGCATTTCATTCTTGATAGTGGAAGTCAAAAGAATTTAATCTCTACTAAAGTTGTGAAAAGTCTAAATTTATCCATGAAGCCTCACCCAAATCCTTATAATATTGGATGGCTGAGCCCAAGGAGAGACCTCTATGTCACCCATCAGTGTCTTTTTTCATATGCAATAAAACCTTTCCAAGATGAAGTTCTTTATGATGTGGTCAATTTAGATGTTTGTTATGTAGTCCTTGGTTAGATATTCATGTATGATCGACATGGCATCTATGAATCATGAACCCAAAGAATCACCCTCACTCTTGGAACCCAGTGCTATAGGGTACTGGAGGTACCACCTACCACATTTGTCTCCCTGATTAGTGCCAAGAAATGTAAGAGATTGGTGGAGAAGATAAAGTGATTTGTTCTCATGGTGGTCAAACCACATAAATCCAAGAAGGTTGATGTTATAGTCATGACTACATAATCAACACAATAATAGAAGCAGATGGGACAAATCATGGGAGAATATGATGACTTATTCAAATCACCCATAAGAGTTCTACTTCACTACCAAGTAAAACATTATATTGATTTGATCCTAGGATCACCTTTGCCTAACAGTCCTATATATCATATATCAATTTTAGAGAATGATGAGATAAAAAGGTAGATTCAAGAATTGATTCAAAAGGCTCACATCAAGCCAAGCTCTTCATCTTGTGGTAGCCTGATTGTCTTGGCACCAAATAAAGATGGAACATGGAGGCTTTGCATTGACTATCGAGCCTTGAATAAAATCACTGTGAAGAATCACTACCCCTTCCCCAAGATTGATGATCTATTGGACCAACTTTGTGGTTGGAATTTCTTCACCAAAATTGATCTCAAATCTAGCTATCACCAAATTCCCATTGATCCCACACTTTAGTGTAGAGAAGACATTGGAAATTCTTCAAAAACACTTTTACTAGCCCCATATGTAGAAGGATATGGAAAGGTACCTCAAATATTGCACCCCATGTGTGATAGCCAAGCCAACAAATAAAAATCAAGGATTGTACACACCATTTCCAAAACTAACTAGGCCTTTGGAATCTATCTCAATGGATTTTCTCTCAGGTTTGCCCACTTCAAAACATGGAAAGGACTATATTTTTGTTGTAGTTGATAATTTTTATTAAAAAATGGCTATCATAATTGCTCGTAAGAAAAGTATATCTGCTAAAAAAATTACTCAACTATGATTTAGTCATTTATGGCTCTATTTTGGTCTTCCCAAATCCATTGTCTTATATAGAGATAGTATATTCCTAAGCATCTTCTAGTCCACCCTATAGAATATGATGGCTACCAAGATGATGAAGTCCACAACCTTCCATCCATAGACTGATGGTTAGAAAGAAGTGGTGAACTTCTTGATTGTTCACATGATTTGGATGTATCACTCCAAACATCCATGCACATGGGATGAGGGGCTTATTTTCATATAACATGGATATAATCGAGCCCTACACATCACAACCAAGCATAGTCCATTTTATGTATGCTTTGATTTTTAAGCTATGACACCAATTGATGTAGTCATTCTATTATACATAATGGAATACACACCTCATGGAATATTTGAGGTAGGAAAATCAACAAAGTCCATTAAACAAATGCAACACATCCAGTATTAGGTTCATGACATCTTAGAGAAGATGAATCAAAAGTATAAGCAATGCCATGACAAACATAGGATTACACACCATTTTGATAAGGGTGATAAGGTTTAGTTTCATCTTCAAAAGAAATGACTTGCAGGCCCACATATAAAAATTTAGCCTCTATAATATGGTCCCTACATCATCACTAGAAAATTTAGAGAAAATGCTTTTGAGTTGAACCTACCAGCCTACCTTGGTCTGCATCCAATATTTAATGTGGATCTCCTCAAACCATATCATCCATGTATGTTAGACACTTCAATCATAGCATAACAATTGGACATTGATGATCTTGATTTGTAGAGTTTTTTTCTAGTGGAGGAGGATCAGATTGTGGACACCTAGATGAAGATAATAAGAGGATGTTCTATTCTGCTTTATCGGGTGGTCAAAAGGGGCCAGCTTAGCTACCAAGGTGAGTGGCTCATAGATATTCAAATTAAGACACAACTACCATACTTGATAAGGAAAATTTGATGAAATGGGTACCATTGATTTTTAAGGAGGGAGAAATGATTTGGGTAATATTTAAGTGACAATTTGGGTGATGGTTCTACCCTAATTGATGATGGAACTTCTAAGAGCCATAACTTTTGCATCATAGCTTTGATTGACTCCTCATTTGAACCGTTGGAAAGCTAAGAATGAGGATAACATAGTGAGATGGCATGATCTTTGCTTGATGGTTTTTGACCCTTAAAAAGACAATGGAAGTACCTAAATTTCAATTTTAGTAGTGTAGTCTAAAAATAGTAAGTTTCTAAAAATAACAATTCCTTGAATTTTGTATTGTTGTAAATCATGGCAGTCTAACCACTTAATCTCCCTTCATATTGGTGACCTTCCACATCCTCCTCCTACCTTCAAAATATGTATAAATGAAGATGTAACCCAAAATGGAAATCAAACATCTCTTCCTAGAGATAAGTATATGGTTGTATTTACAATCTTGAGTAATAAAACATCTCTTCTTAGAGAAATCATTGTAACTATGTTATTTTCATGTTCTTTAAATATCTATCAATCAAAACTTTTGAGTTTTAGATTATTGGTATTAGAATGGTTTGTCTTGAGAGTGTATGATCCTGAGGATGAGGTCAAGCTACAAAAATCTTGGGTGGAAAACAACAGAGCTTCAAACCTATCCACCTATTCACTCCAAATGAGCTCAAATGGTGAAATACACAAAGATATCTGATCCCTTAAAAGAAATGGTGAATGAATCCCTCTAATTTAAATAATCATATATGCTACAATAATTTGCCCAAATTCTTCAATAAATCTCAATGAGAAATTTTAGCTCCTCATCTGCACTTCCTAGCTCCTCATCCATGGAACATCCTTTAAGTGCCCCAACACCCTTCAAGGTTCAATTGAATTTTGATATCTCTAAATTTAAAGGAAAAATCAGTTTTGATGTATTATAAAATTGGTTGGATCAATTGTCTTCTTACTTTTTTGTAAATAAATTCATTAGTGGAGAAAATATCACTTTTGCTCTTTTGAAAGCATCATTGCCCATGAAAAATTAGTGGGAAGTGTACAAAAAGAGGTTTAGTAAAAAATGACATTGGACTTGAGGTGGAACCTACTTAGGATGATTTCATGGAAGTGATAAAGAAATAATACTATCCTATTGGATCATATTATGATCTATACATATAGTGGTAACAACTTCACCAAGGTAAGGACCAATTTGTTTAAGATTACACTAACATTTTTCATTCTCTATCTACAAGATTGGGCATCCAAGAAATTGAAAAACATAAGACTCTCAAATATCATGGTAGATTATAATGGTAAATATGAAGGTAAATAGAACTGTTTAATTTAGAAATCCTCAATGAGGCATACAAGTTCACAGTGAAGATCGAGCAGAATCATGAAAGAAAGAATACAAAGACTTAGCCTTTAAAATAGAAAAGTGATAAGGAAGGTCAAACATGAGGCCAAAATTGGAAGCAAAAGGAGTTTCAAGATAATAAACTCTAGAAGGGGAAGACTAGAAAATGGTGTGATTAACATAAAACTAGAACTCACTCCAAAAAAGAATGTTGATCCATCAAGTCATTGCTTTTTGAGTCACAATACTCAACATCTACTGCTCTATCTCATACACACCCTATAGTCCAAGAAGATGAAGAAGATATTATAGATTCTAAGCTTGATACCATCGTTAATTCATCATAGACCCATGAGGAAAGGCTAGATGACAAGGAAAGGTTGTTTCACTCCAAATTATGGGTAAAAGATAAGCCTCTGCATTTCACTCTTGATAGTGGTAGTTAAAAGAATTTAATCTCTTCTAAATTTATAAAAAGTCTAAATCTATCCATGAAGCCTCACCTAAAGCCATATAGTATTGGATGGTTGAGCCCATAGAAAGACCTTTGTGTCATCCATCAATGTCTTCTTTCATATGCAATCAAACCTTTCCAAGATGAAGTCTTGTGTGATGTGGTCAATCTATATGTTTGTGATGTAATCCTTGGTCAGCCATTCATGTATGATCAACATGGCATCTATGAATCATGAACTTGAACAATCACCCTCATTATTTAAATGTAGCACTATAGGGTACCAAATGTACCACCTCCCATATCTATCTCCATAATTAGTGCCAAGTAATGTAAGAGATTGGTGGGTAAGACAAAGCAATTCTTTCTCATGGTGCTCAAACCATAAAAATCCAAAAAGGCTGATGTTATAGTCCTGACTACACAATCAACACAATAACAAAAGTAGATGGGACAAATCATGGGAGAATATGATGACTTATTCAAGTCACCCATAGGATTTCCACTTCACTACCATGTAAAACATTATATCAATTTGATCCCAAGATCACCTTTGCCTAATATTCATATGTATCACAAATTAGTTTTGAAGAATGATGAGATAAAAAGGTACATTTAGGAATTGATTCAAAAGAGTCACATCATGCCAAGCTCTTCACCTTATGGTAGCCTAATTATCCTGAAACCAAAGAAAGATGGAATATGGAGGCTTTGTATTGACTATCAATCCCTAAATAAAATCACTATGAAGAATCACTACCCCCTCCCTAATATTCATGACCTACTGGACCAACTCCATGATATGAAGTTATTCAATAAAATTGATCTCAAATTTGGCTATCACTAAATTCCCATCGATCCCACACTTTGGTGTAGAGAAGACATTGGAAGTTCTTCAAAAACACTTCTACTAGCCCCATATGCAGAAGGATGTGGAAAGGTACCTCAAATATTGCACCCCATGTGCGATAGCCAAGCCAAAAAATAAGAATCAAGGATGGTACATGCCATTTCAAAAACCAACTAGGCCTTGGGAATTTATCTCAATGGATTTTCTCTTAGGTTTGCCCACTTTAAAACATGGCAAGGACTATATTTTTGTTGTAGTTGACCATTTTTCAAAAATGGCTATCATGATTGCTTGTAAGAAAAATATATCTACTAAAGAAACTTCTCAACTATATATTAGTCATGTATGGGTCCATTTTGGTCTCCCAAAGTTCATTGTTTTAGAAAGAGATAGTAGGTTCTTGAGCATCTTCTGGTCCACTTTATGGAAGATGATGGATACCAAGCTAATGAAGTCCATAGCCTTCTATCCACAAACTGATGGTTAGAAAAAAGTGGTGAACTTCCTGATTTTATATAGGATTTATATGTGTCACTCCAAACATCCATGCACATAAGATGAGGGGATTTTTTCATACAACATAGATATAATCAAGCCCTACACAGTTCAACAAAGCATAGTCCATTCCAAGTATGCTTTAGGTTCTAACTCATGGCACTAATTGATATATTCATTCCATTCTCCACCATGGAATACACACCTCATGAGATATCTAAGGTATCAAAAGTAGCAAAGTTCATTGAACAAATGCAACACATCCAGTAATAGGTTCATGACATCTTGGAGAAGATGAACCATAAGTATAAGTAATGCCATGACAAACATAGGAATACACACCATTTTGTTGTGGGTGACAAGGTTTGGTTATGGCTTCTTAAAAGGAATGACTTTTAGGCCCACACAAAAAAAATTAGCCTCTACGATATGGTCCCTAAACCATCACCAAAAAAGTTGGAGAAAATGATTTTGAGTTAAACCTACCAGCTTACTTTGGTTTGCATCTAATATTTAACATGGAGCTTCTCAAACCATATCATCCACCTCTATTGGACACTTTAGTCATAGTAGAACAATTGGATATTGATGAGCTTGATCCATATATTTTTTCTCTAGTGGAGGAGGATCAAATTTTGGACATCTGGATGAAGGCAACAAGAGGATGCTCTATTCCGCTTTATCAGGTGGTTAAAAGGGGCCAACTTAGACACCAAGGTGAGTGGCTCATAAAGAATCAAATTAAGACATAACTACCATACCTAATTAGGAATATTTATGTAATGGGGACTATTTATTCTCAATGAGGGATTAATGATCTGGGTCATAATTTAAGTGACAATTCGAGTGATGGTTCTACCCCAATTGATGATGGAACTTTTGGGAGCCATAACTTTTGCACCATATCTCTGATTGACTCCTCATTTGAACCATTAGAAGGATAATAATGAGAATAAAGTGGTGATATGGCATGATATTTTATTAGTGGGTTTTTACCTCCAAAAACCTAATGGAAGTGCCCCAAATTTCAATTTTAGTATTGCAGTTTAAAAATTGTAAGTTTTTAAAAATAGTAGTTCCTTGAATTTTGTATTATTTTAAATCATGGAAGTCAAACCACTTAATCTCCATCAATATTGGTGACCTTCCACATCCTCTTGTTTCCTTTAAATTATGTATAAATGAATATTTAACCCAAAATGGAAATTAGACATCTCTTCCCAGAAATAAACATATGGTTGTATTTACAATCTTGAGTAATAAAACATCTCTTCTTAGAGAACCATTGTTAATGTGTTATTTTCATGTTCTTGAAATAATTTTCAATAAAAAATGAGTTTTAGATTATATGGAACCTTTTCTTTGGGATAAATCATCATCTTCCAGCTGAGAGTGTAAGTCATGCAAAAGAGCAAGTGACCCACTCTAGCAGTCCACTTTTACATGATGTCCTATCTCTTGGATGTCATTATGGTCAAAGTCTATAAGGTCCTTGGTATGATTTGGAACCTAGCTATAGATTGTCTCAATAATCACATTTTTGACTATTACCAATTCATATATATCAATGCATACATGAAGAACATGGTCCAAATTATCAAGGATGTCTATCCTCAAGTATGCGAGGTAATCCGTGGGACTACAATTTCCAAAGTTAGATAAAACATAATAAAACCACTATCAATTGGTAGGGATGACTACTATTTTTACCTTAATTATACTATAATTATGATTTTTGGTCATAAGGTCTATCCTCTATGCCTCCCCAAATATGTACTAAACAAGTTAGTAGAGAAACAAATTACTTATCAATTATGGTGGAGTGTTGAGGAAGACTTGATCAAAAACAATAAAATCACATATTATGGATTGCATATGATCATTTTTATAATATGATACATGTAGAGGAATTCATTTAGAGAGGTTGGAAGTAAAATTAAAAGATACCACTTGCCCAGTATGCCACACAGGGATTGGGATCTCCATGTCACATACAAAGACACATTTAGGGTTTTGGTATCCCATACCAACATGTCCTTTATGACCATGACTTCCTATTCTTGAAATCAAAGGATGATGTTAAGGTATTGGAAATAATTCAAGTTGTAGGCCTCAAGGAATATCATGTAAGAATAATCCAACAAGAGCCTTCAATTTTAGTGAAATAAATGCATAACAGGCTGCCACTTGCTACAAGGTGGATAGATTTAGATTTTTGGAATAGATATCCCCCACAGTAGATAGAAGTATAAGGGGAGCGTTCATAATAAATTACCTTTAATTTGAAATTTGTCAAGAAAGAGTTTGGATTAATTGAGCTTGATTTCAGGGAGTTGTAGGGGATCCAATTGACCTCAAGTCCTCTAATGAATAAGACACAAAACATCTAGCTACAACTACATTAAAAATACCTATACCTACCCCCTAAGTTTAAGAATCTATAGTCCTAGATGTATCCACAGAGGAAGATTCTACCTCAACTCAATGAGGCTCCCTCCTTGGAGGTCAAGACCAATATTTTCTATATAAGGAAATGAGGGACTCCCCTTATAGGTAGTCTAATAATTAATCATCATAGAGCCTACCTTCAATTCCTCAATAAATAAAGGAAGAATAACAAGGTCTTGAACAAGAAGAAGAAGAATGGGAGAGATCCAAGGAATTGAATCCCATAGCTGATAAAGGGAAGGCACCAACTATAAATGATCTAATAGGTAAGAAGGCTTAGCCTTCAAACCTCACTTCCCTACGTTTTCCCTATGTTCTTATTTTTGGTTCAGTCCCAATTTCGTTTGTTTTGAGGACTCCCAGGGTGGAGGATTCCACCATAACCCCTGATGTTTCATTGACTTCCTCTTCTCTCTTTCACATTCCTTTGCTTACTTTTAAGGTGAATAAGGATTATTCCACCACCATTACTCCATCTTTCCCCATCATACCATCTACATCCATTGTTCTCATTAATATTTGTATTCCCTATGGGACTACCATAGTTAGAAATTTGAAGAAGAAAATGGAAACCAATAAAATTGAGATAACCATGGCCACTTCCCAAATTCATATGTCATTTACACAAATCACTTTTCCCATGCCATCTACTAGTTCATCCCAAAAGACAACCATCATATGCTTAAGCAAGAAAAAAGGGGAAAACAAGTCATCACGATCCATCCACTCCCCCAATATGGAGGATTGGATTGGTCTAAGATAATTTGGACATACTTTCCTGACATAATCCTCAAGGTAGCTAGAAGTAATAGTCAGTAGAAGATATTTAGAAAGAGGTTGTAGCTAAGGACACACAAGAAATCAACCCTGATCAGTTGGTGATTCCTCTATGGGCTATTGATCTGAGATCTAAGGCTACTCAAATGCCTAATTTTAAAATCATAGAGCTCCCATCAGTTACAACCCTATTTGAAAATCCCTCTAGGAGAATTCAAAGGGTGAGAAAAATAAAGCTAGAGGATGAAGCTGGTAGGGAAATTATTCTTGAAGAAAGGCAAGACATATATACCTTGTCTAAGAAGTAAAATAGATAATTGAGGTAGTCCCCCTACTATGAATACTTATGGCTGATAGATGAAGCATAAAAATATTCCATGGTGGCAATACATGAAGGGACAAAACTAGCAAGTCAAGAGATGGAAGTAGAATTAGAACATATCAAAGAACAACAACAAACAGTTCACATCCCAATGGGTATTGAGGTTGAGGTATAGGAGGTTACCTCAAAATATTATAATTATTTATAGGAAATAGAGGTAATGCAAGCTGAATTATCCCCTCATATTTCCCAAACACATAAATTATTTAATTTTTTGAAAGAAGATGATAATAATTTGAAATTGTTGATCTTGCACACAACCAATAAGGCATACAACCACTTAGACCTAATGACACCATTAGAGGCATCTAATTCACTCAATTTGGTGGTCATTAAAAAATAAGAAGACAAATAATGGGTTAAAAAATTTTGGGTATTGATCCCCAAGTACCAAGCATATGAGGCACTTATATTACAAATTGTGAATAACTTAAAATTCTCAAAAGTGAAGGATGCTACACAAAAGATGATAAGTAGAATAAATTTTTATAAACATATTCAAGAAGCTTTAGAAAATTTCAATAAATTTTTATAATGGATACCACTAGAGGATATTGAATCAGAACTAATCTTTGTAAGGAAAAAGTTAATTGAAGTTAAAATTTTCAAAATCAGCCTTTAGATGATAAAAATAGAACATGTAAAGCTACTAGGGCAGGTTTTCAGGGTACATGAACCCTCACTTCTAAACTTGGATATTATAAGTAAATCACATGATGTCATACATAAGTATTATCTTGAGTTAGAATCAAACTAAAGTTCCTACATCTAGTTCAATGCTAACAACTATAGTCACAACTCCTATTAAGGTTAATATAGCCATACAGACATCTACTCAACCCTAAGGGCCAATTTTGTACATGTACATTCTAATAGTAGTCTCAATTTTGTATTTATATTTATATTATTATTTTAATTTATTATAAAAATTATCTATTCATTTTATAAACATGCACATGTTGTATGACTTTGTAAACGCTGAATTTAACTATTGACAAGTGTAAGATAACTTTGTACGGATTTGAGACCATAGTTAAAATTGAATTTAAAACTATGCCATGTAACCAATTTTTCATGTACTTGGTGGATGAGGTGGCCTCTCCCCCAGTATATTTAAACACATTTAACCCACAATTTTAAAGGGTCAGAAGATTTTAATATACAAGAGTAGAAGCAATTTTTAATTGTCAATTAATGTGTTTATGAATTTTCTTTCCAATCTTTGTGTAATAAGGCTTATCTATTTGAAATATATCTCTTAGGATATACCTTTAAGGTAACCTTGAAATTACTAGAATGCCCTTCAAGGTATATTATAGGAGATATATTAAAGGGTCTTTTAGTATCTTCAATATTTCTCCTAGTAGATACCTTGAACATGCACATGAGTGGAATTTTATTTCAAAGTATCTTCTAGGGGATTACCTTGAAGGGCCTTGTAGTAATTTTAAAAGGTATCCTCATAGATACCTTAAACATGCACACAATTGGAATTTTCTTTTAGGGAACTTCTTAAGCAATACCTTAAACATACACATGATTATAATTTTTATTTCAAGGTATCTCTTAGGAGATACATTGAACATGCACACAATTGGATTTTTCTTTCGAGGTATATCCTAGGAGATAACTTGAACATGCACATGATCATAATTTTATTTTAAGGTATCTCCTAAGAGATACCTTGAAGGACCTTGAAATACCTTCTATGTTGATTTCAAAAGTCTTTACAAGGAATTTGATATAATTATGGCACCTTTTTATTTGGCAAGAACCCTGATGCCAGCTCGGCTTTAAGAGATACCTTCAAGGTAGCATTGAAGGTACTACAATTCCCTTCAAGGTATCTTATAAGAGATACCTTGAAGGATATTATAGTACCTTCAAGGGTTCTCTTAGTAGATAGAGATACCTTGGAGGGCCTTATAATACCTTCAAAGATACCTTTATGCATGTTTGAAAGGTATCTCTCAGGAGATACCTTAAAGGTAGCCTTGAAGGTACTACAATGCCCTTCAAGTCATTTCCAGGAGATACCTTGAAGGGATTTTTAATGCCTTCAAGGGTTATCCTAGTAGATACATTGAACATGCACACTATTGGAATTTTATTTCAAAGTATCTCTTAGGAGATTACCTTGAATGGCCTTGTATTAATTTCAAAGGGTCTCCTCATAGATATATTTAACATGCACACAATTGGAATTTTATTTTATAGTATCATAGTAACCCAAAATCCTCTAATACATTACTACAAGATGAAGCAACTAGAGATGTTTTTGAAAAAATTAATTGGTTAAATTTCTTTAAAATATTTTAGGGATTCTATGAAAAATTATCCAAGAATTCTAAGAAAATTTTGATAAAAATCATACTATTATCAAAGGGGAAAATATTCCAATAAATCCTTTTGTAATTAGTGCTCTATCTAGGATTCCTGAGAATAGAGTAGTTACCATTGAAAAGATCAATTTTTCTAAATTGATTTATATGTTTTTTAAAGGAAATGAGCCACACCCCATATTAACCAAATCCCTCCAAAGAGTGTCCAATGGAATTTTGAGAGAAAGTCTTCCTCAACCTTGGAAAAATGGTGTTTTCTAGATAATGAAATAAATCACTTGTGATGATTAGTTTACAGTAGTGGGTGGAGATGCTATGAGACTCCTTTACTTGAGGAAAGGATTTTTTAAATAAGAATAGAAGATAAATATTCCCTCTTTCTTTCACAATGATCTGATTAATGTTTTTTAGAAGATAAGATGAGGTACTGGGTCTACCTGCCATTATGGGCTAGTTACACTCATTTATTGCCATTATTTTCTTAGTAAATTAAGGGGTGAAAATGCTTGGTCTTCTTTCTTCCAAAAGTTTTTTCTGGTTCTTACCAAAAATATAATATGCCTTATCTCTCCTTCTTCCAATACAATATAAATTTAAGAACCCATAGTTCAAATTATAGAATAGCTATCTTCATCACCTTTGGTTTTGAACATACTATGCTAGAGATCAAAGCAATAAATGAGAATTTATTTAGAACCCCCTCATCATCCTCCAATCAAACTCTAATGTATTCATCTAATTATCTTCAAAGAAGAAAAATAAAAAGAAGAATATTTTCAAAACACTAAGACTCTGGAAAGCTTAAGCTCCCCTATTGATGTTATAGATGTTGAGGTAGTTATTGCAAAGGAACCCCTATAATAGGAAATTGTATTTGTAGATGGAACCCTATAAAAAGAAATTGTAACTCTAGGAGTAAAGCATCATATGCCCTATATTTTTGATAAGGTTAAGGCACCCTTGATTTAAGAATATCCATCTTCTCCACATTCATTCAATAAAAATAATAATTACAACATGCCATGGATTTATCATGCCATAAGGAAATAATCAGACTGTAATAAATAGAGTTAGATGTTCTCTTTTCAACTTTGAATGGTAAGGCTTGATTATTTATAAATGAAACAAAGGTGGGAAGAATATATTACTATAGTCAGTGAACAAAAAATTATTATTGAAGGAGTAAAATTAGAATAGACTAGGGTCCATAATGTCATGTTATCATAGACCCAAGAATTGAGTAATTTTTATAATTATCTTGTTATCAAGGACACTCAAATTATTGATTTGAAAAATATCAATATTGATAAGCATAATTTGATTAATAATCTAAGATAAATTATGTATGATAAAAATTTGATGCTTACCCAATATACTAATATAATAATAGAGCTCACATCTCAAAATTCTAAGTTATAAACCTCTATTCAGGCCATGCAAAGAGAAACATGAGAAATTATAGTTCAAATAGAGGTTCCAACAAGTGTTATTCCCTCTTTCCCTATTCTATTACATGAAATAATATTTGTATGTCATAACACCTAGAATAAAATTCAAAAATTGAAGAATGAAAATACCAAACTTAAGGAGGAATCTCAAAATTAATAGGAAGAATTCTATCTATAATTATAGAAAGCATAGGATTCTATCTAGCACATTTGTGTTATTTCTAAGAAACTATTAGCATGCAGGTAGTCTTCATTATTTTATGTTCTATTATTACATGAAATTTTTTATAAATGGTAGATTTAGTTAAGTTATCTTGGTTTTTCACATATAATTAAAGATAAGTGCATATTTATGGACATTTTTCTAAAGAGCACTAAAGAAAGGTAAAATGTCATTTGTGATTTCTATATTTTCAATTTATTGTTAGGATATCAATCTGGTTTTTTGATAAATTTATTTATTGGAGAGACATAATTGCATACCTTTTTCTCCACTCTAAGGAACCAAATGGCATGGAAATAAGCCAATAATAGATTTCTATAATTACAAAACACCATTGAGTTATGTATGAGACCACAATTTCTAGAATTAAAAAAACTTATTTCTGCTTTTTAACCACTGTATCATATGTATATGAAGAACAAGTATCATGAGCTATTGAGATATAATATTATTGCTTTTGAGATTTTCTAAACCACTATTCTACCAATGTTATCAATTCAAGTCTTTCCAGATGGGATAAATTACCTATTGGGTTTAAGCACATGGAAGTCCTCAACCCCACCAATATTAGATGGAGTCTAAGAAGATTCAAAGTAGTTTTCCAGATAATGACTTGGATCTTAGACGAAAGAGGTTCATATATCTAGATTGGGATGAGGTTTAGGCCTCCTATCATTCTGTGTCCTCTATGTCCATGGCAGTGTTAGAGTTCTCAAGTAGAAGTTGAATTTCAATCCTGGTTGCATACAATTTTTAGAGATATTAGATTCTTGTCAAGGAGCCACCATGACTAAGGCCATACTTTTGAATTTTATGATTTGAGTCAAAGGTTTGACTCAAAAATTTTGGATTAAGGATTATTCATCCCATTTCTTTGTAAAAGATAAAGTGTTGGGGGGAAATGATGAACATTTGATATATCTCATCATAGTTATATAAATTATCCATAAAGTGTTTCCTTTGATTATATATTGTATTGTATTTAATAGTTAAATTCTGATCTAAGAAGGATATGAATGTAATTTATTCTTTGTTTGTATGTAATTTGTTTTTGATTATTTATCTTGTTATTGTATTTAACTTGGATGAATAGTGTAGTTTTGAGTATAGCAACACATCTCAAGGATGGGTTAATTTTGAATATATCAACACATCCAAATGATGGGGTAATTTTAAGAAGGCAACACATGGTTTTAAAAACTCTTTTGAATATAATTTTAAGGATTCAACAAGTAAGATTTAAAGATTAAATGATCTAAAGACACTTCAAAAATGCTTTGAAATTGCATTGAAAATGCTCTGGGTGTACTTTGAAAACATACATAAGATGCTCTAAAAAAATCTAGGAATGATTCAAAGACCTATATAAGGTGTTCTAAAAACCTATATAGGATGTTCCAAAGATACCTAGGTGCATTTTGAAAACTAAAAAAAATGTGTAATACATGCTACTGAGAGAAATTAGGAGCATTTTACTACAAAATTTTTATTTGGAAAAAAATTACTTAGATGCAAATGATAGTTGGAAACTAAGAAAAAGGAAAAACCATACAAATATTCATCCCCTACTACTTCCCATCCCTCAAAAACTTCTCTCTAAATAGTAGTTTCTCCTATTTTTGAGGTGAAAAAATTTTATAAGTAATTTTAATATATAATGATACATGGAACCCCTCTACTCAATAATATCAAAGCACGAGGGAAAAAATTGACACCTCAAATAATAATGTTATGTGTTATTCAATAATTCATTAATTAAAGTTTATGACGTAGCATGAGGAAAAAATTTCCCCCACCAAAAAATGACTTTTCAACTCAGTCTAAAATGGAAACAATTTGTAGTATCTCAAATAGAGCCAACAAACAAACTATGCAAGAAGATAGAGATAGGGTGGAACCATTGAACCCTCTCTCATCAGGGCACTTGTTTATTATGATTATTTGTTTATATTTAATAAAAAAGATTTGCTTTCCCCTCACATTCATCATTTGGGTACCTATTGAATATAAGTAAGAACTAAATAATAATAATCTCTACCAGTTCATAACAAAAATCCAGGTCTATTTGAATTTCATTAATTTCATAACTTAAAGCAGTAAATAATGAATAAAAGGGTCGTGTCAAGCCAAACAAATCACATATTTTAGATACAGTAAAATAATACAATAAATAGATTAAATACCTGACAAGGACCTAAAAAATGATAAACTTATATAAAAATTTGTAGCATATAAAATTATTGTAAAAAAATGTTTATATATTTAAACATTTAAACAATGTACATTATTTAATAAAAATATTTAAGGATTTAAACGTAAATAAAAATAAATAAAAAAATTAGATATTTTTTTAATATAAAAATATTTACAATTTTTTATTGTTTATTATAATTATTCTTATTTAAAAAAATTATTTATATTTGTTCATTAAATTACATGATTAAATTGTCTAATAGGGATTTGAATCCTTAATTTTTAATCCCCAAAGAATACCTTTGAGATAATTTAATTCACCAATTCAAATACCTATGAGAGCAAGCCACCTTTCTTGAATTTATAAACTAATATTGGAGATGAATTCAACCCTAAAATGGTAATTAAAATAAGTGACATAAAATCATTTTTAGTAACTCAAAGACCTAGACTTGGGTAAGGATTTTGTGGGGTTATCTAAATTATGGTTATGTGAGGGCATAATCAGTCTACACCATACTAATCTATAAATATTAAATTTTCATTCATGGCAACAAGGTGTGATATCTCAATGCAGAGTCAAGGTTAAATATTTTGACCAACAAAATAAGTGCTTCAACTTTGAAGCCCAATATTGGGGTCAAAAATACATGACCAAATCACATCCATGTAAAATGAATTAAATTTAAACATGAAACTATAAGCCAAGAAAATTTACTCCTCTTGAAAAACATATTTTAATATAAGAATCACAAAAACTTCATTTATCAAGATTATAGAAATTATATTACTAATAAAACACAAGATTTAATTATATCTTTTTGAAAGCTTTTCAAGGGCATTTTGACCATTAACTAGTACATCCCAAGATGATCAATGTCATTTTCAACTACCAAAGAACACACACACTCTCTCTCTCTCTCTCTCTCTCTCTCTCTCTCTCTCTCTCTCTCTCTCTCTCTCTCTCTCTCTCTCTCTCTCTCTCTCTCTCTCTCTCTCTCTCTCTCTCTCTCTCTCTGTGTGTGTGTGTGTGTGTGTGTGTGTTTAATGCATGAGATTAAATTAAATATGGTAAGATTTACTTGACATCATTTATATGTTCATAAACATTAATACTTTAGGATAATTAATATAGTTTATGTTTCCATTGGATGTCAAAATCCTATTTGAGTAGTCTCAATGGTGGAAAAAATCCCCGGTAGTCACATCATAAGAAATAAATCCTTATTTAAGTACTCTCTGAGCATGTTAAATTAATGTGAGATTAATATGGTTCTATTTGAGCAATTAATATTGTGCTTAGATGTCAATGTTGAGTATCAAGATCATGACAATATATCTAAACCAAACCTCTAGTTATGAGGCTAGCTTCTCTAAATATGTGAATTTAGGATCAATTACTAAACCTTTTAGATGTTGGGATGAAACGAGTAAAGAAGAAATTGAAATGATTCTTTAAACATAACAAGACCCTTTGAACTTTAAAAATATACAAGACCTTATTGCTTCAATGTCTTGACTATCAACATATTTTTTGAGTCCCTTAAGAAGGTGTAGGTGAATATTTTATGGAATTGAATATTCAATTGAGTTTGGACCCTTGAGGTCTCCTCCAAAGTCCACAGCTTAATGCATTCCTTTTAGACGGCTATCTTCTTCATATGTTCACCATTCTTTCATTATGAAAATAAACCTCTCATATATAGACCACTGAGCATGATGTGATGTCCTTTGTATGGACTATGATAGGGTCTAAATATGCTTTGCAAGTTTTGACAATACACAATGTACCCATAAGTCTATTTCTATATGATGATCTCTTAACAATCTCATTACCTTGCTTGAAAGTCTATACCCTTGAAGTCTCCATTAAGCATGGTTCACCCACTTGACTGTAGCAGTGCTCTTGAAGCTAGTTATTTAGACCTATTTTAACCTCACATGTATCCTTATTGAGCTCTATATTAAGGTTATTCATCTCAATAGTTCATGTATTTGATGGTCCAAATAGCCTCCACAAGCCTAGAAAAGGTCTCAAGACTACTAGACCCATGATTGTAACATATTTTAACTTGAAACCAAGACTATATGTGTCTCAAGGACACTTTATTGATTTATTAAGGTCTAATTTATTGGTATTATACCATGGATAAAGAAACAATATGGATTGAAAACCCTTTTATATCATATCAACCTTCACCTATGCATTTAGACCATGATTTCAACCTTGGGGTGATTATATCCTTCTTAAATTGTAGGTGGTTTTGTATGTATATTGTATGGAATATTATTTTTATTGGCCTTAATAAATTCATCACTCATAGATATGATCATTATCCTCCCATATTTTGTAGCCTGATGAGAGAGATTGAGCCTAGACCTTCAAAAGACATCTTCTAGCATAACCTTCCCTTTTGTACTTTCATGAAAAGTGTTGACTATTGGTGTATTTTTTTAGGTTGCCTTCTTGTTTTTATGTGGTGGTTTCAATGTGGGAATAACCTATTTGAGTGAACATGATGCCCTTCACTTATTCTCGATTCCTCTTTGTGATGAATGGTGAGATGGAGATGAGTGGAAGGGGTGATGATGAGGTGGGAAGATGAAAACCATGAATTAAGGGTGAAACAAGCATGATCACATTGATAAATGGTAGTGTATGATAGTGATCATGGATAAGAAACAAGATGGAGAGAAAAGAGCATGAAAGGGAAATCTCAGAGTCATCTTGAAGCATCTTGTGCAAGCATGATCCTATCCCCTACCTGATATATCAATTTGTGGGTCATTGGAGGAGGATAAGAAGATTAATTTGAAACATAATAGTATGATAAGTAACTTAATAAATGTTGAACAACCTTAACATTTGCTAAATAGGGATATGATGCTCTTCTGAGGAGAAAATGTAGAAAACTCACTACCTTCCTAGATGCAAGACTACTAATGTATGCCTTGACTTAATATTCCACTACCAAAATTAGAACATAAAAAGGTATCCGTGAGTCAAAAATGATGTTAGAACAAATATTTATTCATTTTACACCTTTATATGGCCAAAATTGGCATGTGAGAGCCTAAAAAAGACCCTTTTCACACTTGAAATTGCACAAATTAACTTTTTCCAAATATGAAACTTTATGAATAATATGAAGTCATATATAAAAATGTGTTAAAGGGTATTTTAAATAATTTAATGGCCTTTTATTACCATATTTTACATTTAAATATCAAAATTTGTCTTTTTAGGCAAAATAAACATAGTTTTTCAAAAGACAATTGCCATTGAATGTTATATAAGTATATCATAGCCTTATAAAAGGCTTAAAATAGAATTTTAATGAATTTTTATCACATTTTAAAGTTTATATCTCATTTCATACCTTTCGTATACCAAATTATACTGGAAAGCTTCATGATAAGTCATCAACCATTCTCTTTTTGTCATCTTCTTTAGAGCACTTTCAGATCACATAACCACTTGAAACTCTATCAAAACCTTAGAATGAAACTTAAAACTATGAATATGACATTAAAAAACTTATTCTTCACTTCAAAATTAAGACACTATGATGACCATGAAAAGTTTTTTATTACAGGGGTTGAAATTTGGCCTTGACAGAACAAATTACCAATAATTTCTTCTAATAATAATGCAAATGAAACTAATAGCTATGAAATCTTAGTGCTTAGACCCAGAATATCATAAGTGTAGTGAGGATTATAAGGTAAATATAATGCACATATCTGAAAATGATTCTTTAAAATGCTACCTATAATAAATTACCTTAAACACATTCACTAGCAGAGCAGGATGAAAATAGAGCATACATAATAGACTTTATTAGCCTAGATGAAAGCATAAACTAATAAGATGCATTCAAAAAACTAATACCAGATTTTAACATTAAATAAATGAGATCATATATTATTAACAAAGGTTAAGAAATAAGAATACTTGAAAATAATGTAAACAGTGAGTTAATTACTAGAATTTACTTTTTCTTTGCATTAATTCACAAAATTTTATCTCTAACTTAAAATGAAGGGAAAAACCCATATATATAGGCCAATAGAATGCCTTAGTATGTTATAAAAGGAATTAGGTAACATGACAGCTATCAGTAAATAGGGTCTCCTATGTCCTAAAGTTAAAAGAATATTCCCTATTCAAAATATGGGAATATTTTACAATTCAATTCAAGAGGCCATGGGACATGTTTCTTGTTCAGACCCAATAGGTGGTTATTTTTTTCCTAAGGAGTTGCATTAGGATCTCACTAGTATTACTAAGGATGAAGCTCCTACTATAGAATAAGATGGAGTGCTAGTACCAGTTGAGGAAGAAGACATTCTCGGATGGGTTGATGAGGTGGTGGTTCCTGAGGTGGAAATTTATTTTTGAGACTCAACCTGCCCTTTCCATACTTGGGAGTATTTATTGCACTCACTATCAATTAATCTTAGATTAATGATAGGCTCCTTCAATATCTTGGTTATAAACCTAGTCATTAAATCAGGCTTGCTTAGGAGAGGTCCCACAACTTCATTGAATGCCTTAGCCTTCTCTATTCTTTGGTTGGTAGAGGCTAATAAATTCATCATCTCTTGTTCTAAGGTCACCCCTTTGGCCATGGCTTGCTTTCATAATTTTTCCATGAAGTGCATAATTTTGGATTCTTTAGTAAGATGATAACTTTGTCACCTTGTTTTGTAATGGATTTCCCTAATTGCCTCATATCTTCAATCCATTGGTTCAAGTTCTTTCTCCTACCAACTGCATAGGATTGATCAATGCTCAAGTCTTTAAAGGGAATTAGGTTTAGGTCCTCAAATTTATTCATTTTGATCAAACCTCATCAATTTTATTATCATGTTGTCATATCCTCCATATGCATATTTTACCTTAAAGACTTTATTATATATTTCATCTCCCTTTACCTTGTACAAAGCCAAGGTATTCAACATATCAAACATTTCTTCCATAGCTCATTCTACTCTTTTTATGGTCTACTCTGGTAAGGTGGCCTTGTGCTATTGTTCCAAGTAAATCTTTCTTTGTTGTACTCCCTTAACCAATATGGTAGCCACATCCATAGTTTCTTGGAGAGCTGAGAGGGGGTCCTTCTCATATTGTTGTTATTGGCCCTGCCTGGCCCTTATTTGTTTTTTTTTTAGCTCAAATAAGGTTACTTCTAACTCATATAGGATTTTTTGATCAAGGTGGGTGACCTTCCTCTTGGTCACCCTCTTCATTGCCCTAGACTCCTTGTAAAATTTTAGTGCAGCTTGGGGAAGGTCTATTATGACCCAGTCTGGGTTCTCCCTAATGACTAGTTGTATCTGCTTAATACATGATTTATTTGAAGAGCCAGTTGGGGGCTCTATTGAGGGAGATAATGGTTGAGATGGAGTCATCCCTTAGAAAATAGATGTTTGGTAGGTATCATTGGTTGTGACCAATGTGAATGTAGAGCTAGGGGGTAAATAAGTACTAGTGTTAGTTGAAGAACTAACAAAGAATAGGGGAACTTGTGGAAGGATGATAGTAAGAACCTTTTTAAGAAATTTGGGTTAGGTCTAAGCATAGGCCCATGCATGACTAGGTGAAAATTGGACCATCACCAAGACCCTAAAAGTGGATGATATGGTGAAATGGGTAATGATGGGTAATGACATGGTTACATGCCTGATTATGGATCTGGTAAGGGGCATATAAGGTTGGAGGTGGACATGACCCAGAGTTGGGGGTTCAAATATGCTTAGGGGCTACTTGTCAAAGACAGAGGGGGGGTAAGAAAATATGTTCCTAACCTAAAAAATTTGATCCTTATTCAATAGGAGGAAGGAGAGATGATGTTGATGTTGAAGTTGTTAGAGTAGGAGCTATTATTATTCTTATTAAAGGTGTATCCTATGTTTTAGTATCACTTTGCACCTAGGATGTGCTGTTAGATCGGACCCCTAAGGTGGAAGCCTATCCAAATTGTTTCCCAATGTTAATGCCTCATTTCTTCAAATTAGGAGATAATGCCTAGATTATTTTATGATTAAGTTAAGGTTCATTTGGCCCTTATTATTAAACCCTAGGAGTATGAGTAGGAAATGCCAATGTTCTTGATTAAGTATCTTGGTGCTCAAATACCTAAAAAAACCTAGTATAATCTAGTCTTCCTTTTACCTTCTTGATCCCATCATCCTTTAGCCTCTACTTAACTTTTCTATTATCAGTTACATTAAGGTATAAATAGTCTTCATCCTTGAGCTCATGATGATATGTGATACTAAGAGCTTCCCTATGTCTGATGCAATGATCAAATTTCAAGTGCATAGGGTCCCATTCCCCATCGATATCTTTCTCCTGATTGAAACTAGACCTATGTTTGGTAGTAGCTATGATTGAGTACCAAGATTTAATTTTGAATCAGATGATATTGACCAATTAGGGGTAGATCATCCCACTTTTCTTGTTTTTTCACAGTCAATCTACTCCTGTGTGTAGTTGGAAGGCAATCTCCTACTCAGCTAGTTTATTCGGCACTATGGTGGGCAATTTGAATAGGGTTGTCCTAATTCCCTCAATTCTAATTATGATGTAGTCTAGGTAGTACCATTATGTTCCCAATATGCTAAGGTTTGTCCTAATCTCTGTTGATATCCTAGTCATAGTTATTTCATGGATGGATCTATATGCATTCAGGTAGAACTACTCAGTAACAACTAATATCTCCTACCTATATTTGTAAATTCTAACCTTTGTGAAGACATGAGGGATGGTCCATTGTATGTTTGGGTCCCAATTGGTAAATTGGAGGAACTTAAGAGTGGCACAAATGGCATCAACCAAGTAGGACATCATATAGAAATAATTTCCTTATTTGGCCATGGTCTTCTTGATTTTGGTAGACAAATTATAGGAGATGATCTCCCCAAAGGGTGGGGTCATGGAGTCATCTATAATCATAGATAGTAGTAGAACCCACTTCATATCCACATGGCTAGTATCTTCTATTCCATACAACCTATTCAATCATGACCATACCAATTCTCACCTCTTTTTTAAATTGGTTAATGGGAATATGATTTATTTTAGATTTGCAAATAAACCTCCCTAGGTTCTTTGCCTAGATTCTCAAGACTTCTTTGATATTGTGTGAATCAAGCCATTGCGTCATGGTGTTTTGATTGTAAATAATTTTAGGCTTGGGTAAGTCATAATAGGCTTAAAATTCTAATCCAATTATATAAGTGATATCATTATCGAATTTGAAAGATTTGATCATGTGATCCACATACCTAGAGTGAATGAAAATTTGGTGGACTAAGTCCACACAAGGGAACACCTATAGATTGGATGTAAATTTATGTAATATTATAAAATTAAGCACTAAGATGTCAGACCTTTCCTTTACAACACTGTGAACTTCCTCATCATCACTATCCTAGTCTACCATCCTCTCCACATGGTAAAATAAGTCATTATAGTGTTTGCCATCTATGGCCAATGTAATCACATTGAAGCTAGTGTCTCAAAAGGTTTTGTTTATTCCATAGGAATATAGGAATGGGGATTGTTTTATCTTGGTAGTTCCAAATTCTCCTACTTTGGCCATGACTTATAATTTTTGATTGATGACCCTGTAGATTGTCTAGATGTCAAATAAATGCATATAAGTTTCTTAGTTAATGATACAAAGTACTTAAAATATTTCAACATAAACCAATGGTGAATGCTAGCTTCAAATTATTAAACCCTGTATTTTTCTTAAAATTTTTAATTATAAGATAAGGTACATAAATGGTATCTTTCATTTTCTTTGACATAAATCCTAGGTGTCTCTTTGGTTTTATTTTAATGGCTTCAAAAATTCACTTTTAGGAATTGGCCAATCATCACTCTTGGTTTTTCCACATGTCTTCTCATCATAAGCTTGACATTTTCTTGAGGTGAATTGGATTTACAACAACCAAAATGAGGCTCCATCATCATTTAATTTATACTAACAACTGATGCTCATAGACAATAATGTGTCCTTTAAGTGTCATGCTTAACATGTGCCTAATACTTGGTGTCTTTTCATGCATTCTAATCTTTACTTTATATATTGGGATATCTATGTGGGTGGTGTGATATTTTGGCATGTGGCATCTTTAGATTGGATTGTACCTCATTTTAATGTTACCTAAATCAACCCATTTTTTTTGGGTTGATGTGTTCTTGGGACCCCTTCTATTTTTCCAAGTGGTAGGCTTTCATTGGATCATATTATCGTGCAAATATATTATATGAAAATCTTAGTGAACCCATCCATTACAACACCTTGCCATGTATTTCCCTTCTATTGGATCACTCATATTCAATTGTCACATGAATTAACCTCTTTCATCTTTAGATTGATGTGACCTCAAAAAATTTACTAGTTTATCCAAGTGGAAAGTTTTTATTGGATCACGTTATCGTGTGGCTTTGTTATATGAAATTTTTAATGGACCCAAATGTCATGCCACTTCACCAATTATTTTGTTTTAATTTGATTGCATAGTTTTTGAGTTTCATGGCTTCATTTTATTATATTATTGTCATGAGATATGGGTCCATGTGTCTTAAACCAATTTCTCCCAAATTCCATGTGGCTTCCGTGTCGCATCTAACTACCTAAGATTAAGTGACTTACTACCAAGTTTCATCTTATCATGAAATCTTTGTATTATGAAATTGAAATATTGCATCTTGAATCTAGGGCATGACTGAGTGCCAAGTGGCATGATTCGTTAAGTTTATATTATCATTAGAATTATAAAATAATAGAAGCTTCATAAGGGTGTGATTAAATGTCACATTGACTAATTTAGTCATGAGGTCACAAATTTTGTAACTTCTTCATGAGATGAAATGATGAGATTGGGTGACAAATGGAAAAATTCCATTAGATTTCATTATCTCTCTATTTTAAAAAGGCATAAAGATATGTGATAAATTCTAAAACTTACTTGACTAATTCACTAGTGCATATGACACTATTGTGTGTCATTTAAAGTTAAACTGGCATCAAGGTTCTTGCCAAATAAAAAGGTGCCACATTTATATCAAATCCCTTACAAGGACCTTTGAAATCAATATGGAAGGTATTATAAGGCCCCCCTTCAAGGTATCTCCTAGGAGATACCTTGAAATAAAATTATAATTATGTGCATGTTTAATGTATCTCCAAGGAGATACCTCGAAAGAAAATTCTAATCATGTGCATGTTCAATGTATCTCCTAGGAGATAGCTCAAAATAAAAATTCTAATTTTGTGTATGTTCAATGTATATCTTAAGAAATACCTTGAAAGATAATTCAAATTGTGTGCATGTTCAAGGTATCTAGGAGGAGACCCTTTGAAATCACTACAAGGCCCTTCAAGGTAATTCCCTAGGAGATACTTTGAAATAAAATTCCAATCATGTGCATGTTCAATGTATCTACTAGGAGAACCATTGAAGGTAATAAAACACCCTTCAAGGTATCTCCTAGAAGATACCTTGAAGGGCATTGTAGTACCTTCAAGGCTATCTTGAAGTTATCTCCTAAGAGATACCTTTCAAACATGCATAAAGGTATTCTTAAAGGTATTACAAGGCCCTCTAGGGTATCTCTTTCTACTAGGAGAACCATTGAAGGTACTATAAGAGCCTTCAAGTATTTCCTAGAAGATATATTAAAGGGAATTACATTACCTTCAAGGCTACATTGAAGGTATCTCTTAAAGCTGAGATAACATTAGGGTTATTTCCAAATAAAAAGGTGTCACAGTTATATCAAATCCATTGTAAGGACCTTTACAATCAACATGAAATGTATTATAAGGATCTTCAAGGTATGTCCTAGGAGATACCTATATATAAAATTACAATCATGTGCATGTTCAAGGTTTCTCCTAGGAGATACCTTGAAAGAAAATTCTAATCTTGTGCATGTTCAATGTATCTCCTAAAAGATACCTCAAAATAAAAATTCCAATCATGTGTATGTTCAAGGTATCTCTTAGGAAGTACCTTGAAATAAAATTCCAATTGTATGCATGTTCAAGGTATTTATGAGGATACCTTTTGAAATTACTACAAGACCCTTCAAGGTACTCCCCTAGGAGATACTTTGAAAGAAATTTCCAATCATATACATGTTCAAGGTATCTACTAGGAGAACTCTTGAAAGTAATACAAGACCCTTCAAGGTATCTCCTAGCATATACCTTGAAGGGAATTGTATTACATTCAAGGCTACCTTGAAGGTATCTCTTAAGAGATACCTTTCAAATAGATAAGCCTAATTACACAAAGATTGGAAATAAAATACACAAACACATAAGTTTACAATCAAAATTTAATTTTTCTCCTATATATTGAAAACATTATAACCCTTTATAATTATGGGTTACATGTGTTTAAATAGACTTGGGGAGGGGCTGCCTCATCCTCCAAGTACATGCAAAATTGGTTACATGGTGTAGTTATCAGTTCAATTCTAATTATGGTCTCAAAACCATATAAAATTATCTTACACTTGTCAATAGTTAAAGTCATCCTTTAAAAAGTCATGCAAAATGTGCATGTTTATAAAATGAATAAGTAACTTTTTATAATAAGTTATAATCATAATAAAACTATAAATATAAAAATGAAATTTCTATTAGAATGTACATGTACAAAACTAGCCCTTAGGGTTGAGTAGACATCTACATGGATTTATTAATCTTAGTGGGATTTGTTATTATAGTTTTCAATGTTGAACTATATGTAGGCACTTTAGTTTCCTTCTTTTCTGATTTTAACTCAAGAAAATACTTATGTGCCACATCATGTTGTTGTCATATAATATCCAAGTTTAGAAGTGAGGGTATATGTACCTTGCCAACCTACCCTATCAGTATTGCATGCTATGCTTTTTTCATCTAAAAGTTGATTTTGAAATTTTCAACTTTAGTTACCTTTTTCCTTTTAAAGCTTAGTTTTACTTCAATATCCTCCAGTGGTATCCCTTCTAAACTTTACTTTCAATTATCTGAATCTTCTTGATTAAGTTGGTCAAAACTAATTCTTCTTATCATCTTTCATGTAGTGTCCTTCATTTTTGACAACTTCAAGTCATTAAAAATTTGCAAGATAAGTGCCTCGTATGCTTGGTACTTGGGGATCAATGACCCAACTGTTATTACCCATTCTCTAGCTTCTTCTATTCTAATGAACACCAAATTGAGTGCAGTATATGCCTCTAATGGTGTCATTAGTTCTAAGTGGTTGTATGTCTTATTAGTTATGTACATAATAAATAATTTCAATTTATTCTCATTTTCCTTCAAAGAATTAAACAATATATGTGTTTAGGCAATATGAGGGGCTAATTCAAGTTACATTGCCTCTAGTGCCTCTAAATAATTATAGCATTTTGTGGTAGTCTCATGTACCTTAATCTCAATACCCATTGGGATGTGAACTATTTATTATTGTTCTTTGATATGTTCTAATTCTGCTTCTATCTCTTGTCTTGTTGGTTTTATCCCTTCATGTATATCCATGATGTCATATTTATATGTTTTAACTAGGGATCAAAAGTCTTAATTATATGGGGACTACCCCAATTATTTGTTTTGCCTCTTGGATAAAGCATATACTTTTTTCCTTTCTTCAGGAATCATTTCCCTACTAGTGTCATCCTTTAGCTTTCTATTTCTCACCCTTTGAATTTTCTTAGAGGGATTATAAAATAGGGTTATAGCTGATGGGTGTTATGTGATTTTAAAATTGGGTATTTGAGAAACCTTGGATCTCAGGTCAATATCCCATGGAGGAATCACCAGCTGATTGGGATATATTTCTTATGTGTCCTTAGATACACCCTCCACCTCAATATATTCTAATAACTATTTATTTTTATCTACCTTGAGGATTGTGTTAGGAAGGAGGGCCAAATGATCTTGGACCAATCCATGATGACTTGATTTCCCCTTTTTCCCTTGCTTGAGCTTATGATGGTGGTCTCATGGGCTGAACTGGTGGATGTCATAGGCAAAGAGATTTGTGTCGATGACACATGAAGTTGGAAAGTGGCAAAGTCTATGTCAATTTTCTTAGATACCCTTTTATTTTTCAAAGTTTTAACTCTAACAGTTTTATAGGGAATACTACTAGTAGTGGGAATAATGGATTTGGATGGTATGGTGGGGAGAGATGGAATAATGGTGGTGTAAGAATCCTTATTCACCTTAGGAGTGAGAAAAGCAATGTGAAAGAGAGAAGAGGAATTCAATTAAAGATCAAGGGTGGAGGTGGATCCTCCACCCTAGGAGTCCTCAAAATAGATGAAATTGGGACTGAACCAAAAAAAGTAACATAAGAAGAAACTAGGGAAGTGAGGTCTAAAGTTTGAGCCTTCTTACTTATTAGATCATTTGTAGTTAATGCCTTCCCTTTATTAGTAATGAGTATCAATGCTTTAGATCTCTCTAATTTATTCTTCATCAACTCCATGTTCTTCTTCCTCCTATTGTCGAGGAATTAAAGGTATTTTTTGTGATTGATCAACTATTGTACTACTTGTGATGGGAGTCCTTACTTTTTATCTATATAAAGTAGTGGTCTTGGCCTTTAAGGAGGAGCCTTATAGAGTTGAGGTATTAAATTTCTCTGTAGATACCGATGGGACTATACATTATTATAATTGGGGGGTAGTTGTAGATAGATTCTCTATGTCTTCTTATCAGAGGACTCTAGGTCAATTGGATCCCCTGGAGCTCCCCTATGATGAGGCTTAGTTAATCCAGGTTCCTTCTTGATAGCTTTCAACTTAAATAGAAGCTCCTATAAAGTATAACCTTGTACCTTTATCTATTTTTGGGGCTATCTATTCCAAAAATCTAAAGTTATCCACCCTACAACAGTCACAACATGTTATGCATTTCCTTCACTGAAGTTGAGGGCCCTTATTGGGTTATCCTTAAATGATCTTCCTTGAGGCCTGAAATTTGTGTTCTTTCCAATACCTCAGCATCATCCTTTGCATTCAAATATTGGAATTCATGGTCATAAGGGACATGTTGGTATGGGATATCAAAACCCTGAATGTGTCTTTGTATGTGACCATGGGGATCTCAGTCCTTGTATGGCACAGTGGCGAAGTGGTAGCTTTTTATTTTATTTTCAACCTCTCCAAAGTGTTTGATCAATGTGTATCACATTCTACCAATGTTCATATGTGATCCATAATATGTTCTTTTCTTGTTTTTTATCGAATCTTCCTTGACACTCCACCATAATTGATAAGCAATTTCTTGTTCTATTAACTTGTCTAGTACACATTTAAGGAGGCACAAGGGATGGACCTTATAACTAGAAATCATAATTACAGTATAGTTAGGGTATGACTAGTAGTCACCCCTTTTAGTTAGTGTTTTTACTATGCTTTCTCCAACTCTAGGAATAGTAGTCCCATGGATTACCTACCATACTTAAGGATAGACATCTCCAATAATTTAGACCATGTTCTTCATATATGCATAGATATGTATGAATTGGTAATAATCATAAATGTGATTCTTGACATAATCCATAACTGGGATCTCACCAAGAACCTTATAGAACATGCCTATTATGACATCCAAGATATAGGACATCATGTAGAATTGGCTTGCTAGAGTGGATCATTTGCTATTTTTCAAGACTTTCTCTCTCGGCTAGAATTTGATGATTTATCCCAAAGCAAAGGTTACATCACTATTCATCATCAAATGCATTAGAGGTACCCAATCTGTATTAAGAAAATAGATGTTGGGCATGCCATACATCCTATTCAGTAATGCCATCCCAATCTACAATCCCATTCTAAATTATTAATTGGGGTGGAATTATTCCCTTTATAAGTCATTTTCTCCCCAAAGAGAAGCCATGAGCTCAGTACCTTATCCATTGAATTATGTTGATTCCATGACACTAGTTTATGGTTATCATAAATTACATCTAGAACTAGTAGGGATAGATATCTTTAAAAGGCATCCCCATTGATGCAGGCTATGATTGTTTGGTTGTCTATGTAGTGTAGAAATACATCTTGTGTAATCTTTCCTACAAAGAATAAATCTTGTAAAAGTTCGATGTAGGGCATTACCTCGAGCTTGGATACTACTAACTGTAGTGCTTTTTTCTTGAGGGAGAATATGCATGTAGTGAATTTTCATTCTATGGTAGATAGAATTCCATCAAATGAAAACATGTCAACAAAATCCACAATATCCCATAATTCAAAATAGTTTTGATAATATTATCAAAGATAATTTCATCATATACTATGTATGTGAACTTGATCAAATCCTTTATAGATAACAATGATGGAAAAAGTGATCCTCTAAAACTCTTAGATGATGATGCCATTGTAATTATGTGTAGTAATTCAAAGTTATTTTATGTGTTCTGTTAAAAATTATCCTCTTCTAGTGGCTTGTTTCCCCATTAATTGATTCATAGGTTGTTAGGTATTTTTTTAAAAGGATAATAATAGAGTTCAAATTCATTTGAGATCAATGAAAACATTGATAGCTAAACATCACGTATATAACCTTTGAATTCAATTCTAATTCATGCATTATAAATGTCCAATGTTCATATGTTTTATATTAGGAATCAAGAAATATTGTTTTACTTTATTGGTTAAGTCTAGTAGGATTATGGTAGTCGAGAATCAAGAGTTAGGTTTTGCATAGGGATCGATCCTACAAAATATCCAAATAAGTATTCTAAATATAAAATCCCAAACAAAAATCCCAAAGACTAAATATGTCAGAACAAATGTTTTGAACAAAATATCCAATATAAAATGTCTGAAGAGCAAAATCTCCAAATTACATAAAGCCTATGATGACTATTTTGGATAATTTGTTTGATCAAAAATCCTAAACATAATCTCTAATAAGGTCCAAAAAAAACCCGATATGAGATGTCTGATAAATAGCAAGTCTTTCAAAACAAGTGTTCGAACAAATTTTTTGATGTGGAAACTCTTACCAAAAAGTGATACAAAAACCCTGATGAACAAATGCCTAATAATTCTTCTGAACACAAATCTTGAAGATCAAAATTTATGATGAGTAAGATCTAACATAAGTTGTGAAAAACAAAATTACCAATAAGAAGGCCCAAGAAAAATGTTCAAAGACCAAAATTTTGAATAATTCCTTCGAATAAAGGCACCCTTGAAGGTATTATAGGGCCCTCCAAGGTATCTCATAAGAGATATCTTGAAATACAATTCCAATCATGTGCACTTTCAAGATATCTATTAGGATACCCATTGAAGGTAGTACAAGATCTTTCAAGGTATACCTTAAAAGATACCTAGAAGGACCTTGTAGTACCTTTAAGGGTACCCTAATGCATTTTTGAAAGTATCTCCTAAGATATACCTTATGCCTTTCAAACATGCATTAGGGTACACTTTAAGTTACTACAAATCCCTTCAAGGTATCTCCTCAAAGATACCTTGAAATAAAATTCCAATCATGTGCATGTTGAAGAAATGTTAGCAGAGTTTCCTAGAAATTCTCCAGAACATGCAAAATTATAGGGATAATTTACACAACAAGAAGTGGAAAAGAATCATAATAACATGAGTGAATTTACAAAATCTTCAATTTTATACAAAATATAATATATAAAGATAAACTAACATGGTGTTAAGAATTCCAGAACATAAACAATATAATACAAGATATAACAAGCTAAAACAAAATAGAGTAAACACTATGCACTAGGCATATGTAAAATAATCTTAGGAAAACCATAAAAAATCTAGTCTATTAATATCTATCACACATGAGAACCATATTTCATTATATTAGAGAACTATATATAGCTTTTTACATGGCTTTGTCTCTTCACATTTTAGCTTTCCAACATACAAAAATAAAAAGTCTTGGCATTCTCATATCTATCACTTGGATAACAAGGCCAAAGACATCCAAAAGATCATATAGAAGTTAAAATTATACCCGATGCACATGTGCCTATCAATTATACACTTGTGATTTTATGAGGCCTTGTTCCACATCCAACACTTTCCTAGACTTAAACTATTGTTTCATCTCGAGACAAAATCTAAACTTTGATCTCGGTTAAAACTGGAAAAGATTAGCCTTTCACTAAAGTGGAAATAATCATTCTAGGTAATATTTACCAGTTTAAATCCTTTGTGCACTACTTAGCTTCCCTTTTAAGTTTTTAACTAAGTAGCATACTTGCCCACCACCCTTTCTAGTTTTCCATAGACTAGCTTAACCAGGTGACCATACCAATTATGGGTTTTAAACCAACCTTGCCCCACTCCAAATGCTTATGAATATGTTACAAAGAATTTTTTTTCTTAAACTAAAAATCTTTAACTACATTTTTACCTATTGTGGAGGTGGTGCCTAAGTTAAGTCAGGTGACTGTGTAGTTTGTGGATACCCAGACTGTGTCTTTGTATCCATCTTTCTCTTCTAAAAACTTTCTTAGATCTCCTATGATGGAATGAACTTAGGTTCATATATGATATGCATAATAGTTGGTTCAACCTACAAGAGTTCATGCTTGAGCATTTTCCAATTATCAAGTACCTCCCACACTATGGTAAGCAAAATGTATACTGGAATCTAAATGACCATCAAATTGTGCACATCTTCTTCTTCTATGATGATAAATAATTATTCAACATTTGATAGCTTAAGATGGAAATCTAACATAATATCATCCAACCTATCTACAGTCCTTTAGGCTTGAATAGACATAAATGTGTTTCACATTGTCTCATTATACCAGACCTGAAGAATCTTCATCATGATATCCCTAGCATCTAAAAAATGTTGAAATGTATCATTTAGTGTTTCTCTAGTATCCATTTGATCATTCAATATAGATTTAGCTTTATCTATCATTATAAAATCTAGTTTCATATAAGCCAAAGATTTATCAAGGTGTTACCTCTAATTAAGCATTCCTTGCACTATTTACTTAGTCTGATGCACAATAGTATCCAGGACATGTACATATTTCTCTAGTAGTTCATAAATTCTTTCTATTTCAACATAGATATCCTACCCTTGGGTGCACATTTTATATGCACTCCCCCAATCCTTTGGTAGCTAAGTTAGCAAAACAATGAGTTGTTTGTCCTCAAAGATTACTTGATCACCAAGGACTTATGTAACTAGAGTAGGAAAAGTGGCATTGATGAGTTGCCTAGCCTTAGTAATTTGATTTTTTTCTTGTGATTTCTCCTCATGTAGCCAAAAAATAATATGTTCCAAGTTTGAAGCCTTTTATACAATAGATTTTTGGAATGCGGCTGATCCTTAAATTTTATTGGATAATGGTAGTTGTAAAACATCCAAATGTGTATCCATGGAATTGGAATCAAGTGTGGTGGATGTGATTTTGACTATGGTAAGAGATGGTGTAATTGGATCCAACAAAAGCAAAAAAGTGTTTCAATAAAATGATGTTGTTGGGACATCCCACAACCAATGGGTAGAGGGGAGAGACTTTGATAGTGAAGTCTCCTCTAGTACACCTGATTGGGTTACATCTTTGTGGGATGTTGCATGTTTTCTTTTTGCCATTTTATTAACTTCCTTTTCTTTCATAGTTTGTGCCTCAGCTTCATCTTGAGCCTTGGCTACAAGCTCAACATGAATTTAGGTTGTAACCTTGACCTTGGCTTTGGCCATAATTTTTTCCTTGGTATCTACCTCAACCTTAGCTTTGGAATCAACCTACACTTTAGCTTTAGTAATATCCTTAGATTTTATTGAGTGTGGAGTCCTTTATGGCTATCACATTACCTTGGAAAAACATTTTGGGGACTTAGAGAGCTCCATAAATGTGGGGAGTGCATTTTATTTTAACTCCACCTTTTATGGAACTTTACTTCTATGTGAGTGGAATATTCCTTAGATATTTTCATGTTTTTTGGAAGTGGGATTGACTTCTTTGTTTTAGGGAATTAGTTGTTAAATGTCTAATTTCCATGTTGAATTCCATGTTTTGTGGAAGTGGGATTGACTTCCTTGTTTAAGGAGTTAGTTGTTATCTCATTATTACTTGTGTAAGCTTTTTTTAGAGGAGAGATGAGGATGACATGTTCCTTCCTTCGTGGGCTTTTGGATAATTATGACTGGGTGGAGGATGGCATGTTTCCTTGAGGATAAGGCCATCTTGGATAGGCATGGTGAGTTTCTCCTTGGATGGATTTCTTCCATCTTTGTTTATATATAGGTTGTTGTGTGACTTTGTAGATTGATGTTTTTATTTACAAGGTGTGGTATAGCATCTTGTGGTGTGATTTTATATAGGTATAGGTATGGTATAGCATCTGAGGATTATTATTGATAGATTTCAGATTTGCATCAGTAATTTAGATAACTCTTTTGTGAATTATTGAGGAGATATTCAATCTCTATGACAAGTTCTCTTTGGAGAGTTTGTATTCTTATTCTGTTATTATTTTTATTGACTTTTTTGGTGGATGTATCCAACATTGGGTGAACCATAGTATACCTATTTTATGTAATATTGCTAGTTTTTTTCTCCATTAAATCAATCATTTACTGTGATTTGAAGAATTGATTCTGTGATACAAGTAGTGCATAGAGAGATATGAATTTACACATTTAAAATATGGTTTGTGTTTTAAATTAAGATTTTATGGTGAATTAAATCTGAATTTAATTCATTTAATTCCTAACAACTGGTATCAGATCTTTGGTGGTATTTTCTTTGAAGTGGTAAATCATAGGAAGGGTTATTAGCTTGAGTGGGAGCTATTAGAGAAGAGATCAAATTCAGAGTTGAGAAATTTTGATGGCAAAAATTTTGGTTTATGAAAAATACAAATGGAAGATTACTTGTATTAGAAGGAACTTCATCTCCCATTGGAGAGGAAAGGAGGACAACCTATAACCATGAGTGATGTTGATTAGATATTGCTTAACAAGAAGGCATTGGGAGTTATATGGTTATGACTTGTATCTTTTATTGCATTCAACATTTTAGATGAGAAAACTACAAAGGATCTCATGGATAAACATAGAAAGTTGTATGAGAAACCCTCTGCTTCAAATAAAATATTTATTATGAAAATATTATTTAATATGAAAATATCTGAGGATGGTTCTATTTCTAATCATTTAAATGATTTTAATATGGTTGTTAGTATGTTCACTTCTGTTGGAATCAAATTTGATGATGAAGTTAGAGCTTTGCTAATTTTGTGTTCTTTACCTGATAGTTGGGATAACTTGGTTATGGTTGTGAGTAATGTAGTCCCTACCAAGGGAAGTTTAAATTTTTAGGATGTTGTAGGTGTGATTCTTAGCAATAAATGCAAAGGAAGATAACTAGATCATCTTTAGGGAATGATTTGACTATTGAAACTAGAGGGAGGTAAAAGGATAGAAGTAAAGGAAACTGTGGAAATTCAAAAGGTAGATCTAAATCCAGATCTAAAACCAAGATGATATGATGGCATTGTGGGAAGAGTGGACACTTAAAGAAGGAATGTTGATCACTTTAGGATAAGAATGCCAACAAGGAGGAAACAAATGAGGTAAATGTGATATCAAGTAAATCATGTCAAGATGCCTTAATTCTTTCTTTGGATAATTTTTTGAGTCTTAGGTATTAGATTCAAGAGCTTCTTTTCATGCCACCCCACATAGGCATTATTTTATTAATTATGTTCAAGAAAATTTGATACATGTTTATCTTGGTGATAATGAACCATGTGAGCTAGTAGGGAAAGGTTATGTTTAGGTGAAAATGCAGAATGGGAACATGTGGTTACTTAAGGATGTTAGACATGTGCCTATGTTGAGATGGAATTTAATTTCAATGGGGAAATTGGGTAGTGAGGGTTATTCAACAATATTTACTATAGATTCTTGGAAGTTTACCAAAGGTACTCTTGTGGCTATAAGAGGTACTAAATTTGGTACATTATATTTGACTAGTAGTGTTGATTCTTATGATTTAGTTGCTGAAAATGGAAATGCAACTATGTAGCACTACAGGCTTGGTCATATGAGCCATAAGGGCATGGATATCTTAAAATACAAGTTACCTAGATTAAAATAAATTGATTTAGACTTTTCTGAGGACTGTGTGTATGGGAAATATAAGTGAGTTAAGTTCCTAAAATTTGGATCCACAAAGAAAGAGCATAATTTAGAGTTGGTACATTCAGATGTATGGAGACCATCTCAGGTATCTTCTATAAGTGGTTCCAATTATTATGTCACTTTTATTAATGATGCAACTAAAAAAGTTTGGGTTTATTGCATTAAAAGGAAATATAATGTATTTGACACTTTTAAGAAGTGGAAAGCCTTGGTTGAGAATTAGATAGGTCTCAAGTTGAAATGTCTCGGATTAGATAATGGAGGTGAGTATTATAGTAATGATTTTTTTTATTATTATTCTAACAATAGAATCCATAGGCAAAGGATGGTTCCAATAAATCCATAGTAGAATGGGGTATTTAAAAGGATGAATAGAACAATAATGGAATGTTCTAGGAGTATGAGGTTACATGTAGGTTTGCCTTTATAGTTTTGGTCAGAAGTAGTTAGCATGATAGTTTATCTGATTAATAAATGAACTTTAATTCTTTGGATGGAGGCATTCCTGAACAAGCTTGGTCTGGTAATAATTTTGATTATTCATTTCTTAGAGTCTTTAGATGTGAGGCTTTTTATTTTATTAAGAAAGAGGATAGGACCAAGTTAGAGGAAAAAATAGAAAATTGCACATTTATTGGTTATGGTGAGGATGACTTTGTTTTCTATCTATGGAGAATTAGAGATAAGAAAATATTTTAGTCTAGAGATGTAATCTTTAATGAAAAAGTCATGTATAAGAATCAGTTACAAGAATAATAATAGAAAGAGTACACAATATTGGATGACATTATGGATGGAAAAGTATTCAATGAATCAGTTCAAGAACCTTATACACAAGGACCCCAAACTCTTATGGCAATAAGGTCTTCTATGGTAACAAGAGAACCTAAACATTTTTCTCCTTCTTTGAATTATTTATTACTCACTGACAATGGAGAACCAATGTTTTATGAGGAAGTAATACATGTAGATGATAGGATGAATTGGGAGCAAGCCATGGATGAGAAGCATAGATCTCATATGGAGAACCAAACATGGGATTTGGTAAGGATACCCAAGGGAAAGAGTGCATTGACAAAAAAGTGGATTTATAGAATAAAAAAAGAAGATGAAGGGATAAAAAGGTATAAGGCCAGAATGGTGGTCAAGGGGTTTGCACAGATATTAGGTATTGATTTTGATGAAATTTTTCTCCTATTGTAAAAATTAATTCTATTAGGACTATTCTTAGTTCATTTGAAGTTGAGGATTTGCACTTAGAAAAGTAAGATGTGAAAACTGAATTTATTCATGGTGATTTAGATGAAGAGTTGTCTATGGAGTAGCCATGGGAATATGAGGTCAAAGGGAAGGATAACTCTGTGTGTAAACTAAAGAAGAGCTTGTATGGCCTAAAACAAGCTCCACGATAATTGTATAAGAATTTTGATTGTTTTATGTTGGAACAAGGTTATCAAAGGTGTAGCTATAACCATTGCATGTACATCAAACATTTTGATAATGGTTTTTTTATTATATTATGCTTGTATGTGAATGACATGTTACTTGTAGGAAAAAACCTATAGCATATTCATAAACTTAAGAAATAGCTTAGTCATTCCTTTTCTATGAAGGATTTGGGTGTTGCAAAGTAAATCCTTGGTATGAGGATTACTCATGATAGAAAGGAGAGGAAGTTGATTTTATCCCAATCAAAGTATGTGAAGAAAGTCCTAGAAAGGTTTAGCATGTTGATGCTAAATTTGTTGGTACTCCTTTGTCAAGCCACATTAGATTATCAAAAGAACAATGTCCCAAGATAGAGGTTGAAAAGCTTAAGATGTCTGAGGTACCTTACTCATCAACAGTTGGTAGCTTGATACATGCCATGGTTTATATTAAGCTAGATATTTCCCATGTAGTGGGAGTTGTGAGTAGGTATATGAGTGATCCTATTTATGAGCATTGGCAAGCAGTGAAATGAATCCTTCGATACTTAAGAGGAACCATGGATGTTGCATTATGTTTTGGTGAATTAGATACCACTTTGTGTGGTTATGTGGACTCAAATATGGTAGGGGATATTGATAGTAGGAGGAGTACAATAGTTTATCTATTTACTATTAGAGATACAGTGGTGAGTTGGATTTCTAAGATATAGAAGGCTATGGCTTTATCAATCATAGAGGTAGAATATGTTGCTACCATAGAGGCTAACAAGGAGATGATTTGGATACAATATTTGTTTTGAGAATTGGGGCATGATAAGGAAGTTGCGAGACTACATAGTGATATTCAGAGTGTTATTCATTTGGCAAATAACTTTGCTTTCCACTTGAGGACAAAACACATTTATTTATGTTATTACTTCATTAAGATAGCTTTGGAGGATAAATTGGTGAAGCTAGAGAATATTCATACTAGCCAGAATCCTATGGATATGATGAACAAGTAGTTCACATTAGACAAGTGGAGACTACATTTAGAGTTGGTTGGTCTTAGTGATCATGGAGTAGTGATAGATTCTATTCAGGAGAGATGGTCTCCAAGTGGGATATTTTTGAGTGTGGATCCCTTTGTGTCTATCACATGACCTTGGTGGAATGTTTTGGGGACTTAGAGAGATCCATAAATTTGGGGAATGCATTTTATTATGAATCCACCTTTTATGGAACTTTGTTTCCATGGAGTGGAATATTCCTTAGATATTTTCATGTTGACTTCCATGTTTTGTGGAAGTGGGATTGACTTCCTTGTATTAGGGAGTTAGTTGTTAAATATCTAATTTCCATGTTGAATTCCATGTTTTGTGGAAGTGGAATTAACTTCCTTGTTTTAAGGAGTTAGTTGTTATCTCATTGTTATTTATGTAATCCTTTTTTGGAGGAAAGATGAGGATGGTGTGTTTCTTCCTTGGTGGGATTTTGGATAAGCATGACTGGGTGGAAGATGGCATGTTTCCTTGAGGATAAGGCCATCTTGGATAATCATGGTGAGTTTCTCCTTCTTGGATGGATTTCTTCCATCTTTGTTTATATACAGGTGGTTGTGTGACTTTACAGATTGATGTTTTTATTTATAGGTGTGGTATAGTATCTTGTGGTGTGATTTTATATAGGTATAGGTGTGGCATAGAATCTGAGGATTATTGTTGATAGATTTTAGATTTAGATCAGTAATTTAGAGAATTCTTTCATCAATTATTGAGGAGATATTCAATCTCTATGAGAGGTTCTCTTTGGAGAGTTTGTACTCTTTTTTTGTTATTATTTTTATTGAGGACTTTCTTGGTGGATGTAGCCCACATTGGGTAAACCACAGTATACCTATGTTATGTGATATTGCTGGTATTTTTAATTTTATCTATTAAAGAAATCATTTACTATGATTTGATGAATTGATTCCATGATGCAAGTAGTGCATAGAGAGATTTGATTTTACACATTTAAAATCTAGTTCATCTATTTTAAATTAAGATTTTATGGTGAATTAAATCTAATTTTAATTCATTCAATTCCTTATAGATTTTTCCTTGGTAGCTTGAACCTCTACCTCACACTTTATTTCCTCTTCCTTCTGGCACTATTCTTTGGCATCTTTCTCTCATGCCTCTTGTTCTATTTGGTTTTGTATCTATGCATCTTGTACCTCTTCATACTTGTGTACTACCTCTTTGTGCTCCCTTCTCTTCCTTTTGGCTTATAATTCCTTGGCTTTCTTTCTCTCAACATCATCTTTCTCGGCCTTATTTTTTCCAACCTTAGCTTCTTAAGAATTCTTTTATTTTTCTTCCTCTTTGGTGCACTATTTATCTTATTATTTTCATGAAAGTTGGGCTTCCTAGACAGCTACTTGTTCTATGGCATCTTTTTTCTTTTTGTTCTTCTCTGCTTTTCTCTTTTTCCTTTCTTATTTCTTCTTTCTTCATAGCATCCTCCTCATGATTCAAGGTATCATGTATAGCATCCATTTATTTTGCTAGATCTAGTATAGTGGTATTTGGAGATCCCTCCATTACATATACATCATTTATTTCCATATCAAATTGTGAGTGCTCCAAAGATTCAGATTCCATAACCATACCTCTACACATGAAAATCATTCTTGACTTGTCCAGAGGGACAAGTGTATACTTGTGTCTCCTCGTGCCCCTAGACTTCACCTGATGGGCACTACTTATTATGGATGGATCTCTGAAAGATACCATACATTATTGTATGATGGTTAAAGTCATGGCCCAATCATGAGTACATTATTTATGAATTAGTGGCTATACTAGGATCCCTTCCTCCAATAGATCTATGATATGTGCAAATGATAAACCAGCTGCTAGATATTTTTGGAAAAAAAATTATGTAAGTTTGTGTTGAGCTTCTTCTTAACCTATAGTATCTAAAATAATAGAGGGAGGGGGTTGCATAATTTTAACTAAAAGGTCACTACTTACCTTATTCTACACTTGGTAAGTGTGCACTACTTTTCATAAAAAGAACTCTTCCTCATCCTCATCATAGACCTCTTAGCCGATGTATTTGATCATGCATTGCATAGCTTCCTATTCATCAACCCCCAACTTTTCTAGATTGCACTCACAAGCTATCCTTAGCACATGTGTGTTGTATAACCAAGACTTGGTTTGCCTTGATCTCTTTCTAGTTAGTAGTGGTGAGGCTCTCTGCATAAGTCCCTTCCATTTTCATTTTTCTTGCTATGAGGGAGTTGTAGACTATTGTGGTGAGGCTTATGGTTTGGTAATTAGATGCAATTTTTCTTGATTTTGCCTAGGTTGTTGTGCATCTAGAGGGATGATTTGAATAGGCTATACTAACCTCACAACTAGGGATCTTTGCCTCCATACTTTATCTTGTGATTTAACCATTATGATGAAAAAGGGCATTGGATTCATAGTTGGCATGGCTAACTCATGCACCTTGATTTGTATACCATTGTAAAACTTAGTTACCGATGCATGTTAGTCCAAATATTGCATGACATCCTATAGAATTTGAGGGTGAGACTTGATCAAAGCTAGAGCCTCAAGCCACCATGTGTTAAACTACCCTAATTGCTCATAATATTTCCCTGTCTCAGTCTAAGTGATACCTGTAAGGGTAGTATAAGGCCAAAATTCCAAAGTAACATTAACTTAGCCTAATGGGGACTTCCATTGGATAAAGCATAATAATAAAAATAGAAATTGATAATATAAATTTTGTGAGCTACATAAAATTACCTTGTTAATATTAGTGGTAAGCTCAGATGCAAGAAATTTGGGACAATTGAAGTTCTTATATAGGTATATCACGTGATACACAATGTCAATTACTCCTTTTATTACCTGCTTGTCATGATTCACTATCTACCAAAACCTCTTTATAACACACTCTACCACTTTTTGCATTACAACATCCTCAATGGAGTCAATTGGGGTTCCTCTACTTACCCTAGTGGGAAAATTATACTAATTAAATGAATGAATTGGCAATACGGTAGACTTGTATAGAAATAAGTATTTTTCATGATTTGGGAGGCCTATGGCTCTCATCATGGTCTATGCATTGATCCAAACGGTGATATATTGGGATACATGAATAGTCCCTTGGTTGTATCTACTTAACAAAGTATGCATGACCTCATCTAGTTTCCTGATTGTAGGTAACTTGATTAGCCTCTCTGTATTAGAACCCCAAAGTGGATGTTGAAGTGAAAGAGCTCCTAATTGTGCACTTGGTTGTGTTGATGGGGAAAAGAGAGTAACTTCAACCATTTCCACAAATTTGAATGGATCCAGGTTATTGAATTTAGTTTATTGAATACCTAGCCCAATCCTCACTTCCACCTTCTGTACATCTATGAGTGAGATCAATAAATTGCTCCTATCCATGACTAAACCTATAATCTATGCTATTTGATTTCTTTGTTCTAATAAAATTTGGGTCTCATTTTTATACATAAGAGTATATCAAGAGTAGATAGTAAAATACTCTTGCTCATGAAAGTCTATAATATTTTAGCATTATTCATCCCCTTTATTTTATGGCTTTTTTAGCATCTAATTTGATCTTTCTAACCTCTTTAAATATGTTAACTACCTTTGCATGAGTGTTCTTCCTCATATTTAATAGTGACCTTTTTTATCTCCCAAATATTTAATTTATCCCATAACATGTGTTTGATATGACCCTATGTCACTTTGTGTATCCACTTTATTTAATGAATCTACCTGTCATGTCTAAACTCGATCTACCTCAAACAAGATGAAATATTTTGAAATTTCATGTCATTAATGCTCTTTCATGATCATTATCAGTCCTTCTGCCATAATTATCTTATCATCACCACTTTCCCAAACTTAATTTGAATTCTATGTATTTACACAATGAGTAAATAGGTGTTTTAATCAAATAAGATAATTATCAACACATTTATTATTGTGAATAAGGTCTCCTTAGTGGTTTATTCTAGAAACCTCCTTTGAGAGTTATTCTAGGGAGCTTAATGCTCAACACTTTCCCACTATCATTATGCCAACACTAAATTCCCATAAAGTTACAGATGAAGCAACCCTATGATGTTGTTCTCAAACCACCAAGTGAAGAGGGATTGGTTTGGGTCTTTCAATTCTCTTTTAGTCTCACCAAGGAATTTGATGTACAACTATTAAAAACTTTGGGATGGGAGTGGTGTAGTGGAACATAAGTGACCACACCATAAATATCTAAAATAACACTATTGTACCCAACATTCCCTTATATTAATTTTTTCTCTCTATTTTATGGAAGTTTGTTTATCCATTGCTCCTTCATCTCCTTATTTGGAAAGTACAAACAATGATATTTTACATTTTGAACTAACTTATTAAATGCCTTTTGGGAGTATTATACTATGCAAGTTTTGGGACTTGGTTTTATTCAAAACTATTTTATTTGAGATTTATTTAGACAATAAGTTTGAAGTTTTGTTCATCGAGGGAAAGTGGTTAGGACTTGTTTATCAGACATTTTACTTGAAACCTCTTTTTTGGAAACTTTACAATTCAGGGTTTTTGCTTGGAACTTATTTTCAAAAACTTTTCACTTTAGGGTTTTTATTCTGGAGTTGTTCATCAGACATTTTTTTTGAACATTATTCTCAAGGATTTGGTTTTTTTAAGGATTTTTATATCAAAACTTTTGATTTAGAGGATCTATTTGGACATTTTGTTTGAACGTTATTCTGAAGGATTTGGTCTTTAGACATTTTCTATTCTCAGATGTTATGATGTGAGATTAAAGGTGATAAGGTTTAAGCATATATCCATTTATACATCCTAGCAATGCAGTTCTTTACAAATATTTTAGCACAATGGTACCCTATTATGAGACTTTTTGAATAATGTAGAGTCATTTTCATCTAGTGTGCATATTCCCTATAAATTTTTTAAACCTACTACCATATAATAATTATGCCTATTCTAGATTAATATCTTTAGATCACAAGTTGTGATCATGACATGATTTTTGAATTGGTGTTTGAACAAGTCTTAAAATAATCAATTCATTATTAATGATTATAAAATGTAATTTCCACTTCAAAAGGTGTTTTGTTTATTATTTCTAAATATCTCTACACATTCACTCATATAGACATAAATTGACCATCCCCTATATGCCAAGGCTATATCAAATCACTTAAAATAACTTTTGCAATCAACATTTAGGGTATTAGAAGGCCCTTCAAGGTATCTCCTAGAAGATACCTTGAAAGAAAATTTCAATCATGTGCATATTCAAGGTATCTGCTAGGATAACCCTTGAAGGTACTATAATAACCTTCAAGGTATCTCCTAGAAGATACCTTGAAGGGAATTATATTACCTTCAAAGTTAAATTGAAAGTATCTCTTAGGAGATATATTTTAAACATGCATAAGGTTACCCTTGAAATTATTACAAGGCCCTTTAATATATCTCCTAGGAGATACTTTGAAATAAAAATCCAATCATGTACATGTTCAAGGTAGATACTAAGAGACCCCTTGAAGGTAATACAAGGCCCTTCAAGGTATCTCCTAGGAGATACTTTGAAATAAAATTCCAATCATATGCACATTCAATGTATCTCCTAAGAGAACACTTTAAGTGTGTTATATTAACTTCAAGGGTACCTTGAAGGTATATCTTGGGTGATACATTTAAAACATGAAAATGGTACCATTGAAGGTATTAGAACGCACTTCAAGGTATCTCCCAAATTCTAAATTATCTTAACAAGATCTTATTCCATAAATAGTCACTGAGATATATCAACTAGAATTGCTATGACACATTCTTCATTAACATAACTTTAATAACTCACAACAAAAATTTTAAAATTTCTATTGCATATATCAAACAGCTAAGATACTAGATCAGTGACAAGAAATGGAAGAGGCCACCATACAACATAACTATAATGGAGGTTTAAATCAAATTTTTGGGTCCACAACAGAGGTTCAAATCAAATATAAGATCTTAAAATATAAGAAGCTAATCATTTTCCATAATTTTTCTCAATAGAACCATTGCTCAATATAATTTTGTATACTAATAAAATATATGGTTGAATATAGACTTAATTAGTTATTTTTCTCTACACGGCTATTCTGCTCTTATGCATGTTTGAAATGTATCTCCTAGGAGATACCTTTAAAACTAATTTTTTTGGATTGACATTAATTGTGTCATTAAAAAAATGTTATACATTACATTTTTAACATTTTTAGTTTTTAACATATCTCCATGCTTATTTTATGATATAAATATAGCTTTATCTCTTGTATATATGTATAAATTGGACTAATTTTATAAATAACCTAATTAACAACTCTTCTCATGTATTTTGCAAATGTACAGGCCGAAAAATCATACATCAATGACTTTCTAATGTGAATACTATGTTTCTCTCATAAATAATGGTAAGGTCATTGGTGAAGGAAAAATACATAAAGTGGTAGGTCTAGATGCTAAATCTCTGGAACCCATAAATCTCACTTCCACATGCCACAATGAGGAAATACTTATTGAATGTGTAAATGTCAATGTGACTAAAGATTTTGATTTGACTCTAATGCATCCATTTTTTGTAGCTTTTGTGGATAATTTCAGGGATGTAGTTGATAGTTTTACTATATGGAGCACAAGAATTATGCAACATGTCACATACAAGTTTTCTATAGATAATGACATGGAAGAAAGACATAATAATTTAAGTTCAATTCTGAATATGAAACCATTGCAATAAGAAAACCCTTACTTGGATTCATTTATTTGATATATCAATTATCCTACCACATTTCAAAGCCTAAGAAAAACTTTTCTTGGGAAAAGGGTACATTTGTTGCACAAATGTACAACTCTTGCAAATGATGAAAAAAATGCTTTTGGTTATGTTGAATTTGCACAACTAGGAGAGATTTTTTTTGCATTCATGTCCCAATGTTATAAAATGAACTGGGAATTTACATAAGGAAATTTATGTAACATTTTGAGACTTACAGTACAGAGGTAACTGAAATATATATCGTTAGATGGCCTTTCAACAAAATAGTGGACACTGAGACTTATAGAGAAATAAATTTACCATACATGAAACCAAATGAAAAATAAATTTGAAATGTTTGGAACATAGTGGATAATGAATTCATTCCTTTCTTGGCATTCCTAGCATAAATACATCCAAAAAAATTGACTTGTGCCTACAAATACTTGAGCTAAAAAAGAAATCAGCCAAACACTTCACTCAGCCAAGTGGAGTTTGATGAAAGCATAGATAGTGATATTTCAAAAATGTATTCGAATAAATTTTATAGAAAAAAAATCAGTCAAGATTATCATTTGAGATGCTAAAATATGCAAGGATAAATCTTCTTTATTTCACCATAATAATTAGGAGGCAACATGTCTTAGATGCTCTTTTCATTGGTTTATTGAATAAAAATAAAAATAAAACTACCATTTATTTTCAATGTGTAGAGATATATGGAATCTTGGCTTAAAATGTATAGATTGAAGAGAAGTATTATTTTTGACATTTAAAATTGTCAAAAAAATGGGGAACAAAATGCATTCCATACAAGGAGATTTTGATAAAATTCACAAAAGAAGATAATGGTGGCTAAAGATTTTTTGGACCAATTGGTGGATGATTTTGTAGATGTTTCTCCATGACTAACATGTTAGGTAGATATAGATTACTCACAAGAAAATGTTTGAGATCTTCCAAAATCTTTCACTCAAGAATTTATGAGGTGCCACATCAATGCATGACTAGAAGATATGGAATATGAGCCAATATCCTAGCCAAAATTCAATAACATGTGAGAACTAATTTTCATGATGTGACCATTACCACATATGATGACTTTATTAGGTGCAAAACATAAATATTTTTGACTCAACAAAAATGCTTTGGGTCCCTTTTAAGAGATCAAGAAGATCGTATCGATCAAGAATTTATGATGTACTCAAATCAAATACTTTCTACAAGGCAAATATATTATAGACATAAATGAATGTTAGAGAAATACCCTAAAGAATGCCTCAGTGTCATTCATGACAAGGTGGAATGTCAAAAAACATTTGTATTGAGGACAGTGACAAAAAACAAAGTAGTTTTTGATAGAATAGTAGAGTTGTCAAATGGAAGGGATTATAATACATTGTCATGGTGTAGGTAAATATGGGCATTTTTTTACCACATGTTCTTGGAGGGTCTAAATTTACTATCATTTCATTGAAAAAGTGCTTCAAGGATATGAAAATAACAATGTCAGATAGTTATAGATATTTAATATATAAACTTGGATCTTGAAAATATACATTATATGATGCACTTTTGTCTAACAATTACTACCTTGAATGCAATAAATACAAAGAAGAAGCACAATCAATTGGTGCCTTTAAGAAACTTCCTTCCAAGCTATACCTTCAACTAAAAAACTATTGTGGGGATAATAATTATAGGTACTTCCATCCATAATTATATTTAAAATATGTCAAACCTTATATGGAAATAATATTACATTTACAAATTCACAAAATCATGTCTTTTGTACAGGTATGTGTTGTAATATTTATCTCTCCTTATCTATAAAGGTGTTCTCCTCGATGTCGAGGTTGGATTTCCACCTATAGGATGTACCCATGAGGACATCGATGACACATTTGGAAACCATTTAGATGTATAAAGAGGAAAGATGTATGGAGTGTGGTATAGATTATGGATAGTTATAGGACATGTGAAAATACAAGAAATTTCATGCCATATTTGATTAAAGAGGTAGTGGATTTCAAAGACTATGTTAATAGTTACCAACTAAAAGGAAGAAATAAAATAGTAAGCTTGACAAAGGGTTAATACTTTATTCTAAACATAGATCAAGATTAGCCCATTATGCATTGCAAAAACTCTATAACACATATAAATTGGTCCCCCCCACATTACATAATGGGGAACAAAATAAAATGGTGAGCCAAATGTTCCAAAAGGTAATTTGACAAAAATATATTTTAAATACTTGAAAAATAGATAAATGTCTTAAGATTCCATTATTTCAAAATTCTCAAATAGAAGTAGAAAAAAGAGTGAAAAAATTAAATATAACTTGATTAGGTATGTACAACAATTCAATGAATTTGATTTGACTGGAAATAGTAAGTGGAAGGATCTATCATATTACTTCCAAAACATCCATGACATAATGAAAGAAGACATGTTTCCTTCTGAATTTTAATGTATAGGATACTTTTGGCCTATAAATCACCACAACATACCCCTACATAGAGATCTACATAAAATGTTTCATGATAGGACCCTTGATTTTGGAGTGGCATCTATAGATACATATGTTGGTCTAAGAAGCAAAAGAATAAAAATTGCATTTAATCCAGCTCAAGATATGCAAATTAGAGATATGTTATTTGTCAAACCTGATAATTATATATGAGTGGACTACATATCATGGGTTGATAGAGCTAAAAACAATATTGAGATACTATAAACAAATGGAGATATAGAACAAAGGGTCAATGTAGCTTGGTTCATCCTAGTTCATGCAAGGAAAAAAGATGTAGAAGATGCAAAAATTTATCCAGGCTACTTAGATAAGAATTAGAAGCCAAACCTAACTAAAACATCTTTACCATCCATACTCATAGATAGTATCATCTGCACTTGGAAACCAAATAAAATTTGGAGAGTTTATACACTTTTTCTCACTGATTTTTTTAAAGTAATTGTAACAGACTATTTGAATGCATCGTCCCACTAGGAATTATAAAAAATAGTGATAAAAGGATAGTGAAATTTTAAATGGTGTTTCTTTAATTTTGGAATGAGAAATATGAATGTTTTTTTTTTTTTTAAATTTAGTCCATTTTTTAGGAATGTATAATGTTTTGTTGTTTTTATTTATGTATATTTATTTCTAATGGCACTTCGCCTTTTGGATCTTAGAAAATACACTTTGGAATTTGTGTTTTATATTTTATACTATGAAAATTCATTATTTTTATAAAGTTTGCATTTATTTAATGCCATTTGAATTTTGTATTTTCCACTTCATTTTTTTTTCAAAATGGTCTTTGACTTTTGCATATTCTAAATAGTCAAATCGCATTTTGGGAATCATGAAAACCTCTTCAGCTTTTTGGTTTTTTAAATTAAACTTTGCATTTTGCATCCTTCAAAACGGGATTTGGTAAATGGTCTTTGTAATTTGCACATCAAAATTTACACTTTGGCTTTTATGCATTGGAAAATACACTTTAGCATTCCTGTGCTTACAAAAAAGTCTTTGGGGTTTACACCTCAAAATATCGCACTTGCATGTCAAGATTTGTTCTTCGACATTTACATATCAATAAAATTTGGTCTTCAACTTTTAATTTTTTTAAATTACACTTATACAATCACTTGATATTGAGCCACATGGCATAATCTCAGTGAATCGATTGTGCGAAAGGATGACTAGTCTAAATAAAAGTCCTGAATAGTGCAAATATTCAAGATTGTGACACATCATAATATCGATAACTTGACTATATGGGATATTATACTAATAATATAATAATAAAACACTAGTGATTAGCATGTGGCATATACATAAATATGAGATAAACTTTTATGGTTATGATGACATCACCTGATTTAGATTAAATAGATAGTTCATGATCTAATAAATTACTGACACATGGCATCCCAGTCATCCCAGGGGATTTAAATCACATATCGTCTGAGCACCCGATTGATGTATGAATTTTTTTCCCTTAATAAATAAACCATCCAAGATTACTATCTATAAATGCATGGTCTATGAACTAGTTTGAATGGTCATATAAATTCAATTGAAGATATTAGAAAGACCATGGTCCTTCTCACTATTTTGCACATTTATGTGATTTATTTGAAATATGTTCAAATAGTTTATAATTGTTTTGGATTATTTTAAATCATTTGGACTTATTATAAATATATAAGATAGATGCGATTTATTTGTAATAAGTCCAAGTAATTTTTTATGAAGTCCAATTCATTTATTATAGTTTTCAACTATGTATTATTTATAATCATTTTAAATAATTTGGAATTATTATAAATACATTAGATAAATGTGACTATTTGTAATAAATCTAACTTAATCTTGATATAGACCAATTTAATCTTGATATAGCCCAATTTATTTTTGATAATTTTCAAAAATTTAGACTATTGATAAGTCTATATTAACAAAAATAGTCATTTTCCCCTTCTTCTGGGTTTTTATCTCCTACCTTATTTTTTTAATGTTTTGGGATTTTGAACATGAAAGTAGTAATATTTTTGTGGTCTATAAAGAAGCTAACACTACATACATTGTACTTGAAACATCATACTTATTTTTAGATAATATGATGGAACCATTAATCTCATTTTCAAATACATGGTATCATGTAAACGTGCAACATCTCAACATGCTACTACATTCTTGGCTCCTTTTTATGGGGCCCTCCTTTGGGTCTCATGTGACTTTTTTTCTTCTTTATCATCCTTTCCCACCCATCATGTGTTATCATGCATTCTAATTGGGTTTTTATTTGGATTTGAGAAGTATATAAATACATGTGTCATTAGTGCATATAGTACAAGATAGGCAAGGAAGAGACATGGACTAAATGAGGTAATTGAATTCCAAGGTCAAGAGTGATAAGTGAATTGAAAGAAAGATTATAGAATTTATTGAAGAGTAAAAATTGAAGTGTTTAAGCCAAAATTTGAATTAATATATATAAGTCTTCATATTACATTGTTTTACTTATTCATGCTAGTGAAAATCAATATAGGAATTAGGGATTGCATCTCATATTTTTCAAAAACTTGTTTTAGACTAAGGCCCTAGTAATAATAAAGGAATATCACATGCCACTTAATGATTCTAGTTAGTTTTCACCCTTGGAGAGGGTTCTTCAGAATCTCTCCAACCAAGCCACATAATGGAAACAACCTTAGGTTATGGGTATCCTATAGTGAGATTGAACCTCCAAAGAAGGTTGGCATCCTCTTGGTAAATCACCTAAACTAATGCTTCTTCTTGAAAAAGGGTTAGAAATGGGTATAGGGTTACTAAAAAAGCTAAAAAGTGATGCACCAAAATAAATGGACACTCAAATAATCCTAAACAAACACTATATTAGCATAAGAAAATCATGGCTCACATAACCTCACAAATTAGTTATCTGCATAAGTATTTCATGAACTAGGCTCACCAAGCAATCAAATAAGTAAGGAGGAATTCTAAGACTCATACCAAACATCTATTAATGGTAGTAAGAGAATAAGTTTAGACCTAAAAATAGATTTAAAACACATAAAAAGAGGTAATAAATAAGGACAATAGTCATGAAAGAATCTCCTTCATGATGCCATCATGCACAAGCTTACTAAACACTAGTCAAAGGCAAGAGATAAGTGAAAATTGATCTTATTGCTTCAAGTGATAGTTTTTATAAATTTTGATAGAGTTTTGCCTTGTCAAAAATGAAATTCCTTATATTTTCAAATGTGAGTATCATGATCCTCCCTCAAAAATGTGTGAGAGAGTTGATAATGTGAAAGAATGTGAGATATAGGAGAATGGAGAAGAGAGAGTGCAGGATCACGCAATCAAAAATCAATCAATGAGATGAAACCACCCTCTATGAATGCTCATCCATATTTGGATCAATTAGGACTAACCCTTCCTCAAAAAATTAACTTTCATTAGCTCTAAAAGCCTTCAAGCTCTCTCATTGGCTAAAAATACACTAGAAAATAAGAACTTGTTGAGGATGATGATGTCATGATTCACTAAGAGTAAAGGTCTTCAAAGACTCTAAAAATGTATTTAATTCTCCATATATACTCTCTAACCACTAAAATAATCTCTTTTGGACCTATATGCCATCTTCCATTAGCCTTTATCATAAAGACAAAAATCTTCATATCCATGGACCTAGTAGAGCCATGACTATGTCTGCTTTAAGTAACTGCATGTACCTATTGAAAGTGGATGATATGACTATGTCAAAAGATAAGACACTCCTTTCATAATGACAACTCTACCCCTATTCTGAATCCTAAACATAGGTCTACTATAGATGAAAACCAATCCCATTTATTGGTTTTCATATAGTCATAATATCAATGAAGACCCACCATATGTTCAGTCTCATTCTATCAACTAAAATCCCACCTTTGATCTCTACTAGAATTAAATAAACCTTTTATGTCCCTGAGCATTTATGGAATCCAATGACTCATTATATACATAGATTCCATTTAAATAATGATGAATACAATCATGAAACAACTTTGTAACCTTAGAAAATAGGGACTACAGGGTCTAAATCTCTAAACTAGAGGTCTAAACTGAGCTTTAATGGTAGTGCTTGAATTTGAAATAATTCTTCTAGCTCTACTTGGATCATATTTGGATCTTAGATTTATGCATTCACTTTTTTAGGTCTATGAAATCCTTTTATCCAGTGTGTCCACCTATGTGGCATCTCCCTACTATGTTGTTTATCATATTTAAAATATGACTATTATCATTTTGGACACATATCATCAACCTCATGTCCCCTAGAACCTGATCAAATCCACTCTATCAATCTCCTCAAGAGTCTCTTGGGCTTGAATTTCAACATCAATCATTGATCCTAATTTAGGATTTCAAATTATGACACTTGACATCCTTACACTCCTTCTATGGACCTTACTATTAGTTTCCATCTTATTAATGTCTTTACCATGTGGTGACCTAATGTGTAATCTAGGCTTATTGACTCATTTAATTTGTGCACACCATCGATCTCCACTTGAGGTTGAATATGTCATTGATATTTGATCTATATGATTGAATATGTGTGATTTATCTACCCTTTCACCTTGATCATGACACTTGTCACTATCACATTTAATCTCATGATCCACTGACTTATTGACTTTATGCTCGTCATTGATCTTCATTTGCATGATCAATCATGTACCATTAATCTATTTTGATCCATTGACTCAATTGATCACTTGTATGCTATTTATCTTTATCTTGAGCCTGTTGATATTATGCCACTTGGTAGCCTCATGTTTGATTTGAGATCCTATTGAATATTTTTGAATTCAAATGACTATTTCTTGTGGCTTGAATTTGACATCCCTGAGTACATCCCACACTACTAGATCATTTTTGAAGGCTTATATCTTGAGATAGAAAACCCATCAAGACACCAAATTTGTAGAGGATTTTTATGGCATGAAATATGTTATATTCATGTAATCCTTAAATTTTGGTTGGATTCCCAAACTCACTTATTAAATGCACAACGAAGTTGACATATTTATTCCTACATGACATGCTGAGATAATCTAGTTCATCTAGGCTTATTGTTATCACTATAGAGAGCACCCTATTTGAAGATGTGTAAGGCACAGCCTCACTCTAGATGATATAATTATAACTTCTTAGAGTGTGGGTGACTCTATGCTGATAATAACCTCTAGAGAGGGTTGTTTCCCTTAAGATTTATCAATTAAATATGATCTACTATGATTTTTGGGATGAAAAGGGGAAGGGAAAATTGAAAGAGAAACCTATTTAATTGGGTGATGCACCTAAATTTTTTATATCCTCTAGAATCTACTAAAACTAATGCACACATGTGAATTAATTAAAGTATTATATTTCCCTTAAACATAAATATATTAGATGAAGGATTAATAGCAGTATGGATTACAAAATTCCTTTTTTACCTCTTCAAATGACCTATAAAAGGTGAGATAGAAAGCAATCAGTAAAGAATGTACCTATAAAAATGAGATATAATCTCCTTTATTTGCTGATACACAATCAATTACACTCTATTCTCTGTCAAAACTCATATGCCACTATGTACCAAGAATAATGAAAAAATGGCTTGAAAAAGCCACTATGTATGTCTCTAAACATATTTCAATACCTAAGTGGAATTTAAAATGGATAAGGGGTGGTCTTGGTTGACTCAACTCAAAACAACTCCTTTTACAAATTTTAAACAATCCAAAAATCCTTTAAACTCCTTAAAATTTACATGAAAAGCTTTAGACTTTGGCATAGAAGGGATGGTGGGCCCATTTGAAAATTCAAACTTATTTTCATGGAAATATATGCCACATATTGGATGAATAACTCAAGATTGAAGAGTTTGAAGTGTTGAGTTGGATGTGAAGGAACACTTCTTGCATGAGATGACATTGAAATAACTAATTAGTAAGGACTAGTCAAATCCCTTTGAACTAAACATGCCTTGAAGTGGCATTTTAATTCTTTAAAATATTCATTAATATTTATGTAACATCAGATATGAAGAATTTAAACTCAATTTGAACTTGTTGACAGCCAATTCAATGCCAAACTTCAACTTGACTATGAACAATTAGGCCAACTAATATAAATAGGCCTACTAGCCAAATTGTGCACTTGGACACCATGAAACCTAAAATAATAAGTCATGAAACCTAAAAAAACCATGAATCATACTTGAAAAGACATTATTCATCATCAAATATGTGATTTTAATGTGAAAACCTTTGTCACTCAGTTAATAGAGTTGACTAGGCCCATTCTTGCTCCATTTTCTGGCAATGTGGCCATTTTGATTAAGTTTGTAGGGACACTTTAGGGAATATTTATGACCAAATTAATATTTTAATACTAATAACAAGTTTTATGATTCGATCTCCATTGATTAGATTCCTTTGAACTAACTTACACTTCATCTTACATACTTTTTTCCACAAAAAACATGTTTTCTACCCTCATTTCTATCGCTCCATTCCTAAAATTTAAATTTATGGAATCCTCTTTGATTTTACTTGAATTTTTAAAAAAAATTAGGTTGATCCATGGTGATTTGATAGCAAGAAAATCCACTTTTCTCAAAACTAGTTTTTTAGGGTTTTAGGAGGGTTTTAAAGTTAAATCTTCAAACTAGTGATTTAAAAAGTACAGACCTCCAAATCCTAAACTATTTCCATTTATGTGTATAAAATTTACCCCTATGACATCCCTAAAAATATTGGGCTCCCATGCAAAATATATGAAAAGTTACTACATAAATGAAATTTTCTTATGGGGAATTGATTGTATTATGGGCTTCCTATGCTCTTAGCGATTGTTCATAAATCACATCCCCTCAAATTATCTCAATTATTCATTAAGTTTGAAATAGGTTTCCTCAAAACATATTAAGATCATTTGCCCAAACTCCACACGTGGTGAACAAAACAAGCATCTGAACAGGTGGCTAGGAAGGGTACCTAGAACTATAAAAAGTGAAAAACTTCACTACGATGAAAATAATTCCTTCAAAGATTAAAAAATCCTTAAAACATCATTATGGTACTTTTACCATGATATTAAACACTTTGAAAGCATATTTTTATTTAAAACTCAAAAAATCTCTTTTTGGCCTATATGCGTATTTACTTGCATAAGCCTATATGGGAATGGTTTGTATAAAATTTGGAGTTTTTACACTCTATATACATCTTATTATGATTTAAAAACACTATTCCATCCTTTCAGTCTTTTAATTGGGCTCAGAAGCTTCTATAGGACTCCAAAATGAAGCATGCTCCAATGGTGACCTCAAATGAATAGGCTGAGTTCTGAGACAAAAAAACAAATATTTCCAATTTTTAAATGGCCATTAAACATGGTTATATGTTTATCCAACTCATGATGACCCTGTGTACAAAAATTGAGGTCTTAACTCCACCTATATCTCCCAAAATCTTCAATTTTGATCTCTATGTATGGACTATTTATATTTTTGATTGAGTTTGGATTTTAGAGTTTTTAAGGTTAAAATAATCTTCATTTATCTCAATACACTCTTTAAGAGTTTGAAAAGAACCTCTACCCCTATTTTCAAGCATACTTTAACTCTTCTAACAAGGCATTTTTGACCTCATACTGTCAAAATTCACACACCTAATATACTATCATATTTATTCATATTTGATAATGTCCTTGTGACCTTTAATATTTATTTGATAATTCCACTTTCATTTGAAAATACCTAAGTCATTTCATAGGTCATCCCTTGGTTAGTAAGTTCTTTGGCCACTCACCTTGCAAGCATATGATTGTGTTTGGGTCCTGATTTTGCATGGATGTAGGGTGACTATGATGAATATAACTATATTTATCTTTAATATCCCTATATTATGACTATTAATGATGGGTTAAATAGTTTTTACTTATTTGAAGTGACTTTGAACCATGAAACCATTCTAGTCCACTATGATCATAATACCACCAGACAAAACTAGGTACATGACTGTGGCTCCCTCCACTTGATGACTATAGGTATGATTTGCATTATGTTCCAAGTGAACAATTTTAAAATTTAATTTCCTATTATAAAATTTTTTATGAACCTCCTTCAATGCATTCTTTGAAGTTTTTAAACCAAAAGAAGCCTTCCCTTTGGCATTGTGTCTTTGTACTGACCGTATTTACCTTTATGTGATTGAAGGTAGGATTCATTAAGGCCTGAAGGTGATGTTTGAAGGCCAATTTGACTATGTTCACCTTTGATATTCCCTCCTCCAATGCATTTTACTTCCCTCAAGTACTTATCCTACTAAGGAAACCTCATACTAATATGAAGTTTCATATGAAACATTGACTTGTGCACAATGCCACTTTAGAGACTACTTCATACTCTTCAATGCTTGCTAGCTTGGAGGATCTGTAGGTAACTTATTGAGGTGTCTGTAGGTTATAATTAAGCCATAAAGTCCTATTTTAACTTTATAATGTATTCCCTAATTTTCTTTGTTTCTCACAAACATTGAAGGTTCACTAGATAACCAAAACATCATCACTTAGAAAATGACTATGAGATCCATACAGTAGCATGTAGCTGCATTATGGTCACCTCATAGTAGCTATAGGTTACATATTTGAATCTTCTAAACCCTTAATTTATGCATCAAGAATTCTCCACTCATGAATACTTCATGAAACATGATATTATGTCTTAAACCATTTTACAAGTTCCTCTACCATCAAGACTCCCATTAGCTGTGGATGGTTTCTTTAAGCCTATTGTAGGGTAATTAAATGCCAATTAGCTATAGGTGAATTTAGTGATTGAAGAGCTTAAAAAACTTGAGAGGATGATGTTTTTTCCTTTGATACTTATATGATTATTCCTTAATCTCTTCAAAACCCCTCCATAAACATGTTTCCCTTGTGAGAAAAGCCCCAAGTGTCTTCAAATGTCCATGATCACCACCTACATCTATAGGCCTAATAGAACTGGTTGTAGGTGGATTCAACACTACTTGGAGTGTATTATTCATTTCTTAGATACAATTAAGGCTATGAGACCTCTCTTTCCTATCAATTTTATACTCCTTTTGGAAAACTACTACCCTACCATTATTATTGAAACAAACCTTTCTTTCTATATGCACCTGACTATGGTAATGCATTCTCCTTTGTACGGATCATGAGGGGACTTGGAAGAGTTTAAAAACTAAAGGTAAAAGTTTAAAGGTCTCTTATTAGTGTTTTTAAGTATCATAACTAGAACATCATCCCTTTTCAAGTTTAAAACCCTACAACCAACATGGAACCCTCTTGAACCCCCTACCTCATAACATGTTTGATTGTAGGGTTATAATTGGTGTTGGTTGTAGGTATACATTTTAACTTTCATTTTATAAACACATTATAACCTCTATTTCTTTTTCTTTGTTTAGATTTTGAACATTACTTATTCAAGCCTTTGGTGATCAAATTAGTCTCATGTGCTCCTAAAAGTCCATCTTACCCTTTCTTGACTATGTTTTTAACTTTCTTATTATCCCTATACAGACTAAGACAAGGAGCATATGCTTGGAGATCATTGAGCACTAATCAATGTGGCAGGAGGTATGAATATTTTCTCAAATTACATATGTTATATTTATATCCACCATATCATCTTCTCAAACTTAAACCATGATATATAAAAAAAATTGTTGAACCTTAGATAATTGTAACTTGATTTACATGTGGTTGTAGGCTACCATTTTATAATAATCTTTAATTGAACTTTAAGTATGCTCTTCCTTCTAGTTCATCTGTGAAGAAGGTACTCTGAGAATGAATAATGTTCTTTCTAATCAATATTGACTTCTTTAAGCATCAAGAGTTTAACTTACACCACAAGGTCTCCCTACAAGGCACAAGCTTGTAGGTTCCTTTTAGAGCTGTAAGTGATATTTGGGTTGTTGTAGGGTGGCATCTTGTCTCTTAAATCCCTCAAGGTGGCATCTTCCTTGTGTTCTAGATCTATATGAAAACAAATAAATCTTTATGCCTTAATAAGAATCCATGAAGCTTAAAAGTCCTTAAACCTATCAAATAGGCCATTTTTGAAAAAAGATAGGCCTATAAATGCTCTTGATAGGTTGTAGGATACATTGTGTCCTGTAGGTGCTAATATATTTAGAATTGGTACCCATTTCTTGTTAATCAAAACTCAGAAATCAAGTATTTCCACTTAGGAACCATTATTATCAATGTTATAGCTTTTAAAACCTCCTTTAGGTCTTCTTGATATCCAAACATTCCTCAACTATAAATAAACACACCTACAGACATGTTAGTTACTTTTAGACTACATACTTTACCTATAACCCTCAAATTTCTAGTGAATTGATATGAAGATATCATATGTCCTCTGATGTTTTTAATAAACAACCTCATTACAAGATCCCCTTAAGAACTCTCTTTAAGCCCTTTATCTCACCTCAAACTTAGAAAAAGGCTAGGTATGGTGGTTGTAGGTGTATGAATTTGAAGGTCTTAGGGTTATAGGGGGTCTCAAGGATAATTGATGACTTCCTCCTTAACACTTATGGCATGAATATAACCTTGAAAGGATTGAGAAAATTTATGTTTCTCATTTAATCTCCTCATAATCTTTACGTCATGATTTAGACTATGAGAAACCCTAGTTCTTCATTGAGCTAGTTGACTATATACACCTTTAGTAGTTGTAGGTGTATGAATTTTAAAGTGATACTCACCTTTTGATGCCTCATTATGTTGTTTCAAAACTTGAATTATCACTTTTATGGTAATACAAGCTAAATCCAAACTCTTATTCTTATCATAAACCCTATTCCTAAAGTAATTAATTGTATCCTTTATGATGGTACAGATCATTAGGTGCACATATGACTTATTGGCCCAATATAAGATCTATTGAATCTAAACATGTTTTTTCTCCTTATTCATTCATGTTGAATTTTCCTATAGAAACATACATACCTATATTAATCTAAACCTAAAACCTAGATTTCAAGAGTTCAAATCATTTGCAACTAGGTCTCTCAACAAGGCATAGTCCTGTAAGGTGCCTTTTGATGACTATGGATGCTCTATTTAGGTGATATCATATCTTCCCTTTGAGACTTAAGGAGATCTCCACCTTCTTGCCTTTTCGTGATAATGATTTCTTGACATAATAGACCTTAAATAAGGTACTCTCTCACCTTGACTCTTCATAACATCCATATGACCACACTTGGTTATGTACCCTATTGTAAGACTACTTTACTTTGACTACAAATGATATTTTGAATTGCCTATATGCTATTTTCATGCTCATGGTGGCCTTATGAGTCCCTTGGTTCTTTGATGGTGATAACATGGAATGGAGGTATGGTTTGAGGGTAAGTGAAGTGGAAGTACATGAAGAATGATGGAGAAAACATGATAAAGGGTGGAATGAAGGTGAAAACACTATGATAATGGTTGATTATGATAGTGATATGAAGTGAGTGAGGTGGAGGTGGGGAACAAGCACCTAGAGGCATGATAAGACCAAGGTAAGGAAACAAATGCAAATAAGGACTCACTATCATCACACCATCATAAGTTAGAGGTCATTAAAGGAGTTAAAGAGGCTAAATTTGAAACATGGTTTTCTCCAAAAACCTTAAAATTTACAAAAATTCCTTAAAATATGCTAAACTAGCTCTTTGAAGACACCTTTAGAGCATGTAGATGGGCATTCTTGGCCATGAAACCTGAATAATATCTAATAAAAATTATTTAAAATCATGAAAACTTGATGGAAAACCCTGAGAAACATAAATTCATGAAAATTTAAAGCTAATTTCTTCTCCTTAGACCGTACAAATTCTCTTTGCAAGCTTGCCAACACTGCAGGTTGACTAGCTACCTTTGAGACCTTTTATTGACCTTGAATTAGATAAACAAAACATTTAGAATTATATGGAAACGTAAATAAATTCCTTAATATTCTAGAACAAATTGAATTTCTTTGAAACCCTACCTAGGTGAGCAAAAATTGAAGAAAAATGGTTGTCATTCTAGATGCTACGTAGCAAAATTTTCCCTAATTTCAACTAAATGGTTCATTATCCTATATAATCCAATTGAGAAACCACTTATACCATCAAGAATACCTTTAAGTCTAATTTATTCACCCCAAATTTGAGATTTTAATCCTCCTCTAGCAGATCATACCATTAAAAAACCTATAGGTATGTCTCTCTGTGCCAAGAAGCAAGAAACCAAAAGGAAGACAGTTTAGGGCTTGTATGGACATGAATACCATTAAAATATTTATGAATCATGGAAATTGCCTAATATTTCTCTTCCCTAGCTTGTATTGTATGAAAACTATATAGATTCCATACTTCTCTTGTAAAATAGGTGAAGAAAGAGTCTTTTTGCCCTTTTAAAAACTAAACTTCACTTTCCATAGCTTGGTAAAGAATATTTGAGAATTATTTCATGGTAATAATGCAAATTTTTAGTTTTTAAAACCTTTTTCATACTTTAAAAGTGTAAATTGGCATGTGGGAGGGGTTTTTGGGCCCTTTTGGCTTATTAAATACATCAAATGACCTTTTCATGACTTAAAATTTTAGACTTAGGTTATTTTCACTTTTTTTAACATGACTAAAGTTATTTTGGGATAATTTAATGACATTTTAAAATCATTTTTAAATCTCTTTTCTGACATTTTTGGCCAAAATCTACATTTTAAGACCATAATTCCCTAATTTTGACCAATTGCAAAGAGGTAAGGATTGGATTTATGAAAGTTTCATATGATAAGGGTAGTAATTTGGTCTTGATATTCCAAATTACTAACAATTTTGGTGACTTTTGGGGTTGACCAGCCTGCTGGTCAAAAAAACTCAAAACTCTGGCTAGGATAGACCAAGATAAACACTGAAACTAGAAAATCTGGTAGACCAAGATGAAATAGGATAAATTAACACAAACAATAATAAAAATGTGCATGTATGAACTTATATTAAATTATAACAACAAATTTAAATGGAAAAATAAAAGCATGTGCAGAAAAGCACTTAGAGGAATGAAACTATGACTATGTACAAAGGAGTGACTTTCCTAATAGTAATATTTAAGAAACATCCCATTCACAATAATGTGAATCTCTTCTCCACTAAATATAGATAAATTAAAATCATTTTTATTCTTATAATCAGTGATAATATAAGTTTCACTCCAAATGCTATCAAATTTGGAGTGCTTACCTGGAATTACACACTCTTCATCCCATTTGAGTACTATGTCTCCTTACTAAAATGTTTTTGATGAATCTCTTTTGTAAAACGTCTTATTGACTTGATAATGATTTGACAACATGGTCATCATATCATCATCTCATATCTCCTCTAATTATTTTATTTCATTCATCCTGACTTCCATTGCATTACTTTCCATAAGCTCTAGCTGGTGTGCAAGCTCCAAAGCTAGGAGCTCCAATGAGATAGGCAGAGTTTCTTCTCTTCCATAAACTAAGAGATAAGTTTAATGTATAATTTCATTATTAGGGGTGATCCTATCATCACATAAATCAATTTTCAACTTTGTATGCCAAGATCTCTAAATATCTTCCATTGTTCTTTTGATAATCTGAATAAGGTTTCTGTTAGTGGACTCAACTAGTCCATTATCCTATGGATAGTAATTTGATGATGATGTAAAATAGATACCATATTCAAGAGACAATTTTCATACTTTTGTAATTTTTAATGCCAAATCATTATCTGATATTATAGTAGAAGGTGCTCCAAAATGGGTGACTAGACTCTCATAGAATTCAAGCACAAAGTTCTCATTTGCCTCTTTCAAAGGCATTGCTTCCACCCACCTAGTAAAATAGTTTGTATTTTTCAAGACCCACTTATGACCAGAACTATATGGAGGATGAATCATCCTAATTAATTATAAACCCCATTGCATGATAGGTTGCTCAGCCTGAATTGGCTTTAGTGGCATAGTAACTAGTCTCTATTTCTTTACAAAAATTGCACACTTCATACATTTCCTAACCTGTGCATATGAATATCTAAATAAATCAGGCCAAAAATAACCATCTCTAATGATTTTTTTATCTATGGTCTTGGTTTAAAAATGACCTCCAAAAGGACTATCATGAAATTGCTTTAAAAGCTTGTCAAATTGACTCGTTTCAATGCACCTTAAAAGCATACCTCCAATGTCTTTTTTGAAAATCACTTCATCAATCTCAATATATGGTACTAATTTTAGTCTAAAATTTCTTCTTTTTGATACATTTAAACCCCTTGGAAATTCTCTAGTTTGAATAAATCTAGCAATGTTCTGTGTCTAGCTTGTAGGAAATGTATTTTCAGCTTCATGCTGAGTGTCCTGAATTGTCAAAATTATTTCTTTTTCTTATTTCACATATTTTATAAGATGTTCACATAATATTTTGTCTCAGAACATATTTTTTAATTTTAATTCAATTTCATATTCCATGCATTTAGTGACACATCTATCTCTCTTTTCACTCGAGTCTCTGTTGAGAATGAAGTCCTTCACACTTGGATGAGAAACCATTAGTATAATATTATTATTTGAAACTAAATGTTTGAATTTTTTTAGAACTCTTATAATAAGTAAATTTTTTTATAAAAAATAATACCTCTCTTCATAACCCTTTAAATCTTGACTAAATAAAGCAATCAATTATTCCAAACCTTCATCGTTCTACTACATAAGCATGGTTGAAATAGTACTGGAAGTAGAGAAAGCATACAAGAAGAAATCCTTACTAAAATTTGGATTGAGAAAAGTAGGAGCTTGGCTTATTTCTTCCTTTATATCTTACTCCTTTTACCTTCTTCACTCTAAGAGAACTCTTGATTTATCTTAAGCATTTGAGTAAGTCGCCTTACTAATTATGCAAAACCAGGAATGAATCTTCTGATAAATTTTATCTTACCTAAGAAACTCTAAAATACTTTCTTGTGTTTAGGAAATGATAGATAAATGATTACCTCTATTATTTTATGATCAATGGAAATACCAACCTTGGACACCACGTGCCCAAGAAGTTTCCCCTTTGCACTAAAAAAATGCATTTCTTTAGATTCAATGAGACTCTAAATTGTCTACATCTATCAAAAATAATTCTCAAATGTGTTAGATGATCATTAGGATCCTTTGAAAATAATTTAATATCATCAATATGGACTAAAACCATTTCACTCAATAGACCATGAAAATCAACATCCATTTCCCTTTGGAAGGTAACTCCAGCACTGGAGAGTCCAAAAGGCATCTGCTTGTGAGTAAAAGTACCCCATTTGGTGGTGAAAGTTGTTTTATGTTGGTCTTGCTCTTTCACCAATATATGGTTATATCTTGAGTAACCATCCAGTAAAGAGAACCTATGTGAACTTAATAATCTCTAAAAAAATTATCCATGGAAGGAAGTGGATAATGATCTTTCTGTGATACTCTATTCAGATCCCTAAAATCTACATAAAGTCCTATCTCTCCATTCTTATTTCTTACTGGAACAATATTTTCTACCCATTTTGAATGCTTTATATAAAAAATAATACCTTATTCAATCAGCTTTTTAATCTCCTTCCTCATGATAATTTCAACCTTGAGGTTGATAGGCATTTGCTTTTATGTTACAAGTTTTGCATCTTATTCTAGTTCAATAGTATGTTGTGACAATCTAGGATCAAAAGCTTTCCAATCATAGTATTCCCAAGCAAAAACATCTATGAATTCTTGGTATAATGAAATGAAATATACCCTCTCATAATCAGTGTTCACTTTACCCAGCTTCAGTTGCTTATCTTCAGCTATGTTAATTGGCTCATAATGCTCTTTTTTGGAAGAAATTCTCACCTTGTCTTTACTTAACTGATCATCTTCATTGAAAATGATTTATAAAGTCACCAAACCTTTTTTCATCTTGTTTGATTTCAATTTCACAATATGATTTTCATATTGATCCTACAATTTATCATGATTTCTTTAGCAAAACTCTGCCTCATTCTAGAGAAAATATGATATTTGTTTATCAAAATCAAAAACTTGTCAACTTACATCATTATTTGGGACTAAAGTCTTGCATATAACTTTGATTTAGGTCTGATTTTTATTGTCTTTAATCTGATTAAGAATATCATATTTTGATCATATGGTAGAAAGTCTATCTACATGTTGATTTACTCCTCTAGGATTGGAACTAATGCCAAATGCCAGGAAATATTCCATAAGATCCCAAATTATATGTTTTTAGGCCTTAAAAATAGGATTCTTTGATGCATTTAAACCTCTGACTTGTTGGACTATCAACTCACTATCACATTTTACCTACAAGAGCTTAATATCCTTCTTTCTAGCCCACTAGGGACCATAAATAAGAGCTTCATACTCTACAGTATTAGAATTATAACTAAACTAAAATATAATAAAAGAATAATACCTTTGATTTTGTGGTGAAACCAACATTACACTATCCCTACTTCCATTCTTTGTTATACATCCATCAAAGAATAGATTCCAAACTCCTTCTTGATCCTACACTAAGCTAGTGAGACTAGGCAACAAGTTACCTTCTTCATGCATACAGTAGACTTCAAAACTAGCATCTTTAATACTTCTATATGGGTCATGTCCATGATTATCATCAGCCCACTCATCTAGGAGAAGATCTGGTACGTCTTCAGGAGGCTTAGAAGGCTCTTTCTCAATGATGTTATCATCTTCTTCTGAAATACTACAAGTCACATTTGACATATTTGGCATATATGGTTTAAGGTAAAATATGGAAATAGGTTCAGATTTAATAATAAATTTGGTTCCATATTTGGTTCTAAATAACATGTATGACCAATCTGAGGAAAGGTAACCTCTTATTTTAGCAATGAAATTTACAGATTAGCATAGTGTAAATTATGGAGGCAAATTAACAATAACATCTTGTAAAATGGTGAAATTTAGATAAGAAGCAAGTATGATTTTTAGATATTTCAACACACCTATAGTATTAGTAGGAGATCCATCTAATTTCAAGACACCTTTCTCATGGGGTTCATACTACAATCCTAACTTATTAGCTATTAATTTAGGCATAACAGAAGTACTAGCCCCACTATCAATCATACAGTTATGAACAAGACAATCTCTAATGATAATAAAAAGGTAAAATGGAGGAGGTTTAGTCACCTTAAGAGGTTAAGACTCAACAGCTAGATTAGAATTAGTTAGGATAGCACTTACTCTTTCCTTTTCAAATGGTCTCTCAGAGATATTGATATTTGAAAGTTCCTCTTGCAAGTACTCTTTTTGTCCTAAGATTAGTAGAGTATCCCACATTGAAATTGATATTGAAGTCTTCATCATATAATCCACAATACTAAGTGGAGAAGTGGTTGCCTTTTACTATAATTTAGGAGCATAAAGAACCCCCAAATGTTGTGTGAATTGAGTAATGAAATGTCCTTTCATGTTCTTATCCTTTGGATCTTGAGCTTGTTGATTTGAACTTCTCTAAGGCAGCTCATGTGTTGTCTTTTATTGTGGCTGAGAAGAAGAAGGGGCTACCCTATCAAGACTTGAACCTTCAAAAATTGCTCTTTTCTTGGATCTAGTATGAGCTACAACTAAATTATCAATATTAGGTAAATATTAACTTTGATTTACAGCTAAGTTCTCAAAAAAATTCTCACCTTCTTGAAAGTTCACAAATGTAGTTTAAGTAGGTGCCTTACCACTATCTTCTCCTTATTTATTTGTCACTTTTTCTTTAGTTAATGAAGGAATGTATCCATAGGGTAGAGAGGATTCCTTATTCTAAGACGATGGTTGGTTTTCAAATGAAGGAAGAACTAAACTTTGTTGTATGAAATATTGATGAGAACTCTCACTAGTTGGAACCATTGCCATGTTGTTTACTTGATCCCATTGATTATTCCATTATATCTCTTGAGCATAATTTCTCTAAGTTGGCATAATAACTCTATAATTTCTTAGATCATTAAGATTATATTGCCTTGATTAATAATTCTACCCTTATCCTTATTGATTGGATTGATAGGATGGCTTATTGGGCTGATAATTCTTATTAGTATTCTGATAAGGCATGTATGGTGGAGCTTGTTGCCTCTCTATTGCAACCAACTTGTTAGTTTGAGCCTTAAGAAGACTCTCTATCTTCCTCAATCTATCAATTTTATCACCTTTTATTTGATGAAACTTTGATGAATCTACCATTGGATCAATAGTTGGAGCAAGAGGAGAGATCTCTGGAAAAATAGGCATTAGTGGCATTGGAGATAACTTACCTACTTGTATAAGGCAATTTTCAACCTTGATTGCTACTTCAAAATCTTCAAGTAAAGTATTACCTCCCATGGATTATATCATGACATCCATATCTAAATTAAGATCCTTCAGATAGTATAGAAAAGCATAGTTGGGTGTAGGCTTGATCACTGCAAGAATTCTATCCCAAGTCTTCTGGAATATAGAATTGAAATCCACCATGAATTCATGAATGAATCTCTTCATTGTTTTAAGTTGATCCAAAAGTGAAATATGATCACTTTTGTATTCAAAATGTTTTCATAGAAGTTTTCCAAATTCATCCCAGTTGTTGATTGATGTAGAAGCTAAACCTATGTACCACTAAAGTGCCTTTCCTTTGAAAGAAGTTACCAACAACCTCATTGATACATTTTATTATGTCACATGATGCATTAAACAAATATTTGAAATATTTTCAATATGTTCTATAGGATTTGTTGTATTTTCTCCTATGAAATAAGGAAGATCCTTCAGAGTAGAAACTGTAATATCATCCCATTGATTGAGATTTAAAGGACTACCACCATTTAATGCAACAACGACTTGTCTTCTGGGAATAACCATTTGAGGTATAAGATTTAAGATAATATTTGGTTGAACAATATTATCTTGAATAGGAATATTTTATGTAATATTAGGGTTAACAAAAGTTGTAGGATTTGGATTTGACTAAGAGGCTTTTTTCTTCTTTGCTGATTAGAAAGATAGCTCAGAGAAATATATTTCTTTCCCTCTTGTAGAGGATCTTGTGACAACTTTTGGTGGCATGAAAATTATAAAAATATATAAATGAATAATACACTTAGATACATAGATAATAATTCAAAAGTGTGAATAAGTAGTCCCACTAGGTGTGCCAAAAAAATTTAGCACTCTAAAGAGTACCCTGTTTGAAGATATGCAAGGCACACCCTCACTCCAAATAATATAATTATAACTTCTTAGAGTGTGGGTGATTATATTCTAAGAATAACCTCCAAAGAGGGTTGGTTCCCTTAATATTTATTAATTAAATATGATCTACTGTGACTTTTGGGATGAAAAAGCGAAGGGAAAACTAAAAAAGAAACCTGTCTAATTGGGTAATGCACCTAAATTTTTTATATCCTATGGAAGATGTTGAAACTAATGCACACATGTGAATCAATAAAATTCCTATATTTCCCTTAAAAATAAATATTTTAGATGAAGGTTTAATAGAACTCTGGATTACAAAATTCATTTTTGACGTCTTCAAATGACGTACAAAAGGTGAGATAGAAAGCAATAGGTGAGGAATGGACATGTCAAAAGGGGATTTAATCTCACTTATATGCTGATACACAATCAATTAAATTCTATTATCTATCAAAACTTATATGCAAAATAAAAATCTTCTTTATTGATGTATGGTCTAGATTACAATTTCTGATTTAGTTCTAGGAATAATAAAAAAATGGCTTGAAAAAAGCCAATATATATGTCTCTAAACCTAATTCAAGACCTAAGTATAATTCAAAATGGATAAGAGGTGGTCTTGGTTGACTCAACTCAAGACAACTCCTTTTACAAAATTTAAATAATTCAAAAATCCTTTAAACTCCACAAAATTTACATGAAAAGCTTCAAACTTTGGCATAGAAGCGATGGTGGGCCCATTTGAAAAGTCAAACTTATTTGCATGAAAATATATTCCACATATTGGATTATGAAATCAATATTGAATATTTTGAAGTGCTGAGTTGGAACGTGAAGAAACACTTTTTGCTTGAGATGACATGGAAATAGCTAACTAGTAAGGACTAGTCAACTCCCTTTGAAATGAACATGCCTTAAAGTGGCACTTGAATTCTTTAAAATATGCATGAATCTTTATGGAACATCAGATATGAAGTGTTTAAACTTAATTAAACTCCTTGACAACCAATTCCATGCTAAACGCCAACTTGACTATGAACAATCAGGCCAACTAAGCCAAATAGGCCTACTAGTCAACTTGTGCACTTGGACACCATTAAACCTATAATAATAAGCCATTAAACTTTAAAAAGGATGAATTATACCTATAAAAATATTATTCATCATAAAATATGTGATTTTGATGCGAAGACCTTCATCATTCAGTCAATAGGGCTGATTAGGCCCATTCTTGCTCTATTTTCTAGTAGATTAGCCATTTTGATTGAGCTATTATGGAGACTTATGGGATTATTTATTACCAATTTAATATTTTAGGATGAATAACAAGTTATAGGATTTTATCTCCATTTATTAGATTCCTTTGAATGCCCTGCACTTCATTTTACATGCTTTTTTACACAAAAACACATATTTTATGCCCTCATTTGTATAGCTCCATGCATAAAATTTAGATTTATGGAATTATATCTGAGTTTAATTTACATTTTAAAAAATTTCAAGTTGATCCATGGTGATTTGATAGCAATAGAATCCACTTTTCTCAAAACTAGTTTTTAGGGGTTTAGGAGGGTTTTAAAGCTAAATCTTCAAACTGATGATTCATGAAGTTCAAAACTCAAAATACCAAAAAAATTCAATTTATGTGTATCAAATTTAACCCTATAACATCCTTAAAAATATTGGGCTCTCATGCAAAATATATGAAAAGTTACTACATAAATGAAATTTGCCTGTGGGGAATTGACTACATTCTTGGTTACCTATGCTCTTAGCAATTTTTCATAAATAAAAACCCCTAAAATTATCTCAATTTTTAATTAATTATAATTAAATATTTTTACTCAAAACATACTAATATCATTCATCCAAACTCTATACGTGGTGAACAAAATGAGCATCTAAATAGGTGGCTTGGAAGGGTGCCTAGAACTGCAAAAAGTGAAAAACTTCACTATGATGAAAATAATTCATTCCAAGATTAAAAAATCCTTAAAACATAATTATTTGACCTTTAACATGTTATAAAAACATCGTTAATCATATTTTGATTGAAATTTTTAAAAACCCCTTTTTGGCCTATATGCGTATTTGCTTGCATAAGCCTATATGGGCATGGTTTGTATAAAATTTAGAGTTTTTACACACTATATAGGTCTTATTATGATTTAAAAACATCATTCCATTATTTTCAATCCTTTATTTGTTCTTATAAGCTTTTTATTACTCTAAAATGAAGCATGCTTCAATGGTGACCTCAAACAAATAGGCTGAGGTTTAAGACAAAAAAGAAAATATGTCCACTTATTAAATGGCCATTAAACTTTTTCATATGTTTCTCCAGTTCATTATGACCTTGTGTACAAAAATTGAGGTCTTAACTCCACCTTTTGCTCCAAAACTCTTCAATTTTCCTTCAATTTTGATCTTTGTGCATGGACTATCTACATTTTTATTGAGTTTTGGTGATTTGAAGGTGATTTTCATGTATTTTAAATGTTTTAAGGTCAAAATAATCTTTATTTATTGTCAGGATCCTACTCCTTAAGAGCACAATTGATTACCTTTGTATAAGCAACTAAACACGGCATTAAACCAGAAGTAATATGTAACTAGAACTCAGAAACAACACAGAATATGAGAGACAATACAATCTTATATTAACACTCTTCCAAAATGAAATAAAATGAATAAATCACTCTTCCCACACCTCTTGGGTGTATAGTAATTCTCCCTCAAGAGTTCTCTCTCTCAATTACAAACCAACTCAAACACAGAGTTGTTCCCTCCACCAGTTAGTGACAATCAACCCAATGGTTGTTGTTGCCTACTACCAGTCCACCAAGTACCACCGAGTACTCCAAGTAGATCTCCTTGATCTTTCACCTTGTTTTATTTTATATCTCCTTGATCTTGCTACCCCACAGATCTACCTGACCTTGCACACACACACACCCGTAAATCTAATTGATCTTACTTACCATGTAGATCTCCCCTGATCTTGCACACCCTACAGATCAAATGATCTTACACTTGAGGATCTAATCCTTCTTAGTCCTTCATCCTTAATTACAATACAGCCCATGGGTCTCTTAAATAGATCCCATACAAACAATAATTAGACATCCCAATTATAATAATTAGAAACGCAGACTCAAGACTAAAATTAGTCTTTACATGCAAACTAACTGTCTGTCTAAAATTAGACCAGTCACGCACAGATGACCGACATCGGTCTCTATCTATCTAGATATGGCCAACGTTGGCCAATCTATGACTGATGTTGGCAGCTTCCAGTCTACCCTTGATCAACATTGGTTGGCATGACTGACGTCGGTTACTGTGACACTCAGCAACCTCCTCCATTTGCATAATAGTGAAGCTTTTAGCTCCACAACCTAACAATCTCCCACTTGGAGATAAACAGCTGCACCTATACGTATACATATACATCCTCTATCTTGTTTCTAGCTTGTATCCCTCTTCAAATTCAATTTTGAAGACCAACAAAATTTGAATGAAGATTCAACTTCTCCTTTGTTCCCAGCTTTGTTAACATACCTACAGGGTTCATATCCTTGCTAGTCACTGTGACTGCAACAACCTTCTGCATCTCTGATATCTAGCTAACCACCGATCCACCAACAGTGAACACATATCCTATGGTGCTACTCTTATCATCCAAGTAACCTGCCATTTCCAAATCTACATACCCATGTAGAGAAGTGCTTGACCCTGCATAGCATAAATACCTGCGCTGGTCCCTCTCAGATACCTGAGAATCCACTGAACTACTTTCCAGTGCTTCTTTCCTAGATTGGCCATAAACTTGCGACAACTCTCACTACTTGGGTAATATCAGGTCTAGTACATACTAGGTACTCAACCTCATCATGTGATTTAGGACACTATTCATAGCTCAACTTGAATTGTCCAACAATAGGTGTGCTAACCGGTTCTACATCCTACAAATTGAACCTCTCCACTACCTTATTCACATAATTCTCTAGAGACAAAATCAACCTGTGATCTTCCTTATCTCTAGAAATACTCATGCCAAGGATTTCCACTCCTGAATCCTTCCTGGCACATGTCTGAGCTACTTTTACCTTTAGCTCAGCAATTCCCTGTATGTGTGACCCTGCAACAAGCATATACACTACATATAGTAACAAGATAATGTAGCGACCATTATCCAACCTGGTAAAATAAACACAGTGATTACATTGACATTCACTAAAGCCATGCTTTGTCATAAACCTGTCAAACCTATACCACTGTCCTGGAGCTTGCTCAAGACCATATAACTTGGCCTTCTATCTCACCTGTCTATTCTCTCCTTTCTTTAACCTGTAAATCCATTCATCTTTCAGTGCTTTCATCCCGGTTGGCAACTCTACCAAATCTCCCATTTGGTTCTTTTCCAAAGAATCAAATTCCTTATTCATGCCATGCTCCCACTATTTCCTAGATTTTACATGCATTGCCTCTTCAAAACTTCCTGTTTTTCCACTATCAGTGAGTAACAAGTAGTATAAAGAAGGGGAATAATGAAATTGAGGCTTACTTACCCTTTCGGACCTCCACATGGGCATTTGAGACTCATTGACAGCTTGTTGTCCACTCAAATTTCATTCTAACAATGACCGATGTCGGTCACCTCTCAGTCTGCACCTGACTGACATTGGTTCCATGTAACCGACCTGACCGACATTGGTTCTTACCTGACTGACGTCAGTTTACACCTGTGTGACCGACGTCAGTTCCTTCCTAACTGACGTCAATTTCCACCTGCCCGACATCACCAACTTTGGTCTCCACTAGACCGATGTCGGTTCCTACCTATTCAATGTCAGTTTTCACCTGACTAATGTTGGTAACTATGTTTTCCTATGAGTGATGATTTTTACCTGCGAACTCACTTTGGATCATAACCCTGTCCAAATCAACCTTGCCCTACATAGAATTATTCAGCCTCTTGAGCTGATCTCTGTCCATCATCTTCTCTTTGAAAACCAAGGCTTTCCAGTTCTTAAATATGTTTAAAACATCAGATTTCCTCTTTATGCAATAAACCCAATCCTATCTTGTAGCATCATCAGAAACATACCACTGTGATCTTTCAATAGAAGCTCCCTGAGCTAGTCCCCACACCCCTGTGTGAACAAGCTCCAACTTGTGCTTCTTCTTTGTTGACTCAGTTGTGAGAAACCTCACTTTCACCTGTTTCCCAAGCATACAATGCTCACAAAAATCTCAGTCTATCAAATCTGAAAGCTTACCTTTTGAATTAAGAACATCCATTCCCTTCTCACTCATGTGACCAAGCCTACAGAGCCACATCTTTGCATCTACAGCTGAAGTAGATAAAACAAAAGGAGAATCAGTAATACAAGTAGATAGATAAAGTGTACCTACTTTCTTACCTCCAGCTAAAACTAGTGCACCTTTGGAAACTTTCCAAGATTCCACTGTGAGGGTTACTGTGCAACCCTCATCACCCAACTTCCCTACAGAAATCAAATTCCTCTTCAGGATGGGTACATGCATGACATCTTTCAACACCCATATGTCACTAGTCTACAATTTCAGCTACACTTTCTCTTTGCCAACCATTTGACAAGGCTTACCATCCCCTAAATAAATTTTTCCAAAGTCTCCATGGACATAATCATGAAAAAAATCCCTATTTGGGGTTGCATGGAAAGAAGCACCAGAATCTAAAACCCATGATTCTACCTGACTATCCAAAGAAAATATGAGAGCATCATGTGCAACAATACCTGCATCTTTTGCTTCTTCATTACCTTCATGCTGATCTTCTTTCAACCAACAATGTTTCTTTGCATGTCCTTTCTTTCCACAATTCTAGTAGATTATACTGCCATACCTAGATCTGGAACCACTGCCTATCTTTAACCTTGATTTCCCTTGCTTGCTCTTCTCTCTTTGCCATCCCCTGCTTTCAACACTTAAAGCATTCCCTGATGTCTCACTTGTGCTTTTCCTGTGAATTTTTTCATTCAAGATTACACTAACAACATCATCAACTTTCAAGATATTTGAAGCAAACGCAGTATTACTTACTGCCATTACCAAGCTATCCCAACTTTCAGGTAAAGAGCATAAGATTAAGAGAGCCTTAATTTCATCATCAAAAACTATTTTGACTGAATTTAACTGGTTTACCAAACCATGGAAATCACTAAGATGACTATATACCGATCCACCTTCCAGCATTTGCAAATTAAATAATTGCTTCATAAGAAATACCTTATTCAAAGCTGAGGGTTTTTCATATAAATTTGCCAAAGATTCCATTAACTCTATTGTTGTCCTTGCCTGAGATAAGTTAGAAACCACAGAAGCTACCAAGGTGAGCCTTATAGCTCCAAGAGCCTTTCTGTCAAGAACCTTCCATTCTTCATCATGCATACATGTGGGCTTACTCCCACCCAATGGTAAGTACAGATCTTTTTGATACAGATAATCCTCTATCTGCATCCTCCATAATTGATAATTCTTGCCATTGAATTTCTCCATTCTTAGCATACTTTCTTCTACCATTGCTATACTCCCACTCAAATAAAAACCCTTGTGAGTGACCTATAATCAATAATCACTAACTTGCTTTGATACCACTTGTCAGGATCCCACTCCTTAAGAGCACAATTGATTACCTTTGTATAAGCAACTAAACACGAAATTAAACCAGAAGTAATATGTAACTAGAACTCAAAAATAGCACAAAATATGAGAGACAATACAATCTTGTATTAACGCTCTTCTAGAAAGAAATACAATGAAGAAATCACACTCTTCCCACACCTCTTGGGCATACAATAATTCTCCCTCAAGAGTTCTCTCTCTCAATTACAAACCAACTCAAACACAGAGTTGTTCCCTCCACCAGTTAGTGACAATCAACCCAATGGTTGTTGTTGCCTACTACTAGTCCACCAAGTACCACTGAGTACTCCAAGTAGATCTCCTTGATCTTGCACCTTGTTGTGTTGTAGATCTCCTTGATCTTGCTACCCCGCAGATCTACCTAACCTTACACACACACACCCATAGATCTAACTGATCTTACTTACCATGTAGATCTCCCTTGATTTTTCACACCCTACAAATCAACTGATCTTACACTTGAGGATCTAATCCTTCTTAGTCCTTTGTCCTTAATTACAATACAGCCCATGGGTCTCTTAAATAGATCCCATACAAATAATAATTAGACATCCCAATTACAATAATTAGAAATGCAGACTCAAGACTAAAATTAGTCTTTACATGCAAACTAATTGTCCATCTAAAATTAGACCAGTCACACACAGATGACCAACGTCAGTCTCTGTCTACCTGGAGATGACTGACGTCGGTCGTTCCATGACCGATGTCGGTAGCTTCCGGTTTACCCTTGACCGACGTCAGTTGGCCTGACCGACGTCAGTTACTGTGACACTCAGCAACCAACTCCATTTGCATAACAGTGAAGCTTTTAGCTCCACAACCTAACATTTATCTAAAAATACTCTTAAATCATTTGAAAATAACCTTTACCCCTATTTTCAAGCATGCTTTAACTCTTCTAGCAAGGCATTTTTTACCTCATACAGTCAAAAACCATACACCTGATGTACTATCATCTTTATTCATATTTCATAATTTCCTTCTAACTTTGAATAATTATTTGAGAATTCCACTTCCACCTAAGACTTCCTAAGTCATTTCATAGGTCATCCCTTGGTTAGTAAGCTCTTTGACCACTCACCTTGCAAGCATATGATTGTGTTTAGGTCATGAATTTGCATTATTGTAGGGTGACTATGATGAATATAACCATATTTGTCTTGAATATAAATATATTATGACTCTTAGTGATGGTTTTAACAGTTTTTACTTGCTTGAAGTGTCTTTGAACCATGAAACCATTCTAGTCCACTATGCTCATAATACCACCAGTCAGAACTAGGTACATGATTGTGGCTCCCTCCACTTGATGACTGTAGGTATGATTTGCATTATGTTATTATTGAAAACTTTGAAAATTAAATTTACTCTCATACAAAACTTTATGAACCTCCTTCAATGCATGCTTTAAAGGTCTCAAACCAAAAAAACCCTTCCCCTTGGCATTGTGTCTTTGTACTGACTATAGTTACCTTTATGTGACTGTAAGCAGGATTCATTAAAGCCTAAAGGTGATGTTTTAAGGTCAATTTGACTATGTTCACCTTTTATAGTCCCTCATCTAATGCATTTTACTTCACTCAAGTACTTCCCCTACTAAGGAAACCTCATACTAACATGAAGTTTCATATGAAATACTGACTTGTGCACAATGCCACTTTAGAGACCACTTCATACTCTTCAATGTTTGGTAGCTTGGAGGATTTGTAGGTGCCTTACTAAGGTGGATGTAGGTTAAAATTAATCCATAAATGCATATTTGAACTTGAAAATATCTTCCCTAATGTTATTTGTTTCTCACAAACATTGAAGGTTCACTAGATAACCAAAACCTCATCACTTAGAAAATGACTGTGAGATCCATACAGTGGCCTATAGGTGCATTATGGTCACCTCATAGTGGTTTTAGGTTACATATCTGAATCTCCTAAACCCTTCATTTATTGATCAAGAAGTCTCCACTCATGACAACTTCATGAAACATGTTATTAGGTGTTAAACCATTTGACAAGTTCCTCTACCATCAAGACTCCCATTAGCTATGGATGGATTTTTTAATCCTATTATAGGATACTTAAATTCTAATTTGTTGAAGGTGAATTTAGTGATTAGAGAGCTTAAAATTTTTGAGAGGATGATGTTTTATCCTTTTATCCTTATACGATGATTCCTTAAACTCTTCAAAATACCTCCACAAACATGTTTCTCATGTGAGAAAATCCCTGAGTGTCTTCAGATGTCCATGATCACCACCTATAGATATAAGCCTAATAGAACTAGTTGTAGGTGGCTTCAACACTACCTATAGGGTATTATTCACTACTTAGATGAAATTTAGGCTATGAGACCTCTCTTGCCTATTAATTGAATACTCATTTTAGAAAACTACTACCCTACCATTATTATTGAAACAAACCTTTCTTTCCATATGCACCTAACTATGGTAATGCATTGTCCTTTGTACAGACCATGAGGGGACTTGGAAGAATTTGAAAACTGGAGGTAAAAGTGTGAAGGTCTATTTTTAGTGTTTGTTAGCATCATAACCATAACATCATCCCTTTTCAATTTTTAAACCCTACATCCAACATGGAACCCTCTTGAACACCCTACCTCATAGCATGCTTAACTATAGGGTTATAATTGGTATTGGCTGTAGGTATACATTTTAAATTTCATTCTAGAAACCTGTTATGCCCTCCATTTCTTTGTCTTTGGTTAGATTTCCAACTTTACTTATTCAAGCCTTTAGTGATGAAATTAGTCTCTTGTGCTCCTAATAGTCCATCTTACCCTTTCTTGACTATGTTTTTACCTTTCTTATTACCCCTATATGGACTGAGACAAGGAGCATATGCTTAGAGAGCATTGATCACTAATAAATGTGACAGGAGGTATGAAGAGTTTCTCAAATTGCATATGTTATATTTATATCCACTATATCATCTTCTCAAACTTAAACCATGAGATCTCAAAAAACATGTTGAACCCTAGCTAACTATAGTTTGATTTACATGTGGTTATAGGCTACCATTTTGTAATAGGCTCCTAGTGAACTTTAAGTATGTTCTTCCTTCTAGTTCATCCATGAAGAAGTTTCTCTGAGAATGAAGAATGTTCTTGCTAATCAATACTGACTTATTTAAGCATCAAGAGTTCAACTTACACCACAAGGTCTCCCTATAAGTCACAAGCCTATAGGTTTCTTTTAGAGCTATAGGTGATATTTGGGTTGTTGTAGGGTAGCATCTTATCTCTTAAATCCCTCAAGGTGGCATCTTCCTTGTATTCTAGCTCCATATGAAAACAAATCAATCTTCATGCCTTCCTAAGACTCCATGAAGTTTGAAAGCCCTTAAAATTATCAAATAGGCCCTTTTTGATAAAAGATAGGCCTATAAATGCTCTTTATAGGCTATAGGATAAATTGTGTCCTGTAGGTGCTAATGCATTTAGAATTGGTACCCATTTCTCATTAATCAAAACTTAGAAAGTAAGTATTTCCACTTCAAAACCATTATTAGCAATGGTATAGATTTTAAAACCTCCTTTAGGTCTCTTTGATAGCCAAACATTCATCAACTATAAATAAACACACCTACAGGCCTATAGGTTACTTTTCGACTACATACTTTACTTATAACCCTTAAATTTCCCTTGAGTTGATATGAAGATATCATATGTCCTCTGGTATTTTTAATAAACAACCTCATTACAATATCCCCTTAAGAACTATCTTTAATCCCTTTATCTCACCTCAAACTAAGAAAAAAGTTGAGTATGGTCGTTGTAGGTGTATGAATTTGGAGGTATTAGGGTTCTAGGTGATCTCAAGGACAATTGATGACTACCTCCTTAACACTTATGGCATGAATAAAACCTTGAAATTACTGAGACACTTTTTTTTTGCTTATTTAATCTCCTCAAAATCTTGATGTTGTGCTTTGGAGTATGAGAAACCCTAGTTCTTCATTGAGCTAGTTGACTATATACACCGTTTAGTGGTTGTAGAAGTATGAATTTTGAAGTGATACTCACCTTTTGACAACTCATTATGTTGTTTCAAAACTTGAATTATCACTTTGATGGTATTACAAGATAAATCCAAACTTTTATTCTTATCATAAACCCTATTCCTAAAGCAACTGATTGTATCCTTCATGATGGTATGGATTATTAGGTGCACCTATGGCTTATTAGCCCAATATAAGATCTATTGATTCTGAAGGTGCCTTTTCTCCTTGTTCATTCATGTCAAAGTTTCCTATAAAAAAAGAATATCTATATTAATATAAACATAAAACCAAGCTTTCAGTAGTTCAAATCATATGCAACTAGGTCTCTCAACAAGGTATAGACCTGTAAGGTGCCTTTTGATGACTGTGGATGCTTTGTTTAGGTGATATCATATCTTCCCCTTGAGACTTAAGGAGATCTCCACCTTCTTGCCTTTTCATGATAATGATTTCTTGATATAATAGACCTTCAATAAGGTACTCTCTCATCTTTACTCTTCATAACATCCATATGACCACACTTGGTTATGTACCCTAATGTAAGAGTACTTTACTTTGACTGCAAATGGTACTTTGTACTACCTATATGCTCTTTTCATGCTCATGGTGGCCTTGTGAGTCCTTTAGTTCTTTGATGGTGATAACATGGAATGAAGGTGTGGTTTGAGGGTGAGTGAAGTGGAAAGACATGAATAATGATGGAGAAAACATGATAAAGGGTGGAATGAAGGTGAAAACACAGTGATAATGGTTGATTATGATAGTGATATGAAGTGACTGAGGTGGAGGTGGGGAACAAGCACCTGGAGGCATGATAAGACCAAGGTAAGGAAACAAATACAAAAAAGGACTCACCATCATCACACCATCACAAGTTGGAGGTCATTAAATGACTGCAAGAGACTGAATTTGAAACATGGTTTTTTCCAAAAACCTTAAAATTTGCAAAAAATCCTTAAAATATGTTAAATTGATTCTTTGAAGAAACCTTTAGAGCATGAAGATGGGAATTATTGGCCATGGAAACTTGAATTATTATCTTATAACAATGATTTAAAATCATGAAAACTTGATGAAAAACCCTAAAAAACACAATTTTTTGAAAAATTGAAGCTAGTTTCCTCTCCTTGGACCGTACAAATTCTCTTTGCAAGCTTACCAACACTACAAATTTACTGGCTAACTTTTATACCTTTTATTGAACTTTAATTGTATTAATAACACCTTTATAATTACATGGAAATTTATATCAAGTCCTCAATATTCTGGAACAATTTGAATTTATTTTAAACTCTACCTAGGTGAGGAGAAATTGAAGAAAAATACCTGCCTTTTTGGAAGCTAGGCAGTAGAATTTGCCCTGACTTCAATTGAATGGTTCATGAGCCTAGAGAATATAATTTAGAAACCACTTAGACCATTATAAATTCCTATTTGTATAATTTTTTCACCCCAAATTTGAGATATGTACCCTCCTCCAACAGACCGTACCATCAAAAAACCTATAGGTAGGTATCTCTATGCCAAGAAGCAAAAAACCAAAAAGAAGCAGTTTAGAGCCTGTATGGCCATGAATTTCCATGAAAATATTTATTAATCATGTAAATTGCCTAATATTTATCTTCCATATCTTGTATTATATATAAACTATATGGATTCCATACTTCTCTTACAAAATAGGTGAAGAAAGAGTCTTTTTGCCCCTTTTAAAAGCTAAAATTCACTTTCCACCACTTGGTAAAGAAGCTTTGAGAATTATTTCATTTAAATCATGAATTTTTTGAGTTTTTAAATCCTTTTTCATACTTTAAAAGTGTAAATTGGAACGTGGGATGGGTTTTTGGGCCCCTTTGGCTTATTAAATACATCAAATGACCTTTTCATGACTTGAAATTTTAGGCTTAGGTTATTTTAAATTTTTTGAACATGACTAAAGATCTTTTGAGATAATTTAATGACTTTTTAAAATAATTTTTGATGCTTTTATCCCATTTTTTGACATTTTTGACCAAAATTTGCATTTTAAGACCATAATTCACTAGTTTTGACCAACTACAAAGAGATAAGGATTGGATTTCTAAAATTTTAGTATGATAGGGGTAGTAATTTGGCCTTGATATTCCAAATTAATAACACTTATTCTAGTCATTATTTGACCCATCAAGGCTCTGATAAACCTTTGAGGCCTTGTGCAAACCTCTTTTCATGTCCTTAAATGCTCGAAAACCATGGGAACCTCTTGGATCCTTCACTTACAATTATAGACCTATTTCGAGAATTGATTCTCAAAAATCAACAAATTCACCTTAAGACATGCTTAAAGTGTTTCAAAAAATTTCAAGTGATATATGGTCTTCTCCTTTCACCATTGGATCACTTACTCAAATAGAACTCTGTTTAAAGTGTTTCAAAAGAGTGACCTAATCCATCCAAGCAAAAGTTTCATATGTAGGCCAATTTTGGCCAACATTTTTTGTGACATTATGGGATTGCATGCCTGTTATGCAATATATTAGTTTCCTTATCTGATCCATTGGGCATACAAGGTCACAAGTCTTTCTTCTTAGATGATATGAAATTGTTATAAGGTTTCCCCTTTTTAAAACCTCATCTTGAAGCAACAAGAAATAAAAACAACACTGTGCCCAAGGCACTTAAGGAAGGGAAACACACAAATAAAATATGTGCACATGGAACTTAGAGTAAAACAACAAAATATATTCTAATATGTATAATATATAAAAAATTCACAAGTACTTTCCTCCTAGATCAAATGGAAAACTTTTAGCATCACTCACTTATAATGGACCAGGATAAAAAATACCTTACTTTTGAGAGCTCATGCTAAGTGTGCTAAGATGCCTGACTAATTACTCTTTTAGATTGCTCCCTAATGGATGAAATGGAACAAACATGTCTTCAATGTAGACATACTTGTCTAAGTCTTCAAAGCTTGCTTCATGTTGGACTATAGGATCACTTAATCTTATCACTTGATGGCTCTTTTGGGCGTGAACATTGACTATCCAAGCTTAGGCAAAAGAGTTCTAATTCATCCCAAAAGGCAACTTCTTCTTGGTCATTTGTAGGAGGGGTGGTAATTTGAGGATCTTTATTTGACCAATCTCCTTCAAACCTAAAAATATCAATATTGCCCTTCAAGTGACACTTCATTTTGTGATTGATCAACTACTGTAACCTTAACACCATTCTTGGTCTACTCACCTTGGAAGAAGCCACATGAAAGCTCACTAACCCATTTGAAATTAAAAATGTCATAGTCTTATGGTTCTAGATCTAACCACTCTCCTTCATTCTTGAATACATTAGTATTACCTTCAATGAATAATTCATCTTGAGATTGGTCAGCTTCTATAACCTAATTTACAAGTTCATTTTCATGCTTTGGAGGAGATATAAGCTGGTTTAGAACCTCTACCTAGTCCATGAATTCATGGTACAACTTTTTCCATACTTCATTCTGACCTTCTTTTTCATCTATGTAGAATAGATAATTAGTTTTCCATTAAAGGTATCCCCCATGTTCAGCTTGAGGATTTTCCTCTTAGGCTCTAATTCATTAGTGTCAAATCCATGCCAAGAAGGTTGGTCCAAACCTGATTTTTTCTCCTCCAAATGAATTGGGTTGCCTATCATGATATATTCATCATAGACACTTGTATTTTCCTCTTGTGTCCCACTTATGACTACAAGTTCCTTCTCTATCCTTTAAAAAATAGGTTCTTTTTCCAAGAGGGAGATGGTGGGAGGGTGAAAAAGTTCACCTTGCTTGCAAATTAAGAAAGTGTCTTCCCAATTATGGACTTTGAAATCTATTTTAGGTGGTTCTTGGGGAAAATAAGAAGAGTCTCAAAACTCTTTCAGAGCAATCCCATTGAGTTAGGATATGGTCGTTTGATTCACTTTTTGCACAACTAACTCCTCCTCCTCCAAGACTGCTTCTTGGACTACCTTAACTATTACCTCCTCTTTCTTCTTTATGCCTTTCTGAATTGATTTCCATGAGGGGAATTTATAGGGTAAAGCCACCTCCTCTTGATTTTGATTTTCTTCCTCTTTCTTCATCTTTAGATCTAACTTTCTGAATTTATTATCTATATTCTCTTGGAATAGCTTCTCTTTAAGTTGGTTAGTGGCTTCATGAAGATAAGGAATGTAAGAGGGTTGGTATGAGATACAAGAGGATTGTTGAGGAAGATAAGTAGAAACTTGGATCTCAACAATAGGTTGCTCAACAATAGTCTCCTCCTTTCTTTTAAAACTCTTTTGGATTGAATTCCAAGAAGGGAAGGTTTAAAGAACACATGAAGGACATGAAACACTTGAAAGGTCACTTGGAGTGGTCTGTTGGGGAAGAATAGGTGGCACATATGAGGTCTAGGGTGGTGTATATGAGGACACATAAGGCTGTTAGAGTTGGACCTACTACTCTTCATGATTTATTATCTTATCCTCAATGCTTTAATGAGACCACTTACATCCATCATCTCACTTGAGAAGCTTTTCTAATTTGCTCTCTCAAAATTTGACCATTATTATTTCATTAGTTATAATGCATCTCTCATGTCACGAATGATGTAATTAGGGATATCTTGACCATATCTCCTTTGTGTATTAAGGTTTATCATGTACCTTTCATAGATTGATAGCATTTTCTTCAAACTTGAAATGGATTGGTTTGAGGAGTAATTAGGGATACTTTGAGCTTGAGAAGGTTGATACACTTAATCTTGAGAGCCACTTGGTGTGAAGCCATAACATTACTAATTTGATATGAGGGATAAGGGAGTAAGGAATATGCATTTTGATCAAGTGAGTTGTAATACATACCAAATAGTTATGATTAGGCATGTGGGCTACTTATACCAGCTGATGAATACTTGGAAACACCATTGGTATTTGCACACATGCCTTCAAAGGTAGATTAGATGAAGAGAACACCAAAAATCTTCACTTAGTGAACAACTTAGTCCCATCAGGTGTCATGTCCCCTTTTTCTACAAATTTAATTTTGAGGGAAAATTGGCTAATTTCAATATTCCTCCAACACTATTCAAAATTTCTATTTTCAAGTCACTATTCATAGGGTACTATTCACAAGTGTTATTCATTGACACTTTTCATGGTGACATGGCAAGTGATGATGCATCAATGAGGTGGCTTGGAGATGAATTGGCATGGCCCATGGGGGTCCTCACATGGGGTCTTAAGCATGTGCTTGGTTTGGGATGTCCTACCCCACCTGGGAGACAAATTAGAAAGTGCTTTTCCTCTTCACATGGGTTGGAAAAAGGCTTATGGGGTAAGGTTGATGCCATGACTTGTGGAAGGCATGTGAAATGGTCATTTGGGGTAAATTTGGTGTCAAAGTGTGTGGGGTGAATTATTGAGAGCTTTAGAGAAGTAAAAAGATGGATGATTGAATATTCTTAGTCACATGAGAGCACATGGAGGAATAGTAACTTGTCTCCACCACTTTATTCCCTCCACATGGAGAGTATGGCATAAAAGTTTTGGGGATCATGTTATGGGTGATGGTAATGGTCAAAATAAGGTTTGAAATCACTATTAGAGGCATGTGGTCCTTTGTGAAAAATAATTACATGTTCCTATCATGATTTCTCTTCACATGGGAAAGTTTGGAAAGCATGTGTGAGAGAGATGATTATGTTTGAAAGAGAAGATTGCCTTTTGACTCTTGCACATGGGCAAGCTTGTCAAGATTCTCATTTATCTCCCCCTTTGGAAAATTACACCACACTTATTGTGTTGGTCACATTTCTCTCTTCTTTCATTTTTCATTCCTTCTTCATTGTAAACATTATAAGTATATGGCTCCTCCATTGTAATATGCATCTTTGAAATCATAACCCCCCTTTTGTAATATTGTACTTATGTTCAATTCTTACTCTCATATTGGAGATTTGTAACTAATTTTGGTGGTGGAATATCCACCCTAGTTAGTGTTGGCCATTCCATATAGGGATTGTACTTGGAACTCAACAAAAGATTGCTAGTTTTGGTGGTAAAAGGACCCCCCAACTAGTTGTATATAGATTCATATTTGTAGTAACAGATTTAGAGTATGTGTGTGCAGGTTTCTAGTGTGTGAAGTCTATAGTGTGAACATTGTAGGTTATAGAGTGTGTTTTGTGTGTGAGTTCCATCATTGTATAAGGTTTGTGTGGTTGTAATTCATTTGTGTTATTTCATTAATGTAAGAATTGTGAGTTGTTATTTCCATTGTTGTAAGAAGATAAGAGTAATGTTCTTGTATCCATTGTGTTCATTCCATTATCTTAATATTTATGTCAGTGGGAGTTTTGTGTTCAATAATCTTGAAATCATCTCTTGGAGAAGTCACATTATTTGTGTTTTCATTTTTATGTGTTGATCATAAGTTTTGAAAATGCATTCCAATATGTTTTTAATAACAACATTATATGTGGGTTATGTTTTAATTAGAAATCTAAAATGTTATGTGTCATAGGTGATTTTAGGAAGTTTATTGTTGTAGGTTTATGTGTTTAAACAAATATCCTATAAAAGGGATATTACTATGGTATCAGAGTTGTGTTCTTGATAGCCTATTAGAGTTTTTAGGATTTGTGTAAGTTGTGTTTGTATGTGTCAACCAGTATATCAGAAAATTTAGTAACAAATTATGGCTCATAGAGTAAATCAGGACAAGAAATCCTTGTTAGAACATTGCAAAAACTCTATCAAGATTAACCATCCTAGGTATTTACAAAGAGAAGAGTAGGTGTGATATAATATTTTTGAATTAGGAATAGGTCTTAAGAGGTTACATCAGTCAAAGAATGTTATACTTAATAATTTGACGGAAGTGGAAAATTATTTGTCTAAAGGTACTCAATCAGATTATGAAAATTTGAAAGGGTTTTTGGAGCCATCATTAGTTGCTTTGGTCCATCCCAAGATTTTTAGACAACATGATGATGATGTGAGAATTGCAATCACTTCTTACCTTAGTGAAATCACTAAGTTTGTAGCCCTCGAAGCTCCCTACAATGATGACATAATGAAGGAGGTACTTCCTTTGATTATGGAAAGTTATTGTTTTTTAGATATGATAGGAGACCCCTCTTTTGTTAAGAGGGTAAAGATTCTAGAGACTATTTCAAGATATGGTTTTGGTTTTTTGATGCTAGAATTTGATTGTAAAAATATTATTCTTGAAATGTTTAAAATATTTTGGGAGGTTATTAATGAGGCTCATTCAAAAAATATTATCACTTCCATGATATCTATTATGTCTCTGATTTTAAATGAGGGTGATAATATTTATAGGATTTTGTTGCCTAATTTGTTGGCTATTTGGAGGAGGGAGCAGGATTTGTCAGCTATGGCACATGAGTTGTCAAAAAAATTGCTCAAACAAAATATGGGGAAGGTGAAACATTTTTTGACAAAAGAAGAATTGCTTTATTATGGTTTACATCCTACAGGTTTAATCCAACAAAGTGTTGTCTAGATGAATATAGTTGAAGAGCCAAAATCAATAAATACTTATGTAAAAAATGTCCAAGGGGCATTAATTGAAGTTATAAATCAGCTTGATGTTGTATATCATTATAGTGAATTTGATTCAGGAATTAAAGAAGGGAGTAATGGAGAAGAAGCTGATTTTGAAATTCATGCCAATAAGGACAAATTAGAAAAATTTGTTGAGCAAAGCCTCTTTGCTGATTTTGATAAAGGGCTTAAGGAGCTTCCATCTCCAAAGGATTCTTTGGAACGGTATGTGCTAGAAGAGGTTATTGATCTTTACACTAGTTCATCTACTTTGCATGGCTCAAAATTTTATGAAAGCAAATCAAAAAATGTGTTGTGTGGTGATCCAACTCACTTTGATGAATTTCGTCAAATACACTTAACATTGAAAGATTTGAAATCTCAATTTGTGGTTACTGATGAATAAATAATACAAGTGTTAAAAAGAGTTGACAATACTCATGAATTCATTGAAGATCTCATCTGGAAGGCTTAGGGAAAGAAGACATAAAAAGGCATTGAAGGAGGATCCTGTCTTACAACTTTGCAAGAATTCAAAGAAGTTTTTATAATCGTGAAATTAGATTACTTGAAGTTACTTTCAGGTAAGGGTGAAGAATATCGAGGTATTTTTCAATTTTTTGATAATTCTCTTTTTGAATTTGAGATGAAGTCCACTTTTGAAAGTCCACTTTTTGTGAGGAACGATGAGAAACTTCCTACTTTCAGTGTCATAGTTGGTGACAATCTCAGGCTATGGGATCTAGGTGAAGATTTTAGTCTTGAGGTAATATCTCAAAAGTGGGATGGTGAATGGATGAAGAATAGTCCCGATTAGGATTGGTCTCTTGGTTCACATGAAGATAATAAATCTAGCTAGAGTGATGAACATGATCATGTGATCAAGGATGAAAAGATTTTAATTGGTGATCCTCTTGATAGACCACTAAACAAAGAGAGAAGAATGAAGGTCATTATTAACCTAGGGACTACTCTATGAAAGATCACTAGACAAGACATCAAATGCAGACCTGCTATCCACCTTCAAATCATACACCATATGAACTTTCCTACTTACATGCAGACAAATTGGCAAGTATTTCCATCTCAAAAGTGAAGTTATTTCCAGTTGGAATGGATAAGTAGTGGTGATCTAGTCAATGGGAAAGTCCTTTCAACCTTTTCCATGTTTTCTTCTCCTATGCACATAAGAGTATTATATCATGGTAGTTGCTACCTCGATATTACAATAATGATCTTAATAAAATCAATCATTGATTGGATTGGTTTTGAGTACTCACAGGAGTCATGGTAGCATATTGTGGGAGGTTTTGAGTATTTGCGAGTTTTGGCTTCATATTGAGGGAAGTTTTGTAGACATGGTACAGTAATTTCTCACTTCCACATGCGAAAGTATGGGATGGTGTAATCACTTGATGTTGACAACCTTTGTGGATTTTGATGTTGTAGTAATGATTTCACTTGATTTCATGGAGTGGGATGCATGAAGCTACGTTATTAACATTCAAAGTTCAAGTTTTAATGAGGTACTAACCGTTTATGACAATATAAGCCTTCCCATGTTAGCTATGGATCAGAATTTCATTTTCAACATTGCTATCAATCAGTTGCCAGGAATTATTCCACACCATTTATAGGACTCTGTGATAGGTTATGAGAAGAATCATGCTTTATTTTTGCCCAGGATCATGATTAATAATAGGATTAAAAATGAACATGAAGTCTTTTATGTTACATAATTCAATCCCTACAGGTCTTCCAATTTGGTTTCAGAGGACAATTTTTTATTTGGAGGCCAAGAAAGAAGGATGCAAACTTAGCACAATGGCATCCTAGTTTTAATCAGAGTGGTGCAACGTACACATGATGATAAGGTGTGTATAGTTTTTTGGGATCCTGATACTTTTTATATTAGATAAGTTATCCCAAGCATGTTTTCAATTCGTGCTCTAACCCTTAGGTGGGAAAGTCTAATCATGTATTGCTTTATGAGTTTCCTAAGGGGTTGTATTAATAGAATTGTGAGTCATACCCACTTCCTTGAGGTCAAGTTAGTTTTCAATAAGGTTATATGAGGTGTATAAGGATGATATGAATTTCAAAGACAATATATCTTTTAGTACTCTCTTGCATAAGGTGACTCACTTGATCGAGACAAAGGCCAAATTGCAAGGACATTATAGATGGATTCATAACAATACTATGAATTTTGAGCATCATGGTTTACAATTGCTTGAGGTCAAACAATTTTAGGGAGGAAGGATTTGTCGTGTCCCCTTTGCTAAAAATTTAATGTTGAAGGAAAATTGGCTAATTATAATATTCCTCCAACACTATTTAGAAATTCTATTTCCAAGTCACTATTCATATGGTACTATTCATAGGTACTATTCACTAACACTATTCATGGTGACATGAAAAGTGATGATGTAGTAGTGAGGTGGCTTGGAGATGAGGTGGCATGGCCCATGGGGGTCCTCACATGGGTTCTTGAGAATGTGCTTGGTGTGGGATGTCCTACCCCACTTGGGGGATAAATTAGAAAGTGTTTTTCTTCTTCACATGGGTTGGAAAAGGATTGTGGCATAAGGTTGATACCATGACTTGTGTAAGGCATGTGAAATGGTCATGTGGGGTAAATTTTGTGCCAAAGTATGTGGGGTGCACTATTGACAACTTTGGAGAAGTCAAAAGATGGATGATTGAAGATTCTTGGTCACATGAGAGCACATGGAGGAATAGTAACTTGTCTCCACCACTTTATTCCCTCCACATGGAGAGTATGGTGCAAAAGTTTGTGGGCTCATGTTATGGGTGATGGGAATGGTCAAAAGAAGGTTTAAAATCACTATTAGAGGCATGTGGTCTTTTGTGGAAAATCATTGCATATTCCCATCATGATTTCTCTTCACATGGGAAAGTTTGGAAAGCATGTGTGTGAGAGATGATTGTGTTTGAAAGAGAAGATTGCCTTTTGTCTCCCACCTTGGAAAATTACACCACACTTCTTGGGTTGGTCACATTTATCTCTTATTTCATCTTTCATTCCTTCTTCATTGTAAACATTATAAGTATATGGCTCCTCCATTGTAATATGCATCTTTGAAATCATAAGCCCCCCTTTTGTAATATTGAACTTATGTTCAATTCTTCCTCTCATATTATAGAGTTGTAACTAATTTTGGTGGTGAAATATCCACCCTATTTAGTGTTGGCCATTCCATACAAGGACTATACTTGGAGCTCAACAGAAGATTGCTAGTTTAAATGGTGAAAGACCCCCTAGCTAGTTGTATATAGATTCATGTTTGCAGCAGTAGAGTCAGAGTATGTGTGTGTAGGTTTCCAGTGTGTGAAGTCTACAGTGTGAGCATTGCAGGCTATAGAGTATGGTTTATGTTGGAGTTCCACCATTGTATAAGGTTTATGTGGTTGTAATTCATTTGTGGTGTTTCATTAATGTCAGAATTGTGAGTTGTTATTTCCATTGTTGTAAGAATATAAGAGCATTATTATTATATCCATTATGTTCATTCCATTATCTTAATATATATGTCAGTGGGAGTTTTGTGTTTAATAATTTTGAAATCATCTCTTGGAAAAGTCACATTATTTGTGTTGTCATTTTTATGTGTTGATCATAAGTTTTGAAAATGCATTCCAATATGTTTTTAATAACGACATTATATGTGGGTTATGTTTTAATTAGAAATCTGAAATGTTATGTGTCATAGGTGATTTTAGGAAGTTTATTATTGTAGGTTTGTGTGTTTAAACTAATATCCCATAAAAGAGATATTACATCGGGCATGCCAAATACTGTTATGGAATTAGTTTGCACCCTTGGAGAGGGCTCTTCAAGCTCTCTCCAACCACGTCACACAATAGGAACAACCTTAGGATGTGGGTATCCTGTACTGAGATTAAACCTCCGGAGAAGGTTGGCTCCCTTTTGGTAGATCACGTAAACTAATGTTTCTACTTAGAAAAGGGTTAGAAAGGGGGTATAGGGTTACTAAGAAAGCTAAAAGGTGATGCATCAAAATAAATGGACACTCACATAAGTTTGAAAAAACACTAGATCAACATAAGAAAATCATGGCTCACACAACCTCACAAACTAGCTAATCTGCATAAGTATTTCATGAACTAAGCTCACCAAGCAATCAAAGAAGTAAGGAGGAATTCTAAGACTCACACCAAACATCAATTAATGGTAGCAAGAGCACAAGTTCAAACCTAAAAATAGCTTGAAAACACCTAAAAAGAGGTAAGAAAGAAGGATAATAGTCATGTAATAATATCCTTCATGAGGCCATCATGCACAAGCTTACTAAACACTAGTCAAAGGCAAGAGATAGGTGAAAATTTGATCTTATTGCTTCAAGAGGTAGTTCTTACAAATTTTGATAGAGTTTTGTCTTGTCAAAAATGAGATTCCTTAGATACTCAAATGTGAGTCTCCTAATTCTCCCTAAAAAATGTGTGAGAGAGAGTTGATAATGTGAAAGAATGGAAATGTAGGAGAAAGGAGAAAGGAGAAAGGAGAAGAGAGAGAGCAAGATCATGCAATCAAAAATCAATAAATGAGCTTCAACCACCTCCATGAATGTTCAACTTTATTTATATCAATTAGGACTAACCCTTCCTCAACAAATAAACCTTCATTAGCTCTAAAAGCATTCAAGCTCTCTTGTTGGCTGAGAAATACACTAGAAAGTAAGAACTTGTTGAGGATGATGATGTCATGATTCACTAAGAGGAAAGGTCTTCAAAGACTCTGAAAATGTATTGAATGTTCCATCTGCACTCTCCAACCACCAAACTACTCTCCTTTGGACCTCTACACCATCTTCCACTTGCCTTCATCATAAAGACAAAAATCTTCATATCCATGGAGCTGGAGAGCCATGACTATGTCTGCTTTAAGTAACTGCATGTCCTTGTTGAAAGTGGATGATATGACTATGTTGAAAGATAAGACACTCATTTCATAATCACAACTCTACCCCTATTCTGTAGATGAAAACCAATCCCATTTATTGGTTTTCATATAGTCATAATATCAATGAAGACCCACCATATGTTCAGTCTCATTCTATCAACTAAAAGCCCACCTTTGATATCTACTAGATGTAAATAAACCTTTTATGCCCCTGAGCATTTATGGAATCCAATGACTCATTATATACGTGGATCCCTTTTAAATAATGATGAACACATTCATGAAACAACTTTGTAACCTTAGAAAATATGGAATGCAAGGTCTAAATCTTCAAACTAGAAGTCCAAACTGAGCTTTAATGGCGGTGCTTGAATTTGAAAGATCGGTTCTAGCTCCACCTAGATCGTATTTAGATCTTAGCTTTATGTATTCACCTACTTGGGTCCATGAAATCCTTTGATCTGTCGTGTCCACCTATGTGGCATCTCCTTGCCATGTTATTTATCATATTCAAAATATGACTATTGTCATTTTAGAAATGTGTCCTCACCTTGTGCCCCTTGGAACCTGATCAAATCTGCTCCATCAATTTCCTCAGGAGTCTCTTGGGATTGAATTTCAATGTCAGTCATTGATCCTGATCTAGGCTTCCAAATTATGACACTTGGCAACCTCACACTCCTTATATGAACCCTATTGTCAGTTTCCATCCGGTTAACACCATTGTGCCACGTGGTGACCTCACATGCAATCTGGGCTCATTTACTCGTTGACTTTGTGCACACCATCGATCTTCATCTGAGGTTGAATGCATGACATCGATCTTTGATCTGTATGATCAAATGTGTGTTGTTGATCTACCCTTTCACTATGATTGTGACACTTGTCACCATCACATTTAATCTCAGGATCTACTGAATTGTTGATCTCGTGCTCACCGTTGATCTTCATTTTCATGATCGATTGTGCACCGTTGATTTGTCTTCACCCATTGATTCAATTGATCACCCACATGTCGTTGATATTTATCTCAAGCCTCCAAGATTGTGCCACTTGGCATCTTTGTGTTCAATTTGAGATCATGTTGAGTATTTTTTAATTCAAATGGCTATTTCCCATGGCTTTAATTTGACGTCCCCGGACATGTCCCACACTGCTAGATCATTTTTGAAGGCTTATACCTTGAGATAGAAAACTCATCAAGACACCAAATTTGTAGGGCATTTTTATGGCATGAAATACATCATATTCATGCAATCCTTCAATTTTGGTTGGCTTCCCAAGCTCACTTATTAAATGAACAACCAAACTGACTTGCTCATTCCTGCATGACGTGCTAAGACAGTTTGGTTCCTCTAGGCTTGTGCTAGCCATTATTTGATTCATCAAGGCTCTGCTAAACCTTTGAGACCTTGTGTAAACCTCTTTCATGCCCCTAAATGCTCAAAAACCATGGGAACCTATTGGATCCTTCACTTGCAATTCTAGACCTTGTTTCTAGACTTGCTTTTCAAAAATCAACAAATTTACATTAAGACTTGCTTAAAGTGTTTCAAAAGCTTGCAAGTGATATGTGGTCTTCTCCTTTCACCATTAGATCATTCATTCAAATCGAACTCTACTTAAAGTGTTTCAAAAGAGTGACCTGATCCATCCAAGCAAAAGTTTCATATGTAGGCCAATTTTGGCCAACAATTCCCTCATTTTTAAGGTTTCACAAGGTGTTGTGAGTTGATTAGGGTCTCAGGGAAGGAGATCAATTTCACATATACTGTATGAAATCCTAGAAAAGTGTGCAAGGTTTTTAAATCCCAAGAACAAAGGATCAAAGTCATAAAATTTATTTTATAGAATATTATAGCCATTAGTAACGTACTGATATGGTTCTGGCAATCTCGAGGTAGGATTGGATGTTCTTGGTCAAAATCAAAATTTTCTATGTTCATCATGATGTTTCTGGGTTTTATCCACCTTGCTATCTAGACATGTTTCATACTATTTTCATCTTCCAATTGTCTAAAAATTTGTGACAATTTGGTATTCTTCTCATAACCCTATCTTTGCTCATTTCAATTATTCTACAATATTCCTTCATACGTTCAAGGCTAATTTTTACTCCTATATTAAGTTAAATCTAGTTAAATATTTATTACACATGATTATGGATAGATGCATTATATTTTGATGTAAAACCACTTTCCCATATTACACATATAAACCCAATATACCATAATCTTTATGCCAATGGGGTCATGCACAATGAATTGTAATGGATATTACACATATCAAACGCAATGTAAACTCAATATACCACTTTACTTATTTAGCCTCCTATCTCTTTTTTTGATTTAAATAATTTAAAAATCAAACCTTTCATCAAATTTCTAAAAATACCTTATCACCTCTTAAAGATATTCCTAATTTTTATGTTTTGGAATTACTTTTGTAACTCTAAAATATTCATATTAAAAATAAATAAATAAATTCTTAATTATATATTCTTTATAAGACTTGATCCAAAAAATATATATAAACTTAGTATATGATATACCAATGAAGATGATGTCATAATAAAAATGTTTTTTGAAAATTTCTATTAAATTGTGTCAAAAATTTTAAATTATAAAAATCTTTGACACAATTTATCTAAAATTTTATTTTGTTTTAAAAAAATATTATTTTTAAATATTTATATCTAAAAGTAATAATAATTAAATAATTATTATTAAAAAAAATCAAAAATTAACTATCAAATTTAAACCATGAATGAATAGATAAATCCATGAGTATCTTTGAATGAATAGATAAATATCTGAGTATCTTTGAATGAAGGATTTGACTTTGAACATACCATGGAACTATGGCATTACCGTATCATTTTAGTATTTGTCGGTGGGTCAGAAGAATCTATGAAACGCTGAAATCTCTGTGGTCAACGAAAATAATGTCCACTTCTATACGAATTATTGACCTTAAACAAAACAAGAGGAATCTATGAAACGCTGAAATCTCTGTGGTCAACGAAAATAATGTCCACTTCTATACGAATTATTGCCCTTGAACAAAACAGGTTTTCTCTTCGCATTGTCTTTCATTGTGAACGAATTTGTTAAGAGTGGACAAAAACTTGCCGGGTCAAACTTGCTGATGGGATTAGCAAATAATCTTGTGTGAAAGCCAAAAAAGTATGGCCGAAATCTACCACAAATGATGTAGAAGCAATTTAACTGTTTGTGGTTTTGAATAATTAGCATTTTATGATGAGATTGTCTGTAAATTTTATGGCAAGCTAATTTAAAACAGCTAAACGAATAGTCTTTTGACATTTAAATCTGAGATTAGATTAGCCTCGAATGCACACGTAATTGCATTCATTGAACAATGTCAACCGAGCTTGGTCTTTGTATCGCAGCTTCCACACATTTGCTCGAAAAAACATACAATTGATAAAAGAGGAGACTATGATATAATATTGTTCATAAACAAATCCAGTCTTCCTTTTAGTCTGAATTCTTTTTTCCTATCCAAAGGTGCGGGTGCTTCTCTAATACCCAAAAATGTTTCCTGCTTGTGATGTATGGAGTAGTGCTAAGAGAGCCCTGATTTTATTTCTTCTTTTCTCTGTCGAATTGGGTGATGCAAGGCCCCAGGAAGTGAGGGTTGGGGGAATCCTTGATTTGGGAAGCTATGAAGGCAAACAGTCAAATGTAGCCATACAATTGGCCATTAAAGATGTTAACAGCAATCCCAACATTCTTAATGGTACCCTTCTTCAATTTCAGACTAGTGAGATAGGAAGCAGTGCTCTCATAAATGCAGAGAATGGTAAAATTCTTACTTTCCCCTTGGTTTTGTTTTAATTCGCAGACAAAATTTTGTTATAAAAACTAATTGACATTGGTTGTTCAGTGCTGAAACTTTTCAGAGACAGCGTGGTATCTGTTGTGGCTCCCACGACAGCATATGTTTCCAATTTCGTATCCTTCGTAGCTGATTCTGCACAAGTGCCACTCGTTACGTTTGCTGGCAATGACCCATCCATGAGCATGAAACATTCTGCATATTCAATCCAGATGATTGGCAGGGATGCAGTGCAAATGAAGGCAATAGCTTCTCTGCTTGCCAATTTTTTCTGGAGAGAAATAGTGGTCATATTTCAAGACGATGAATTGGGTCTCAGCGGGATTCTCGCCTTAAACAATGCACTTCAAGGAACTTCTACCATTATAGTCCAAAAGTTTGCAGTATCTCACGATTCTTTCAATAAATCCTTTTGGAAAGAGATTCAGAATAGACTAGACAACGACAAGACTAGGAGTCGTGTGTTTGTTATACATACTAGTTATGGATTGGCCCAAAAAATCTTTCTTGAGGCAAAACATTCAGATATTTTGAAGAAGCAGGGTTGGGTTTGGATTGTTACAGAGTGGGTAGCAAGTTCTTTGGGCATTCCAGATGACACAACTATGGATTCAATGCAAGGAGTCATTGGGGTTCGCACAAAAACTACACATACCCTACGCTTCCAGAATATCAGCAGGAGATGGAAGGATGAATTCATGAGGTTGTATCCAAATGTAAATCACTCTCAAAATATTGGCATAGTTGGAGCCTATGCTTATGATTCTATCTGGATAATCGCTACAGCCATTGATGCTCTGTTTAGAATAAAAAAACTTACTGAATTGGAATTTAATTCTTCTGGGAATTATTTGACGGATGTCCGTGTTTTTCAGGGAGGGAATGCCCTGTTTCAGAGACAAGTTGAGAGCAAATTCACAGGAATTAGTGGTAATATAAATTTCAGTAAAAATGGGCTTCTTGAAGTTGATTCATATGACATCATTAACATAGTCAACAAGGAAATCAGGGTTGTAGGCTCTTGGGCCAAGGAAGAGTGCAAATTGAGTGAAGGGACGGAGATTATGTGGCCAAATGGATCTTCAATACCACCTTCTGGTTACAGAAAGTTTATAGTGGGAGTTCCCCCTAATGTTGTGTTCGCTGAATTTGTAAATATTACAAACAATAACAAAAACTTTTCAGGGTTCTGCATAGATGTATTTAAGAGTGCTCTGAAAAAGCTTCCCTATCAAATTGATTATGAATTTAAGATTTCTGATGAGAACAACAAAAATCCAGAATATAATGACTTGGTTGAGCAGGTTGCAAATAAGGTACCCTACCATTTCTATCTGTTTTCCTTTAATTCGATATTTCTTTACATTATAGGATGGATAATTACTTAATAGCATCAGTATACTGAACATAAAATCAAATACCTTGTGAACTTTAAATACTAGTAAGCAATTAAGGAAGTCGTTGAAATTTGGACCATTACTGATAGTCTTTATAGTTCAAAATGTTATCTATTCAGAGATTTTATGCTTTCACAGCTCATGTTAAGTATAAAGAGGATTTTGGATAAAAACTGTAAAGAATTTTTTTATCTATGTTTTGGATCACATCCCATGATCCATGATGACAAGGAAGAACACATGCTCCATAAGAGATTAGAAATCTACTGAGAATTTTGTACAAGCTCTGAGTACTTATTGAAAGAGGATGTTTGGTGCCCAGGAATTCGATGCAATTGTAGCTGATATCACAATACTCACAAACCGCTCAGCAAAGGCAGATTTTACACAGCCATACACTGATACAGGGCTGGTAATCATGGTGCCTATTAAGAAGACAGAATCTTCTGGCTGGGCCTTTCTCCATCCGTTCACACTATCCATGTGGTTGACGTCAGCAACATTTGTTGTTGTTACTGCATTTCTTGTGTGGCTATTGGAACGGGATGAGAACGATGCTTTCGCAGGAAAGGCTGTCAAACAAATGGAAATATCTCTCTGGTAAGTTATTCTCTTATACTTAAGTCTCTTATTTATTCTATTGCAATGTTTATTGATTATAGGGAAAGAAAAACAGAATATCCAAAAATAGTAGATAAATTAAATCAACGACCCAGGTTAAAGAATAACATGACAATCAGTGCATGATAGCAAGGGATGTCAAGATCTTTAGGTCTTAATCACCAAGTTTAAACAAAGGATTTTTTATTTTGATCACCTTATTTATTTTCCTTCATCTTTAGTTAGCTTTCTGTTGACAAAGATCTTTATGCTATGTAGTATGGAGTTTATGGATTTGCATTCAAAGACATTTGAGTTTTAGTTGGTTTGATTGAGATTGAAAATATGCACCCACCATTCTTGCGAATTGTGTTTTCTGATAGTGGTATGACAACAAGCATAATACTCATTTTGTCTTTACAGAAAACTCCACAAGTGTAAGGGCAACCCCATGTTCCCCAAAACTGAGATTAAACACTGACCAAACAAAGCTTGTGAAGGACAGACTTGTCACCTCACCATCCGCATATGCATTAAATTCATCACTCTCATTATAATTATATCCTGATATGTACAGATGAGAAGGCACCAAACCAAAATTGTAGATCTTTCCCAGATCCAAAACTTACATTCACTGCTTTGTTTGTTATACTACAAAAGACATAAACATTGCAATAATGGCCATAATTCAACCTCATACAGCTCATCATCACACTGGTTTGTTTTGTATCTATACACTCTATTGCACATACACGTGCACATGCACGCACATGCGCACATGCACATACGCACGCACACGCGCACATGCACATACGCACGCACACGCGCACGCACACATGCACACCCACCCACATGCATGCACACACACGCACACATTTGTGAGTCACAACTTACGGGGCAGGCCCGGATGTTTATGGGATATAGGGCACCTGGAAGTACTGGTAGTTATCTAGTATGCCTGGATTGGACATGAATTGGAAAGGTATTTTGAAATGGAAAATATTGATGAGGATAACCCAAGGAGAGTTAAGTTTGTAATGGTCAAGTTGACATCCCATGCTGCACTTTTGTGCGATAAGTTGCAAGGTGGGAGAAGTAAACAAGGCCAATACAAGAAGAAGTCCAGAAGAACATCAAGTGGAAGAAATTGAAGTTGAAATAGGAAAGAGATTAATAATCCGAAGAAATTTGGTATTAGGAAACAAGGAGACCCCAAAGTTGATTGGAGATGAAAGAGTGGATTGCAAAGACAAGTTATGCAAGGTGATCATAAATGGAGGTTCTTATCTTTTTGTTTTTAATATTGGTTGAAATGAAGCTTAGGTTCTATGGGACGTGGTGCCTATGCATGGTCCCCATCTTCTACTGGGGAGGTCATGGCAGCTTAATAGTGGGGCAATCCATGATGGGAAGTAAAGCTCATATGAGGTGCAAAAAGACCACAAAAGGCATACATTGAAGGATTTGAATGATGATGTAAAATCTAGCACATTTATGTTGTCTCTCTCCACTTTGGATTGAAAAGATTCAATAAAAGACACTTAAAGAAGAATATCATTACCCTTCCCAATGAAGAGAATAATGGGTTAGAAAAATGAGTGAAGAAATGAGGCAAAAGTAAAAAGGTTGCTTAGAAGTCTTAACAAGGCTTAACAAGAATCGAGAACCAACTAATTTGAGCTAATGAAATTCAGACACCTAAGTTTCTAGTCTGTTCCTCCACTTCATCAGGGACTCCTTGTACCCTTTCTTCTCGTTCTTGGACAATACCTCTCCTCAAGGATTTCTTCCACTTCTTCCTGCTCCTTTTCCATAATTTTATGTTTCCAATCAGAAACATGTCCTTCATCTTCTTCACATTTGCCCTCATGGTACTCATAGATGTCAGCCACATTGAAATTGGGCGAGATATCCAAACCTTCTGGAAATTCAACATTGTAGGCATTGTTTGAAATTTTCAGCACAATCCTACATGGTCCAAGCATCCTGTAATTCAATTTTATGTAGGTGCATGTAGGAAATCTTTCCTTCCTCAAATGCATCATGACCTAGTCTACAACAAAAATCGATTTCACTCTATGCTTTTCATCAGCGTTCACCTTATATCTGAAATTATTTTGATGCAATCTTTCCTTGACTTGTTCCTGCCGCTCGTCCATAAAATCAGAATGTCTCTACATCTGCACTCTTCTTTTCTAATTCAGGAAGTCCCAACCAATCCGTCACTTCCTTGGGCGACCTGCCATATACTGCTTGGAATGGTGTCTTCTCTGTCGTGGTATTGACTAAGATATTGAGTGCAAACTAAGCATTTGCCAAAACAATATCCCACTATGTAGGCTTCTCTCCAACCAAACATCTCAACAAGTTTTCAAATCTCCTATTAGCACTTCCGTTTGCCCATCTATTTGAGAATGATAGGCTAAATTGTACTAAAATTTGGTGCCCAATTTCTTCCACAAAGTACATAAAAAATGGCCAAGAAACCTTGTATCCCTATTTGATGTTCTACTTGTTAAAACACCATGCAACCTAACTATCTCATGGAAAAACAAAGCGTGTGGCATCACTTTTCCTCTTGCGAGGAGTAAAGTGTGCCATCTTGGATTATCCATCAACAACAACAATTATAACATCATTTCCTCTTTGTGTTCAAGGCATACCAAGGACAAATTTAATACTCAATTTCTCCCATGATTCATTGGGTATTAGAAATGGCTCACACAATCCGGTGTTTTGGCTACTTCCTTTTTTGCCTAGTCACGATTAGGGTCCCAATGAAGAGATACCTTTGACCAGGAAACTTCCAAAATTACACAGCAGAAATAATGCAAACAAAAGCAACAAAAAATAAATTCAGTTCTTTATTAGATTTCAATGTCCGGAATTACAGCTTGCATACACAATGACAATACAACACTATGCAATCTCAAATGTGATGTGTCTACAATATCAAATCCTTAAATCTCTACCTACTAACTTGTGGTCTTTGCAAGTATATCTCTCTCTCAAAATACTCACTATCATCTATATTATTAAGCTTGTTGACTTGCTGGATCAAGCGTAGGGACATGTTTATATAGGCACAATATCCACCTACTTACAATAATGCTTAGAAATTGTTATGATCCTGCAATAGATCATAAAAATAGTGAAAATACCCAAAATAATGCTGAAAATGAATGGAAAAAAGACTATATTGCATTAAAAAGGAGCACAATGTATTACAATATCATTGGCCTCTTCAAGGAGGAAACTTCCTTTGAGCAAGTTCAATATAATATAATTCTTAGATGTCTTTTCACAAGTCTAGGCTTCTATTTATAGTAATTCTATCCTAGTTAACTACTACTTCCCATACACCTGGGATTTTTATAGTTAGCTCAAGGGATGACTTATAAAGTATATGCGTTCATAGCTTTTATTAAAAACAATAATTATAAAGAAAGAGTTAAGACGAAGGAGACCTAACATGCCCTTCCCCTTCAAAAAATTTGTCCTCAAAGGTAAAGATGAGGAAATTGTTGTTGGAGTTGGAGGGGTTCCCATGTTGCATCTTCTGGCTACATTCCATGCCACTAAACTAGAACCTCAGTGATGGTTTGATTGTGACGTTGAAGGAATCACCTCTCCAGAATTGCTTCAGGTTCGAGGAGAGAGCCTTCAACATCAAGCTTAGGAAGTATTGTCTGAGCTATGACATTATGGCTGAGAACTCTTTTCAAACATGAGACATGGAAAACTGGATGGACCCACGAAGAGGGTGGAAGTTCCAGTGTGTATGCAATGGGACTAATTTGTTGAAGAACCTTATTAGGTCCATGTAACTTGGGAACAAGTTTATAGCATTCGTTTCTCTTGAGAGATGATTGCTTATAAGTTTTAAGACAAAAAAAACATTTCTTTAGGTTGGAAGGTGCATTCAGAATGATGCTGATCCGTTGTTGCTTAATGCGGTTTTGTGCCATGTGGAACTTTTCCTTGAGAAGACAAATAATATTGTCTCGAGTGTTGAGGGTAGTGTCCACTTCCTGATCAGGAGAGCTTCCAGGAAGATAAACAAAAAGAAATGGTGGCTTCTGACCATAGACAACTTTGTAAGGAGTCATCCTAGTGGTTGTGTGATAGGTGTTGTACAATCATTTTGCAAGTGGTAACCATTTTACCCATTGATGTTGCTGATCAAAGTCTAAGAGATGAAGATATGATTCTAGGTATTTATTGACAATTTTTGTTTGGCCATCTGTCTGTGGGTGGTAACCTAAGTTCATTTTTAGTTGGGTACTTGTGCGCTTGAAGAGTTCTTGCTAAAAGTGACTTGTGAAAGTTGAATAGCGATCAGATACAATTGAAGTTGGGATTCCATGAAAGCGGAAGATTTGATCAAGGAATGTTTGGGAGATGGTAGAAGCAGTGTAAATATGGGCCAAGGAACATAAATGAGCATATTTAGAGAGACAATCTACCACCACCAAAATGACTGAATTTCCACCTGATTTTGGTAAGCCTTCTATAAGATCCATGGAGATGTCTATCCAAATGTGTTGCGGAATGGACAAGGGTTGGAGTAAGCCAAACACTACCACTATTTCTCCCTTGTGATTTTGACATACTTCACATTCAACAACAAATGTCTTGATATCTATCTTGATGCTTGGCCAAACGAAACTTTGGTGAATGTATTCATAGGTTTTTAAAAATCCTGAATTACCTGCAGAAGGTGAGGCATGTTTGCAAAATTTGAACCATGAATTAGGTCCATACAGTGTGAAATTCTCCTCATTGGTGGCAACCAATTGGCATGTCATCAACTATAATATCCTCATACTCCTCCAACAACTCAACTTCTGCTGCAATTTCTGATTGTTGTCCCAAAATTTCTGATTTTTTTATGTATGCAAAGCATGCCTTTGTCTTCTCCACCTCTTTCAAAAATTCTCTAGTGAAGCACATCATCACCTTGTTGTATACTTTTTCTTCTTTCATGAGATGCAGTTTGATCTTATTTCCATCCTCCTCAAATTTATGTGTTCTTTTTTTCATGATGAATCGCAGTCCCATCATATTGGCAAGGTCTCCCAAGTAAGACATGACAACCGTCCATTGGTACTACATCACAAAGGACCTGCTCTTGGGAATTACCAATGTGGAAATCAACTGTACATTGCTCTGAAATGATAACTTGGTGCCCCTTTTGCAGCCATGACATTTTGTATTTATTCAGGTGAGATGAACACTTCAAATTAAATTTCTGCATGACTTCTATAGAAATCAGATTTTTTGTACTGTCACCATGTAAAATGCCGCCTCAAAAACACCCTTAATTTAAAATAAAAAATAAAAAATGTTCTTTCCTTGAACGGTGACTTAAAATAAAATCACCTTAACACCTTGACAGTTCCTCATGAGGTAGAGTTTCTAAACCACCATGGAGTTCAAGTTCCGATCCTTGGACCAGTGGGTTTATGGATACACTCCATTATCTTAAACATGCAAAATTTCCCTAGGCCTTTAATCTACATGGCCCTATCTCTCAATCCTTTTCCTGACATAAGAAACTCAGCCACTAACCTTAATTTCTTGTACGCAATAATACGGTGTTATATAGGTTCAGATCAGAGTTAATACCTTATTGTTGAGACAACAGTCCAACGGCCAGTCCTTTTGTGCTATGAAATCATCATCAAAATGTTGTTTGATCTATTCATCCAAGATGTAGATATCGCTGTGTGAGGTTTGTATCTTAATTGTTTTACTCATTTCATACACCATCATATGTATTACCTTATCATCTACTAAATACCATCCTAGGGAGCAGAGCTCACTACATTTACAGTTATACCTTAGATAACTAGGCATCCTATGGTCTTTATTAATAGCACTTGCCAGGGATTGTCAATAACTATTATACTATGACATCATAGTAATTTTGCTACAAGCCTTATTTCCATAATAGTTGCAGACACCTGGAATAGGGCAGGTTTAATAATGCATTTTTAAAGGATAGTAATGACATTCTCGTCTTATCACGTATAGCCATTCTGGGGATTGCATGTAGACAATCTCTCATTCAAGCTATTAGTCTATTACCTATACGAGAGTATTTCAATAACCACTGTTGTCATTTTTGAATTTAATGACATCTAACAGAGTGCTTATTTTTATTCAACTGTCATGGTATAACGTGGAGTTCCATCCAGATGGGATTGGATATGAGTCATTAGACCTGGTATCCAGCCTTATTGACTTAAGTAGGTTAATCTTCATACAAATTTAGTCTTTTCATTTATTAGAGTAGTCCTAGAAAGGAGTCACTCAGTCCATGACCCTTAATGCTAGGGATTTCCGTGCAATTCAATCCAAATTCTAGAATCCCATGTTTTCAAGGCAGAGTCTAGGACTACAAAACAGACTCGGATAATTATAGTCGATCAGAAAATCTTATCTTCATGTAGATAGAGTCTTACTCAAAGAAAATATCTATACAACACTTCAACAATTTTCCAACTAGACATTCAGGAACCTAGATTCTCACCTTTATTACCAACTGGTAAATAAATGTCCAAATTGTAAATGCCATTCAAATAAATACTATCTCAGAGTCAGATACAAGGTACTTAGACCAATTTATTCATACCGGTAACCCCAATGGGTGAAACACAACACATGTGCATCTCAGACCATGATCTTTATGCAACATAACAAAACTAGTTTGATGCTTGCGACATGAAACATGGTAACAGTACAAGGTTGAGTACAATCTCTGTTACTAGGAGATAGTTGAGTATTTACACCATAAGCTCAAAACAATGAACAATTAATAATGAATAATGATATATTAATAAAGATATTTTACCCAATTCATTCAAAGAAAACCAAACAACTAAACTGATTATCAAACAAACCCTGCAAACTCAGTTACCCAGAATGTCCATGATAGGGTATATTAATCCAGTATTTACTTTGTTATATTAAAACTAGATGAAGCATATTGAGCAAGAGTCCGTCCACCCAATGGAATCATAACATGGCACTAATACTAACCCCATAAGCCATACTTCTTAACACAACCTAGATAGCACAGTACTCGGGCGATATAATAAGTCTGCTGGTCGAATTTAATTAAAATTGTCTGGACTGATGCAGTTATAGGAGCCTAAGTAAACCTACAAATCCAAATGAGATTCACATCTTTCTCTTCATATGAACTTCCATTAATTAGTGTCATTCTGGATTAGACATAAATCATAAGATAGTACCCTTTTACAGGTGCAAAGTTTCCAGAACTCGCTATAGGAAAACTACACATTCCCAATGCACTAACTCAGGGTAAAGTATGTTTTACGACATCAAGTTAGATTGCAGAATACAGATCTAGCCCCAAGTATAGTTACTGTTATACCAGGCCACTGTACTTCCAGGATTACTTGAGCCACTTCAAGTTTATTGATAACTCAACACAAGGGCCTTGTTTATCATTTGTATAGCTGTACTTGTGTACCATTGAGCTTTCACTAGCTTTATTATCCATAATCTACACAGTGTTTTACCAGAATGATTGGAGTTGGCCCAGTCTTATAATAAACTAAGTACTATATCATACAGACAGATAAAATTACTTTTATAAATAGTTTGTCTTTAGGAATTTGTTTCTTCCACCTAGGTAAACACAAAAACATAACTAACAGGTCTTCATAGCAGTTAATGTATCTAAAACAAGGCAAGCTAACCAACAAGGGGATGCAACTCACTCTTGTGATCAGTCCTCTAACAAATTAGCAATAACAATCTCCTTTGAAGTTTTGAATATTCAACATATAGCTTGTTATGTTTTAACAATATAAGGCCTTACACCAGTCATGGAATTGATTGCTAAGGGGTTCCTTACTTATACTCAAAACTGAACATCTTGCATAACAATCCCAAAGATCTATTCACTTTAAAGTTTAAACCAAGAGCAAAAAGCGCCAATCACTTATTCCATGTCTATATATGAGTATAGGTATGCAACCAGGTGAATCAATTAGAACTCTAGACTTTCTCATGCAATCTAACTGAAATAAGATCAATTTAAATAATATCATAACAACTTCATGCTTATTCCTTTGTGCAACGAGAACTGTTGACAACTTGATCTATACAAGAGCATTAAATGCTACAACTCATACTACCAAATTGGAACTTATTTTTCTTAATCCTCTCGAGCTTTACTATTCATGAAACAACTGAAAGAATTCAATTTCCTTCTATATACATAGTACCATAATAAAGACAAACTTTGTAAATCTGACAATAGAATTCTTCAGCAAACTTCTTATCCTTCTTTGCACTCTTTTGCAAATCTATAATCCTGCAAAGCTGCATTTTTCGTGGATATATTTGGTCAACACATAGCTGGCATGTCAAACCTTTCTATCTATCAGAGCTTTTTCAAACAATGATTCATCTTTGCAAACCCTCATAAAATTATTAGAGAAAAGGGTTAGAGATTCCATGCAGTTTTACATTGCAATTCTTTTACCAACCGTCCAATTGAGAGCAAAGATCATCTCACATCAGAAAAACAACAATTTTCCTTTCATAAGAAATATACTTGGGCTGTTGAAGGTCCACACACACAATCCACATAGTTATACATAGATATGCATGCATCTCTATGTCCATGCCACTTCATGGGCATATAAATGTATACATTTCTCAAACAATTCACCCATTCAAATTACCATACAAAAGGGGTTTTCAGAGATTAAGCATAACAAGAGTCAGTGCTTTCACAGTTCTTAGAAATAAGGAATAGGTAAGACATACTTGGAAAAATGTAGATAAAACTTAAATCTTATCATTCAGGTTTGTTTCTTCAATTCCAGTTGTGTGCCCTAGGATTTTTCCCTCAGCATATAATCACATGCTCGAAGAAACCCTAGTTGGATCCAAAAGGAAAGAACAGCTTGCAATTATGTCTTTCCCCGAAACTCTGATTTCTTTTTATAGGTTTCTAGTTACTTTTTGAATTGAAAGCCATTCTAAACTTTGTTCTTCTCTTCTCATGCTGTGAATCTAGGACCTCAGTGATACATGTCCGCCATGAGAATGGATAATAATTATACCTGCATGCAATCTAACTACCTTTTTTAATTCCTCTGCCTAGATTCATTCTTTGATGGGATTTTTGCATGGTTACGTCACAATGTAACTTGACAGTTAACCCTCAGACTTGTTCAACTTCCTTCTTCCTTGCTGGCCCAATCGAGCTCTAGTCTGCCACTAAAAATGATTGTTTAATCCACAAAAAGTTGACTTTTTCTCTTTGTCTGCCACTATTTGTTACAGGAGTAAAACTGCTGCCGTTTGCATGGATTGTAAATGATAGAATTCAACAGCCAAAGCCAAGAACTAATCCATTCCCTCTTTCTATGCTGACCACTCCTCATCAACACAAATGATAGCAAGAAACAAACTCTATCCTGGGTTTAACCTATCTAAAGTTTCCACATTGAGGTTAACTTAGGGTTTTGAAACCCTTTACAAACAATTTCTCCCTGCTCTAAGAACTATCTGTGATTAGGGATTAATTGACTTTTAATTTTAATACCCTTTCAAAATAGTTTAGTCACCATCATAATTTACTATTTACAAAATGCCTTGATCCCAACAGGGCTTGTAACATAGTTCAAACTTAGTGGCACTAATCGATTGAGGCCCTCAATGAAGCTTTGAATGCCCATTTGTGGGATTTGATTCTATGGGAATTGAACTCAGATCAATTTACTTGTAAATGTAAGTCCACACCAAAACATCAAATCAAGGTGCTTGGATCTTATGGGGTCAAGACCAATGATACATATTCTTTGCCCTTTAAAAACAAAACTTAAAATACATGGTCAAACCTTTTATCATTGTTCTCTTTTACATCCATGGTCATTTGACCTCCAAGACATTATGTAAAAAATAGGCAATTTTATGCCTTAGAATCAGCCACAACTAAGGATCATGGGATTGAAACATAGCAGATGTCACGCACGATTAATGATCAAGCTGCAAAACTTCTATAATATTCCTACAAGGGACAATTAGAAAAATCTGAAAATAAACTCAAGCTCTGATACCACTATATTATCCCTCTTGGGACAAATTGGAACCATTTTTGAATTTTCTGAAATAACATACAAAACAATACAACCATACAACTGATGGATCCCAAACTGATAAAAAACACCAACTATAATATTATTGAAAATATTGAAGACTACACACAACAACTGCTTACAATGCTTATTACATATACTTCATTGAAGCACCAATATAGTTTATGAATGAAACCACCAAAACCAGCCAGGAAGGATCTCTTACCACTGAAACCAACAAACCTTAGAGGGTTTTCATCCTCAAAGTTAAAATGGGGACACGACAGTTCTCCCTTCCCAAATATTGCTTGTCCTCAAGCAATACTTGTTCACTTCCTCGTTCTAAATGCCAGGATCCCAAATCCGCTGTGGGAATTTACAATTCCCAATCCTCAAACCTCTTTGTGATGTAGTTTCTCCACCGTGCTTCCGCTGCGCTACTCTGATATAATCAAGATTTAGAAGCCTTGCACCAAGTGATGCTATAGAAAATATTTTCTCCATAGCGAATGAAACCTCTATGTCCACACCATATGATTGGGCTACACATGCAACCTCACCATCTAAGAATAGGACCTCCATCCACTTAGTTGTCACGATCATGAGTGCACCACTTGTCATAGTAGAGCCATATGTCACCATCACACTAAACCTCTCAAAATCCTCTACTTGTAGACTCCTTTTGGCCACCAAGCCCTTATTGATGAAATTGTGGGCTTCCCCACTATCAATCAAAACTATCACTCGCTGCCACCATAGTCACAGGGTTCACCGAATTTTTACCTAAAAATTCGGAATTCGGCTAACTTAATGCCCTTCACTAAAAATTCGCTTAAGTTCGCCCTGTTAGGCGAATTTCATGTTTGGACCCAACAGTATATATATAAAATAAACATTTAAGTGGACATCTAGTTTCTTATACTTTAAGTTATATTTTATTTATATACTTTCAGGGTGTTTGAGAGGGGTTTCGGACCGCTAGGAGCTATAATGCAAATTCTAGGGATCTTATCATATTTCAGAGTTAGTCAGATTCCAAGGTTTCAGGGTTTCAAACTTAGCCATATTTCAGGGTTTCAAGATTTCAAGGAGACATCCAAGGAGGTATGAAGGCTGCATGAAGGGATGTATGAGTGATAGAATAGTATGAGAATATCTCTCGCAAAGTGCCACAAGCCGATCCCACCCCATTCCCAATGCACCCCTTAAGGCATGCACTCTGCGAGATTCAATGTGCCGATGAGCCCTTGTGAGAGAAAGTGTCAGTAAATGAGATTGTGCTTGCGAGTGGTCTCAACACTGGGGGAGAGTAGCCGAGTGGTTTAAAGCGGCACAAGAAGACATTGTTAGCATGGATCCCCATTTATGGCGGCAGACGTATGGTTCTTCTACTCCAGAGTTACAAAAGCTTGCCGTGCGTGTCCACAGTCAATTTGTCAGTGCTTCTGCATGCGAAAGAAATTGGAGCACGCATGATTTGATCCATACTAATAAGAGAAACCGACTCTTTCAGATCTTGTGTTTGTTCATAGCAATTTAAGATTGCTTGAGCACAATCTTGCAAAAGAAGATGACAATCTTCATCTTGGAGAACCATCCTTTGAAGGAGTTGAGAAAAATATAGATAGTGTTGATGAGCTAGATGGAGGATTCGTTGATGGTGCTAGTGCTAGAGTTTTGATTTTGAAGTCAAATGTTTGAAACTTAAGTTCTATATCAATTTTGAGCTTAGGCTCTAAACTACGAATATTTTGATATCTTTTAATGTAATTCAAGTTTGAAATTCTTATGTTTATTTTTATTTTATTTATTTATTTACAATTATTTTTAATTTTTATTGGATTTCTTTTCGACTTTTTTTAAAAAAATATTTTTTAATGTTTTTATATAAGTCGAACTTAATGGCGATTTTTTTTTCGAACTTTATCTAGCGAACTTGAATCGAATTTTATCCTTGTCGAACTCGATCGAATCCGAACCTTGTGACTATGGCTGCCACTATAAGACACCTCTTACTTTGAATGGGTTGTTCCTTGGGGTACCAGGGAGCTGTTGGGGATCTAGAACAACAAACATGCTCTGATACCACTTGTTGGGAGGGTGTACACCGGAAGCGCACAATTTGATTACTAATACCAAGCAATTTGATATGCGGAAATTAACCAGATTCACCAAGTAACTAGAATTCAGAATAACACAGCATATGAGAGACAATACCAAATTGTATTAACACTTTATACAGAAAAGAATACAATAAAGAAGATGCCACTTCTTCTCCACCACCTTACAGAGGTTTTCCACGCCTCAAGTGAACAGTAATTCTTCTCCCCAAAGCTCTCCCTCTCACAGGTCCCAACACCCAACTCAAATACAGAGTTGGTGTTCACCTCCCGTGCTCCACGCACACCACAAGTGCTCCACGCACTCCACAAGTACTCAAGGTACTTCAAGTAGATCTCCCATGAATCTGCAACAACCTGCAATTCAACAGACCATACTTATGGAAGGAACTCCCTTGCCTTCCTCTTGCTCTATCCGAGTACACACCTGTACTCCAAGTAGATCATGCCTGATACTGCTCCCTGTAGTGTTGCTGTCTGTATGACCTTGCACACCTGCAAATCAAGCAATGGTTCTAATCACCTGTGAACCTCGACCTTGCACACACATACCCCTGCAGATCAACGATCTTACTTACCATGTAGATCTCCTATATAGGCCATGCACCTGTGACCAAGATCCTACACTCTTGATGAACCCAGCTGGCTCTCCAATCCAGCACCAACACACCTGGTACTGTGGCACTAGGAGGAACGCACCATAGCTCTACCTCACACACAGAAGGAGCTTATAATTATGCTCTCTTACTCCCTAGCACACTTTTCCAATACAACCATGAGTCTATTATATAGATCTCATCCAAACAATGATTAGACATCTAATTACCATAATTAGATCCGCAGCTATGAGTCTAAGATTAGCGCTCATCATGCAAACTCTTCGTTCGTTAGCTCACTGCCCGTAATTGACTCGCAGTCGAACTCTCGGTCCCTGTCCGCCTGAATATATGACCGACGTCGGTTGCATTCCTGTCTTACCCTGCCGACGCCGGTTGGCCAGACCAACGCCAAACACTTCTGACACTCAGCAACTCATTCTGCAACCTCCTCCATGTCTGCATCAGTGAAGCTTTTAGCTCCACAATCCTAACAGGAGCGTAGTGATGGTTCCTTCTTTCACCTCTTCTTGGTAAGCATCCAAGGTCTCTTCCTCTTCACACAACAAATCTTTTGATTTATCTTCAGCTACCTCTTTGACTTCTTCTTGCTCAAACCCATCAAGATGATCGGTACATGCAACTCTGAGTTCTTTGGTGAGACCTCTAAATCAGATTCCTCTTGAAGAATATCAAGCTCATCCATTAAATACTTGATTTCTTTAGCTTTGTCTTCATTCTCTGGCTTCCTGATCTACTGTGCGTCAACCTTCGCCTGATCAGTATCCGAGCTAGAATATGCTTTCTCCTCCTCTAATGAGTGCACATCTATATTCACCTTATCTTCATTTGAACTAGAGTCTCCTTTCTCCTCCTCTTCCTTTATGTCAGAAGTAACCTCAATGTGATGTACCTTGCCTTCCCCAAAGCATCTATGTCCAAGCTCCCAAGGTTCCTTTCATGAGAAACGAAGTTGTTTCCTTCTGAGCTCATTCCTCACATCTGTATCCACATTTGTTTTCTTGGGAAACTCTTTTTGAAAATATTTCTTAGAAGGGAAAGATTTGCTTTGAACTTTCCTTTTAGGAGGTGCTGAAAACTTCATATCCTTTGTATCAAACCTGGCAATCAATATTTGCATGAAGTTTGCATAAGACATAATACTGCCATGTTCCAAGGTCACCAAACCACGGTACCACCACTTATGAGCCTCCCCATCTAAATGAAATGTGGCATACTCAATGGCTTCTATTTCTAACATGGGGTTAAGCTGAAAATATTTATCTAATTTTTGCACCCACAAATGTGCACTATACTTGTTGGAACCATAAAAATAAGGAATAGACAAATTACCCTCCTTCCTCTGCAACTCATTGATATGTGGTCTTCCACCTATACAGGGTCTATGCCTTTGCCTGAATTTGAAATAGTCATGGAATGACATTTCAGCCTGGAAACTTGCCCCTAATGCTCTCCAATCTCTCATTACCTAAACATGAAATTCTTGATCAGTGGGTTCATGACTCCTTTCTGGAGTGTTATTCCTTGAGATGAAAGTAGGCATGGTAGGTCTAAAGTTGACCGAACAAGGAGCAGCTCTATTTTGGATTGTATTGAATCCTTTACCCATCATTTGTGCAAGCATTTGAGTAAATTGCTGCTGCGATTGAGCTATCTGTTGATGAGAATGAGACATCTATTGAGTTATTTGCTGCATCAAATTACTCATCAAATTCCCCAGATTGGATGGCTCCATTCTTCTTGGACCCATTTTTAAAAAATTCCTTCACATAATAAACTCTGTCTTCTACCTACAATAGTTGAAATACTACATGCAATACAAAAATCCTCAATAGAAGATTAAACACCAACAGACTGGAAAGATACTCTGTGCTTTGATACCACTATAATATCCCCAAATGGGATAATTAGACAAATCTGAAAATAAACTCAAGCTCTGATACCACTATAATATCCCTTCAAGGGACAATTAGAAAAAACTGAAAATAAACTCAAGCTTTGATACCACTATAATATCCCTCTTGGGACAAATTAGAACCTTTTTTGAATTTTCTGAAATAACATACAAAATGATACAACCATACAACTGATAGATGCCAAAATGATAAAAAACACCAACTATAATATTATTAAAGATATTGAAGATCACACACAACTGCTTACAATGCTTATTACACATACTCCGTCGAAGTACCAATGTAGTTTCTAAATGAAACCACGAAAGCTAGCCAGGAAGGATCTCTCACCATCGAAACCAGCAAACCTTAGAGGGTTTTCTTCCTCAAAGTAAAAATGGGGATGCTACACTTACCCCCAATTTTTCACATGGTTTTGAAGATTTTCTTTTGCTGCCATGGTTTCTCTTCGTGCTGTTTTTTGGGTTTCAATAGCACCCTTATAAACATCATATTTGCTCCATGCTCAGCTTCTTCTTCAGAAAATTACTCTTCTTCAACATTTGCTGCTTGTGCCATATGCATTCTTTCATCATGCCTCCTTCCTTGATTCTGATTTTCTGGACATTAAAAAGGTCTGTCCATGTTGTCTACATTTGAAAGATACTCCATTAAATCCTCTTCTACTTCTTCCATGAGCATAGTTATGAGTATGTCCACCCCTATTATGTCCTTGCTGAAATTTTCTTGTGTCAGCGTCTTCTTCCTACCTTGGACCAGCTTGTCCTCTTCTGCTTGCTTTCTATCCTTTTCCTTTTGTTCCTTTTCCACTCTTGTTCGATAGTTGTTTCTTGACAACTCCTCCTCCACTCTTAAGGCAAGATGATATGCCTCTTCAATGGAATGCAACCTCAACATGCTTGACTCATCTTGAATGAACAGCTGAAGCCCATTCACATATCTAGCGACCTTCTTTCACCATGCTGTCTTTGACCTGAACAAATAGTCAACCAATGGCACTCCTTGGTGTACTTCTCCACACTCATCTCCCTTTACCTCAAGTTTTGTAAACTTTTCAGCAGATTCATGGAGAAATTAGAAAGAAGAATTTTTCCTTTCAATTTTGAAACCACTCGCTGCCATGTTTTGATTTTTTCTTTGCTTTGCCGAACTCGGTCCTTCTACACCTCTTTCTCACTACTAAAATCTTCTTACTGCATTTCTAGACGGTGTCCAATACAACTTCCTTAACAAAATTCTGCATACACTCTTTCGCTGCACTTTATGAGTTCTGAAATTTTCTGCAAATTGCTGGAATTTCTGCAACCTGCAAGTTTTTTATAGTCCTTTTTCCAGCCTGCAAAACCTCCAAAATCCTGCTTTGATACCAAAAAAGGTGCAGGTATCTATAGGGGTTAATGAAAACCAGTCTAGGCACTGCTAGGGTCAAAGTACAAAGCCCTTAATGAAATCTTGAAATGCATTAAATAGTACCTTACAAGTGCAGTCACAAAAACAGGAAAATACACACTCAAACAAGAGATGTTTTATTGTTTTCAATGTACAGAATACATAGGAGAATCACTCTTAGCCCCTAAGGCTCACAACCAAGTGAAGAACTTGTCTACTACATGCTGCCACGAACCAGGCTTATTACTGCTGCTCTGCCTTCTGCTAAGAGACTTCTGTTTCCCACCCTAGAGAGCCCAACTTGAGGCTTCAAGGCTCCTTTTGAAGACTCTTCAGCTTTTCCATCTGAGAACTGAAGGTGTAACTCCCAATAACATGGCTGTTGGCCTTCTACTATATTTTGTTGTCCTTTGTCCTTTATGGAAGGAAATGCACGACTGATTTTGTTTTTTTAATTTTTATTTCGGTGTGCAGGATTGGTTGTGGACTAGAGATGCTCCTGCATCAAAAGTACTATTTTTCAGACAAATCCAAAGAACAATTGTGACTTCTCTCATGTGTGACTAATGTGTTTGTTTAATTAGTATAAGATGACTCTTAATATTACAGATTGGGTATTAAATTCCAACAAGCCAAATGTAGACTAGAAAAAGAATCTGCCTTTAGAATTTGATTTAAAATCATTCAATATGAAGTTTAGATCGAAAATTGATGGATTAGTTTTCATTCACATTTTTTATGTTGCTTGGCTAATATACTTAAGGTTAGACAGCTGACTTATTTGGTTTCTTTTTCTTTCAAGGTCTCTGTTACAATGTCCAGCTTGGCTTCACTCCTAACTACTTTGTCTTCCATTGCTGCTTCTTTCGGCATGGATCTTAATCGGTTAGAAAATGTATTCTCTTATTTGATAGATTGGATAAGCGAGATGCTTATTTTGCTACTTCCTAGGTTTCATTACTTTAGTCAGGGGGAAACAGGTCTGCTTTTGAATGTATGGCGTCTATATTTTTGCATGCGATACTGTAGGATTTGATTTTAGGATTATAAATTAAATATAAAATATGAGCCATCGATGGCCTCATTTAAGATGCATGCTTTCAAAACAGTAAAATAAATTATACAGCAGAACTGCCTATGTTTTCCTATAAATATTTTCCAATAATGTTCAGAATAGAATTAGTCTGAACAACTGGAGAGAATATATGGAAACAAAGATGGCATTGGTTAATATTCCTTGCCTTCCTATTTACAACAGCAATCTAGGTAGGTATCACAAATTTAACATGTTATTTCCACATGTTTTTAAGCCTACTAAAACATCTCTATGGCATGGAACAAATTTGGTTCGTGTTTGGATTATTAGATTTACTTATTTAACTTTTCAGGACGTAGAACTGATCACTACATCATTTTATGTAACAATATTTGTTTTGGGTTGCAGGTTTTCATTTTCAACAATTGTGTTTGCTCATAGTGAGTGACCTCCACATTGGACTTTCTATCACATTGAATTTTTCCTTTCATGTATATATTTTTTGTTGGTTGGAATTTTGAATATTTCAAGATGGCAGCTAATCCCCCAGTTGCCAATGTTTCAAATGTAATGTGTGCAGGAGAGAAGATTATGACATCTCTTGGCAAATTAATTTTGATAATCTGGTTGTTTGTGGTCTTGATATTAAATTCAAGCTATACAGCTAGCCTCGCATCTATTCTCACTGTTCAGCAACTGTCCCCAACAATACAAGATATAGAGACACTGAGAGCGAGCAACGCATTTATAGGTCATATGGATGGTTCATTTGTTAAAGATTATCTAATCTCTGAGCTCAAAATTGACGAAAGTAGACTGGTATCTCTTGCCAAGCCACAAGACTATGTTGATTCACTCAGGAATGGGACAATTGGTGCTATAGTTGATGAGACTCCATATATTCACTTGCTCGTGTCACAACATTGTGGTGAATTTGCTATTGTGGGTCGGCCCTTCTACAGGGGAGGATTCGGATTTGTAAGTATTCATTTCAAGAGATTCAGTATTTTTACTTGATTTCAGTAGAAATGAAATGAAATGATTTTAATTAAATCCGCAAGACTGAATTGTCTATGGGACTAAGAGCATTACAACTATCACCCAAAAGATCCAGCTAAGAATTAGGACAATGTTGTTTTCATATGAAGCTATAATTTTTCATGTTGATTTGCATCAGAAATCCCCCCCGCCCCCTTTATCGCTCTGCTTTGAAAGACACTCTTATTTCTCTGTATTGTATGGTGTAGTTATTTATCAAAGGGTTTCCACTGCTTACGGAAATGACGACAGCAGTGCTGAATATTACCCAGAACAAAACAGAGCTAGAGGAGATTTACGGGCGCTGGTTTGGTCCTCCTCCTTCATCTTCCTGCAATGCTGAGAGTAGTATTTTGGATGGAGAGGAGGGAAATGACAGTGAGCAGTTGAGTCCATGGAGCTTTTGGGGTTTGTTCGTGATCACAACAGCGACATATTGTTTACTTGTATTCGCCTATTTTGGAAGCAAGTTTTGTAAAGACAGACTAATTAGCACTAGGGTGGAGAATGTACCCTCCACGCCTCCTGAGACGCCTCTAACAGAGATTCAATTAGGAAATGTAAATCTAGATCGATCCTCTTCATCTCCTCAATCACAACCTCCGGATATTACACCTTCCCCTGGTGATCTAAATCCGCGTCGTCAACGAAGGAGCAGATCAAATTCAGTTTAATTTATCAAGCTCCGAATCCGCGATACGATTGACAATGGTGTTTATTGCCACATTTCTGATATTAAACAATAAAATGGGATGATCCCCTCCTATTAATATACTGTATGCACTTGCATACCTTCGTACTTGGAGTACCAGTTGGTCTCGTACTATAAATAATACTGCAATTTATAAATAAATAGGCACCAGTATCTTGGACTTTAAAATGAACTGTAGTTTTATTTATAAAGAATGGCTTTCATACAAATCGCTGAACTTCAAAGGCAAATGAGGCTATAGCCTTTGCTTAGGAAGGAGGCAGACCCGGCTGGAATTTGAGAGCCATGCCTACCTATTAAATAGGTATTTGCAGTTCCTTCCATTTTAATGTTTAACAAAATTTAAAGCTTATTAACGAAAGTTTCCTGGGCTTGCATTTGTTGTTTTCCAACCGACACAAAATCGAGCCGAGGATGAAAATACGGATAAGCCAACTCTCTTCCAAGTGTTTTACCTTATTTTTTATTTAATAGTGTTTAATAGGTATAAAATTCTAAAAGATTATTTAGATTATAATATATGAATATTAAGCATAAATTTGAATGTAAAAGTTAAATTGATTGATTGGAATTGATTGACAAGTGGCGTATGCTGAAAATAGTTATTACAACCAAGAGTAAGATACTAAGTATTTTCTAGTTTCTGGTTGACTGTAGCAAGTGCCTTTTAGTGAGAAACAAGGTAACATAGGACTATGATAGTTCAGATGCAGAAGCAAAGTTTAAGACTATGTCTCGATAGGTTCACACTCCTTTGAAAACTATGTAGTGTGGCCCTGTTCGTTGACTGTAGACTTATCCACTGTAAAAATGGAAAATTGTAACTGCTCTTCCACCTATGCTTGTGTTCGCTGAGAGCACTGATATATTTAGATTTTGTTAGTGTTGGACAAAAACCTTTGTTTTCCTTCCCTTTACTTTGGAAACCCTAGGTGTACTTGTGAGAGCCATAAACTTGCAAAAAAAGACAAACGTAATTGGTTGTGCTGATCACAATCACCTGCATTGATGATTGACCGTTGCTTATGCATCCAAATACTTCGTAGAAGAAATCAAGCCACACATAGTTCTCCCACCTAGTGTGATTGTGCAATTGTGCTCTTTGAGTATAATCATGCAAATAGAAATTTGTCTTTGATACTTGATAATATTAACTTTTGAATTGATTTGAAATGCTTCAAAGTTGTTTTGTGATTGCTCTTAGTGATTGATATTTAATTTGGAAAGAATATGGTAGATTTGTTCAAAGTACAATGTGATAGATATATACTAGATATATATCAAGCCCTGTAATGATTGACCTTTTATTTGTTCATATAATGAAACTTTTGAATAATTTTATTTAACCCAACTTGTCAAACATGCGGGATGACTTGAATGGATATTTAAATTTTTGGAAACTAGTTATTAAATGGTGTGGGAATGAGGCCATGCTAGGAGGATAGGTTCATGACAATGGACTTGTTTGCTTAACGTGAACCTGTTCTTAGAACAACATTCATGAGATTGGAAGTAGTCTGAGAGTGATATAAGACAGTTTGAATATTGACTTGGAAATTCTTGTGTAGTAGTGGTGACAAACAGAGAGGTAAAGCACACATATAGATAAATGACTAGAGAAAATATGAATAAGAGTTATGTATTTGAGCGTAAGTCAAGTGGTTTAAGATATGCCAATAATTAGCATTGTCAAGTACTTGTGACTAGATTTAGGTATTTAAATTTGGCCCCTTGTCCATTTTTATTATACTAATAAAATTATTAGAGTAAAGGAGAAAGATAAAATCTAAGTGTGTACAACAGGGTTTGCTTTTTAGATAGAAAACTATAATTATGTAAGATACATATTTTAGCAAACTCTGCAACAACACATGAATTAGTCCATGTCCATATTTGAAAAAAATTTAAAATTTGAAATTGAAAGGAGATCAAGGAAGGAGTACACTTATAGAGAGATGAAACCATATTTCCCTACACCCTATTAAATATGATGAAGCATTGGATAAATATGCCCTCTTGTCAAATCATTTGGATAGATGGTTCCTTATGTTGAACCAATGATGAATTGAGAGTGATCAAGTATTAAATTTTAATAACTAATCAATCCTTTGAGTTAGAAATATGCATACTCCAACTCTCATGAATTGGGGGAAGTACCCAAAGTACTAATCCAAAATAATATGGAGCCACAATGGGTTCGTTGAAAGTGATGTCAAGGTTGTTGAGTGTCACTAAACTCAAGTGTACATCATTCATCATAGAAGATGGAACCACATAATGGATTTTATATAAGTAATGCCAATATTGTTGAGCATCTCTAGACTTGAACATACACTACCCATAACATAAGAAATCACACTATTGCAGATAAATCTAGATTTTATTTACATAATTGAAAGACAATGAAACATATTCATGTCTCTATAATGACCATAGTGTCAATAGATTTGATGTGAAATAACAACTCTTTGTCATTGGATCTGTAAACTATATTGTAGTGTATATGTGCATGAACCAATATCATGTCTTTTGAGTTTAGAAAATATATATATGTGCATGAATCAATATCATGCCTTTTGAATTTGTTCAATGATATAGAATGCAATGCATATATATGCTCAACTATAATTATATGTGAAATGCATAATTTTTGGTCCTATAAATTTTTTGCATATGCCCATACACATACATCTAAGCGTGTATGATTATGTACTCAATTTTATATAAACTGAGTGCATATGCACTCATATTCTGTATTAATGTTCCAATATATGTCATGTATCTGATTTATGAATTAATTTGATCTTTGAAATTTGTGCTCTGTCATAAAATTTGATTTTTTTCTAATGGAGACTTGAATCTCTAAGACAATCCAACTGTAATGCCTCTCCCCTGCCCCCCTTTGAGATGAAAAATGTAGTCTGCAAGTCACTCATCTCAAAATAAGGGTTAACTCTATCATGTGATAAAGATAAAATCATGTATAATCATGTCAACATGTGGATGATATGTTATCGTATTAAAGTGCATGTCATCAAGACATGTATGAAACATATATAATGTGAGGCATATAAGTGACATGTCTAGATAGATATAATAATAAGACACATAGTAAAGTAACAGTCTCTGAATAATATTACACAATAAAAATGCATGACATATATCACGATACCACTAATCAAGCTCAACAAACACAAGCACAAAACTCAATGTGTCACAATGTTACACATAAGGTCAAGGGCCACATACAATCGACATAAACATGTCACAACAAACAAGGCCAAGGGCCATATGTAAAGGACATTAAGAATGTTATAAACAAGGGACATAAAGTTATCACACACACAAGGTCAATTAGCCTCATATGATAAACAAGCAATGTTTAACCTATTATGTAAGAAAGTAACAATATTGAAAAAATGTGAAATAAGTGAAAACTAATCTACACCATCCATATGTATCAATGTCATGTCTTAGCAAAGGAGCATATCCAAGTAGCACAATGTAAGATATGAGTAAAGAATAAGACACTTGTAATATATATGTATCTCAACATGATAAAATAGTCATAAACATATATTAATTGTGATAATGTAACTTATATAATAAGATGCCTCCAACATAGGCATGGCCACTTGGTAAAATGAAATTCAACATTTAGGAATCTATGTAATATGCATAACTTGCATCACACTCATTTATCACATGAAATATGTGTATGAAAAAGAATATGATATTTACTCAAGTATGTGATAAATAACATATGTAAAGAAGTAAACTAGGAATTCATGTCATGCTTGAGTCTTAATTTTTTGTAATTTTTGAGAATATTTGAATTTTTATTTTTGTAATATTTGCATGTTTTTGTATTTTTGATTTTTTTTTTTTTTTTTTTTTTGAAATATTTTATTTTTCAGATAGTTTTGAAATATGTGAAAAATGTAAAAGGAACTAGCCTATGATCCCATCAATGGGAGGACCATAGTGCGTGTTTGTATCATAGAATGGGAGGGTGGATTTTCACAAGCAAAAAGTATTGTATGTAGATGAATCAAAATGTGAAAAATAATTGTATTGTAATTTATTTGTCTTGATCACTACTCATAGAACCATGTGTAGGATGTGTAACTATAGAGAGTGCTAGATTTGGTGGAGTCCACTGTATAGTAGGAGAAGGTCTCATTGTTAGTGTTTACTATGGAACATGTTGAACTATCCAAGGTACTACCTTAGGACAATTGTAATGGAATTTGGCCCTCTAAATTTCACTACTTATTTGTTTCACTTTTCCATTATTTTTTTTATTGTCTCGCTTTTCATGATGTTTTACAAAGCTCTGTAGCCCAATGGATAAGACAATGCCATCAACTGGTCCACATGGAATAAATTTTAAATTTGACATTGTGGGATCGAAATGAAAATCAATCAAATTAATTACATTATTAATTATTTTAGAATTAATTAATTATAATTAAAATCGTAAAAGAGCATCAAGTAGTGGCTATGTATTTGCAATCATTTAATAAATTAATTATTTTTTAAATTAATACTATATTGTAAATGCAAAATAAAAAAGTGCATCAAATATTTTAAATTTTTCAAATAAGAAAATCAAAACATGGGCAAATGAGGGGCTTTCCAACTTCTTTGGTGGAGGGAAATATTGTACAAAAGAGAAAATCTGGGTCATTGAGGGGGTTCTTCTTTTTTTCAAGCTCTTGGAGAAGAATTGGCTACAACTTTGTGTACGAGATATATAATTTATCATATTTGAGAAATGGAATGCAAGAAAGTAGGTAAGATCATTCTTAGGTTTTGTGGATTTTGATATTATTTGTTCATAAATTTGTACTTCTATTTATAAATAGAAAATTCATTAAAATTCTACACTTTTCTTGGTTGTATGCAACTCGAGGTGTTTACAAAATTTGTGTTGAAAGTCCTGTGTATGGGCTTGGTATTAAGTGTATCCAAACCTAAGTTTTGAGGAGACTTTATGCTTCCAAGCAAACCTTTTATTCCCATTACATCTTCTGATGCTATGTTTATTTTTGTGTGAGAGGAATAATCTCTATCCCTTTCATATAATTCCAATTTATTTTTGCATTTCTTTGTGTTTATTCAGTCGTGGGTTTCTCTTCTTCACCTCCACCTCCTTTCTCCATCTATTTTCAACTTCCATCATTTACCAATTTTGTTCCCTTTTGTGTTTTCTTGTTAAAATGCACATAAACCCCCCAAAACCTATATCCTACGAGGGAGTTTCCCCTCTCAAATATAAAGAAAAATTATAATCTCAATAGCGACTTCTCTAATTATGAGTAAATTTGTATCACTTTGTCATTGGGCGAGTCATAAAACCAAGAAATACAAAATGACCTAAATTTATACCAACAAGAACACACTATAGAAGATGAATATCTATTTTAATTCTGAATAACTTTATGATATGAAGTTTTCTATCTAGGGGGGTGTGTGACTCTCCTCTAAATTGGTTGTATAGAGAGATCTTGTATAGGTGTAAAAATTGTCTCTACAATATGCTTTTAAATATGCATAATAACCAATTACAATGATGGTGGGGGAGGAGGATGAATAACCATTGATAGTATAAGGTATTCATATCGAATGTCTAAAACTTTGATCAATTGATTACAATGTATATATTTGAGGCATTAACATAATTTGGATGGCATTGCCTGGAGCTTTTATATCCAAGGGCATCCTAATAACATGTCAAAGACCCATGTGCTTTATAGGACTAAAAATAGAGTACCCATTGTCACTGCACCAACCTAAAGAGGTAACACTATATGCCCACATGTATTATGTATTTTTTCATCGAATGCATTACTTACTTTTGATGTATCTTATAAATCTTGCTCTATGTATCCAAGAGTGTGAAGAAGTGTTATTGTACATGTATTTTTATTTGATCCATTATTGATCATGGAACTATGTATGAGTTATTTGTTGATACAATCTTGAATAAAGAGTGCATGTCTGTCTGAGACATCATAAAAAAAATATCATTGTCATCAAATATGATCATAGGACATGGTGTTGATATGTTTGTAATTATATCAATAATACTATCTATTGGGTGTTTATATGTCAAAGGGGGAGGATGTGCATTGTATGCATGATGTACCTTAATTTTATCCATATTTTGTGTTGTTCCATGGTTTGGAAATAGATTACTAAATATTTTCAACTTTGCATTTTTATTTTATTATGGTCAAGCCTACTATGTGGGTGTGATTAATGCAATAATATTGTCATCAATAAGATCTTGTGTCTTATCCCTTAGAAAATAACACTTGTTTTTACAATGTATGATACATATATGCCAGTCACAATATGTGTTAATTTCGAATCCCATATGTTGAGGCTTAGTCATATCAGCCTCTAGTGGAGGAGGGATAGATATGAGATAACATTCAAGTAATTTTGATAACAATATATGAGGAGGTGATGTTAACTGTGAATATTACCTTCTTGGTGGAGCTTTCAACTAAAGCTTATTTGTTGGTTGTGATATTGCATTGATTGTTACTTTTGCTTCATTCTTGATTTTGTTATATTTGACCTTGTAGCTTGGGTTTCTTTTAAATTTAGTATTTAAAATAATTGGGGCATTTAGTGTGTACTTAAGTTTGTTCAAATCTATGAGCTTCACTTATCATTCTTTCATAGTACGACATAATTCATCAAAAGATTTGTTTTTTTCAAACATGATAGAATCATGAAGTATTTTAGAAAAAACAGTGTGAAGATATCTTTTAACTCATTGATTAGCTCATTGGAACCTTGCTTGAGTTTTACAATTTGTGCATAAGATAGTTTTGGACTAATGTTAATAGATAAGTTTGCTAGAAATTGATTTGCCAAATTGTTAAATGCTTCAACTAATTGGAGTGTAAGATCAAATTACCATAATAAAACATATTATTTGAATTTTCATGAAAATACCTAGGTTAATAATTTGTCATTGTATGCATAATCCAAACATGATGTATTAAATGATTGAAGATGTTCAAGATTGTCTTTACCTTCATAGAGTGAAAGCTTAGGAGCTACACAATCTAATTGTAACAAGGAATATGTTATCCCAAGTGCCTAAGGATTATGAAGCAAAGTATTAAAATCCATTTAAAACTCTAGAGACACCTTGATCTAATTGCAACGCTTTAGCATGTAGGCTTATAATAGTCTTCTCAAAATAATGTGCATTAGGCAAGTTTGGTGTTGGACCATGCATAATATTCAAAGGAGATGTGTGTGATGTATGTGTATAAATAGGTATATTAATATGTCATAGACCTTATGATGCTCCCATACCTAGGGATGATGTCACATATGTAACTAAAAATATAGGAATATAAATAATAGTAGCAATTATGACACTTGAAGTGAAAGTCTTAGCTTGATGATCACTAAAGGGATCATATTGTTCTTGTGATATAAAAGCTTGAGTTGATTTTTTTTTTCACTTATTGTAATGTATAATAATGCCTCAATTTTATGTGGATTGGCATTAAGATATTCAATTAATTCATCATTAATTTTATTTGATTGCTCCATATTAGCTTTATCAGTTTCAATAATCATGATAATTCCATCAATAAGGTGTATAGTATGCATTATAGAATCCATAGAGAGATAGTAGGAAGAACAAAAGGAGTCATGCATGCTCTTTGACCTCTAGTGGTAACATATATTAGCTTGGATTAGATATTTCAATAATATGAATTGAAAAAGGCTTGATATTGTACATTGTACATTATACATTTTAAATTTTTTGTATAAACATAATTCATTCATCATAGCCACAATTTAATTTTGAAACTTTGAATTTGGAAATGTCATTAAGGGTTTAACTAGGCAGGGTGTGTTTGATTTTTAGGCTCTTAGATATATTGATCGTAGTTGTAAATAGTGAACAAGGGCCAAAGGGACACTATATAGAGGCTTCCACCATCTTGTAACTACACTATCCTATCTCTGTAATGTATTAAGGGTAAATTCTTAGGGCTAATTAATTATCGATGCACTACTTAACCAAATGGTTGAAAATTTGAAAAACCTGTGCGTTTCCAATATACCATAAGATATGTGAAAATTAAAGCCTATATACAGTGTTGTCTAATGATTTGAGTATTGGATAAATACCCTTCATACAACAGTTCAAGTAAAAATAATGACCAATTTTCTCAAAATGACAATGCTTATGAATTTTACAACTATCATAACACCATTATTGAAAGCAAAAAAATGAAAGAAAATTAAATTGAAAGTCATTATTAACAAATATTTTTTGCATGGAAATCAAGAATTCAATAGGAAACCCCTAGGCCAAAGATAAATTATAAATCAACACTCAATCAAATCTTGGAAATGATGATCAAATTTCTCTTTAGTGTATGGGAACCATGAATTCAATTGAAAGCGTAGAAAAAAATTGAAGAAATAATGTTCAAGCAACATATGGGTTCACCAATATTTTTTACCCTATTTTTGATTTAATAGTGTTTAATATGTATAAAATTTTGAAAGATTATTTAGATTATAATAAATGAAAATTAAACATAGTTTTGAATGGAAATGCTGAATTGATTGATTGATAAAAATTTATAAATGGTGTATGCTAAAATTAATACATACAACCAATAGTAAGATACTTAGTGGTTTTTGTTTTCTAGTTGATTGTAGTATGTGTTTGATAGTGAGAAATAAGGTAACACAAAACTATGATACTCTATATCTGGAAGCAGAGTTTGTAGTTGTGTCTAGATCAGTTTGTGCTCCTAGAACATCAACGCAATGTGGCCTTGTTCATTAACTATAAACTTGTCCACTATGAATATGGAGAAAATATAACTGATTTTCCTTCTACACCTATGTTTGCTAATAGGGATGAAATATTTTGATTCTACTAGTGCCACACAAAAACCTATACTTTCTTTTTCTTTACTTTAAAAGCCCTAGGTGTACTTGTGAGAGTTAGAAACTTTAAAAAAGAAGGGAAAATGTGATGGAATCATTTAATCCCAATCAACCCTATTGATAATTTACCATTACATATATATATAAATACTACAAGGAGGGAATCAAGCCACACATAGTTATCTAATCTAGTGTGATAGTGCAATTATGCTCCTTAAATATATGTTTACAACTAGAAATATGGATTTGATACCTGAAAATATTTGTTTTTGACTTGAATTGAAATACTTTAGACTTGATTTGTGACTACTCCTAGTAATTGATATTGAATTTGGGAGGAATAGAGTATATTTTCTCAATGTGCAATAGTGTAACAAATAAATTCTAGGTAGATATCAAGTCCTTTAATGAATGAAATTGGATTTATTTATATAGTGAACCTTTTGAATAATTTAATTTAGCCAAATTGTGAAATGTGTAGGATGACCTGAATGGATATTTCAAAATTTATAAAATTATCATTAAGTTATGTAGGGACAAGTTCAAGCTAGGTGGATAGGTCTATGGTAGTGGACCTATCCATGAAAAGTAGAGACAACTACCATGAGGTTGAAAGTAGTCTAAAAGTGATATAAGGTTGTTTGAGCATTGACTTGGAAACCCTATATAATAGTGATGGAAAATAGAGGGGTCAAGCAAGCATATAGATAAATAACTAGAGGAAAGGCATTCTTAAGTGGTTTAAAATATGTCCAAAAGTAACATTGTCAAGTACATGTGACTATATTTAGGTATCTACATTGGGCCTTATTTTCATATGGAAAAATAACATAAATATACTGTCTCATAAGTATTTTCTAAGCATTTGTTCCCTAAATATCTCTAATGATCCATGTAGCACAATGTGCAAAATCTATTTATGGACATCCATGATTCCCATGCCTCTTTTATTTTGTGGTAGGCACAAAATTCCCTAAGTAACTATGTGAAAACTATGATATTGTTTTGCATTATCTCATAGGAAGTCACATAACATCTTAGTGAGTTTCTTATATGAATCTTAAAAAGGTATCAAATAAGAGTAGTAAACATGAGTTGCAACATGCAACTTTATATAGATATGAAAACTACCAATCAAAGATAAAGTCTTTGTAATCCAATATGCAATTTTCTTCTCCACCCATTGAAAAACATACTACCATAGGGAGGATGAAGATATTTTAAAAAAATGGAATTCCAAGAAAGCTATATATCTCCCCCTTATTAATCCATTTCTGATTAAATCTATTAATCCAATCAGACACAAAAAATAATACTCTACTGATAGCATTGAGTCTTATTCTAATGTAGATTTGAACTCGAGGCCTTTAAAAAGGTGTCAATGTAAGCCATATCTTTATAAAAGGAAGTTTCATTCTTACCTAGGGTAAGAAATGAATCATTTTCACAATGGACATTTAGAAGTTGGCTTGTCTTATTAGGGAGAGTTGTTCCCATGATAATATCTTGCTCCACTCTACATGCTAGGAGCTATTTAAAGGCTTCTATCACCAAGATGTAAAGAGAAGGAGCAAGTGAAAAAACCTTTCTTGTTAACAGATAATATGAAAGCTTTTAAACTTGAGGAAATTAAGGGTTAGACAAAACAAATCATTCATAGAGAGGGTTTAGATAGCATAGAGAAAGAATTTTCCAAACCCTATGGATTTGAGGATGGCTAAGATGAAATACCACTCAATATGAAATTAATGTTTCTCAAGTTCAAAATTTATAAACAAAATGCATTTTAGAGAGGCCTAACCCCAATCCATGACTTCCCAAACAAAAATGAAGTTGACTACAATATATTTACTTTTAATGAAACCCATTTGTTATGGTCTAATAATTATAGAAAGAGGGTGACAAAGATAGAGCGTAAGAGATTTGGTCATGAACATTTACGAGACATATAACAATGTGATGGGTATCTAACATGTAATGAGATTTGGATCCATACATTTAATAGTAAATTTAATGTTGTCTTGGATGATAATCATTCCTAAAGATTTTATCCAAAGATTTTATCTATAAACCTGAAGCAAGTCTAGCCCAATAGAATGTCACTTTAGAATATGAAAGAAAACCCATGAACATAATTTATTTTTTAATTGGACATGTGGAGGAGTGTTGAATATATCAAATTGATGGTAAGTGGCACAAATAAATCTTATGAGTGAATGTGTTGAGCTTTCCTAGGAAAATAAACCTACATTCTTGCAAACCTTCATCTCTTTCAATAGAGTCTTATTGAGATTGAAACACTAAAATTATAATTTTAAAAAAATATTTTGATATATTTGGAAGCTCAATGAGAAATTGGTGAGAACTTTTGATGGCCTTGATCCACTTAGCTTTCTTGGCCTACAAGGATTTGAAAAAATTTCTTCAAGGCTTTATCTTTGACTTTAAAATAGTGAAGGTGATCATGGATTTGGGCTCATTTGGATTAATGGATCTCAACAAGATTGATTTTATGTTTGAGGTGAGAATATATGTATTGTAATTATATATCAAAAGGGTTTCACTCAAGAGGAGATACACAAAAATTACTTAGCCACAAAACTCTTTGTTCTCTTGCAAATTCTCACCGCCTGTATTCCATGTTGTCTAAGAAAGGTGGAAATGCACCTGATGACATCCTTCCACCAATCAATCTAGATAGTAGTGTAATAGGGATATAGTTTTTTTTAAAAACATTGTAATAAATAAAATTGTACCTTCATGGGTAAATAAGGATAAATTCACTAAGAATTACATGTAAGGAATTTATAAGGCCATCCTTCCAAAGTAGCCAAAAGTGATGGGGTTGTTATCAGAAAGAATATTTTTTAGATGAATCATAATAGCTTGTTAATTTATGACCTATAGAGTTAAAATTATACATTTTATTTTATACTTTGGGACACGCATATATATTATTCAACTAAGTAGATAGGAGACTAAATAACATTTTGGGTCATATTAATTCACGGGGTCGAAGGAATCTCTTTTGTTAAAGCCTTGGAAAAGCTTTAAAACTCTAATGCCATTGGAAGATTACACATGTCACTTTAGTGCTATTTCAAAGAGAAGGAAGCATCAAAAAGCCTTTGTTAAGCATGAGGCTACCACATGGATAAATAATAGTTCTTTTTGAAGTCAAAGGGTTAGCGATGAATCAATGGTATGGTAGGCTCCCAATAACAAAAAGGTGTATGTAGAGGGCATCCACATGGCACAATGATGATTCCTCTAACCAAAAGTAAATAAAAGGATCCCTTGAATCATGTAAGGCTTCCATGTGGATCCCAAAGAAGGAAATGGTTGATTCAATGGGCAGACCACAATGACAAATCTAATAGTGAGTGCTAAACCTCAAAGGAGTCTCCTTTTATTAAAGCCTTGGAAAAGCTTTAAGACTATAATAGCCACAGACGATGCCACTTGTCACTTTGGTGCTCTAATTATGGGAAAGTGAATATCAAAAATCCCCTATTGAGCGTGAAACTTCCATGTGTCAGCACAATGGGTCACAAAGCCCAAAGCGCTGAGAAAGCTAAAGAGTTTACAAAATGAGTAGGAAGGAAGAGTCAAATAACTAATAGCCGTGGTAGATTCCATGTGTCCATGTTTCAAGAGACTGAAGGTTAAAGATAAATAAGAGCAATAGTTGAAATATAATTAAAGAGATAGCTAGTAGAAATGATTGAATTAAGCTCTAAGTTGTTCAATTATAATAGCGTGCAGTTTTTAGATCTAGAATTTGTGGACATGCGATTAGAATTTGAGCGAGTAGTAGTGAACCAAGATGATTTTTTTTGGGCTATAAGTAGTATATTGAAGGATATAAAAAGGGGAAATGATTAGAGATTCATCTAGATCAATAGAGAGTTTAGGAGCTAATTTTATGAAGCATTTTACTGCCTTAATAGGTGCCTCTCTTGAGGGATCAAATAGTGTATTTTGTGCATTTTATCTTATATAATTTGTTCTCATATCAAACCATGAAGAGAGATTAGTGTTCTATGCAATTGTGGTCTATTTCTAATTCTTGCTTCTCATTTTCTATTATGAGCCTTTTGTTAGCTTTGCATAAACACTGAGATTGTTAATCATGCTATATGCTCTTTAATTCTGTCAGTGAATGTTGTTAAATATAATAATATGTTGTTGGGATAGATGATGATTCAAGTTATATTTTCTATTATGAGCCTTTGATTAGTCTATAGTCTATGGTAAAATTATTGATCATGCTTTATGCTCTTTAATCTTTTAAGTGAATTCTGTTAGTACTAGTTACTGTGTTGTTTGATAGGGGAATACAATCTTGGCATATCATCTTAGTAGTTTAAGTAATTATTTTATGCATTGTTTCTTTTCCCTTTACATCAAACCCCAAATAGAAGAGCCAACTTATTTAAAATTTGGAAGTCATTTCAATGGTCAAGTCTTATATCTTTGAAACTTACCATGACTTTGGTGATTAGTTACAAAATTAAGCATCAACAATTTTCCTAGCACGCCCAATGGAACCAAGGTTTAAATAAAAGTGCATGAGTGGATATCCTTAAAGAAGAAGGCCAACTACAAGATCTCAGTCTGCTATAAATCCTAGACTCTTAATACCGCTATTGGTAATTTCTTCAAGAAGAAGGCTGACTTAGAAAAATACACTAGGAAGTCAAATGGATATTCAGGCTTTGTGTAGGAACTTTGTCAATTGGAATGGTGGAAGTCCATTTATCCTACCAACATCTCTTGATTTATGGGACCCTATTATAGATAATGCTCTAAAAGCATTACCTAAATTTACTAGAGAGGACTTCAAGACTTTAGTAGAGCATCTTCAAGATGTGGCTGATGTATGTACTATCCACTTTATCACACAATAAAATGTGGCCTTGAGACAACTCATTGCCTCTTTAAAAGGAAGGGCTCTTGATTGTATAGATCTTTAGCACCAAATTCTATTAGAAAATGGTTTCAATTAGGAACTACATTATATTATAGATTTAATGAAAAGTGGGATAGATCATCCCTCCTACAACAATTAAGCACTATTAAGATAGTTCCCCAAGAAGTAATGACTGATTTCAACACTAGATTTTAGAATACATGGCTAAGAATCCCAATCTTAGCTCGACCACCTACAGGTATGGCAATTATTTTCTATCTCAAGGCTTTTAATTATTATATCTCAGTCATGATCTAGTCACTGGGAGGGCAGACCCTTCCTGATGCTTATGATCTTGTTGTAAGAGGAAAAAATAATTTGATAGATGCTAGAAAATTATCCCCAAGGCCTCCTATGCCTATGTTTTTTGAATTTTCTCTCCCTATTCAAGAAGAGGTTCCTAACACTTCTCAAGGCAATACTTCTCTATACACCTTTATTTCATCTCAAAGAAGATCAGCCACAGTTCCATCTTCTTCCTCATCAGAGATGAATGATGTCAAGAACATCCTTAGAATCTTTTCTAATGAGATTATCAATCTTAAGAGGAACCAAGCCTCACATCAAAGACCTCCTTATTAGGGTTTTCAAGGGAATAGACCCCCATATCAGTAAAATCAGTATCAAGGATCTCAAAGACCAGCTCCTTCACAACCATCCAATCGGATTATCCCTGTACCCACACCATTTTAGATAGTTTCACCAAGCTCAAGAAGAGAGATGGTCCCTGGCCAAAACAACATGGTAAAAGAGATAAATGCATGGTGTTTTCATTATAATGACTCTCACATGCCAATATATTTACCTATGGGAAATATACAACAAAGAGTAACCAAACAAAGAAGAATGGGAAACCAAGAAACCACCTCATCAAGACCATATCAGTCACATAGAGTTTAAAATGTAGCCATGGTGGCTTAGATGTAAGGCATTTCATTGGAACAAGAAGGAGAGATTTCCCTTAAACATGATTTATTCTCATGGATTGAAGATGAAGAATTTGTGTTCATTAATGAGGCATCTACCTCTAAGAGCCTGATTCAGTTTGATTATTTTACATGATCAAAAAGGAGAATGGTAGAGTCTATAGAAGTTGTTCCTACTATTAATACTGAACCAAAAAAGGAACCAACAAGAAGTTCCAATGACTACATAGATTCAAGGAATCTCCAACACAATAGTTGAAAGGACAAGGTATCTACAGTACTCCAAAGTACAGCCACTTAGACCAATCAATTTGGTAAAACAACTGAAGAAATCTCTACTAATGTCTCACTATGGAATATGTTGGCCATTCTTAAACAAAAATAACTATTGTAAGAAGCACTAAAGGATCAAAATGAGCCAAAGCCTAGTGCCACAAAGGAAAATCCATCAAATAGAGGCAAGTAGCAAATAAAAACATCTCAGCCACAACAACCATTAGCCCTGGTGAACATCAAAAAAGAGGTAGATAAATATAAACCTAACCCTTTCTATATGACTCTTATAGTGGGTAAGAAATTGCTTCATAATTCTATGATAGACTCAGGTGCAAGTACCATGGTAATATCTAAGTTAATAGATGATGCCCTAAATATTAAGTATGAACCACTAACCAAAGGAGTCATGTAGCTTGATGGGAAATCAGTACAAACCATAGGGATAATTAGAGGGCTTCCATTGTAGCTGTATTATTTCCCAAACATAACTATTTTGCAGGATATAGTAGCCATTAATATCCCTCCCATTTTTGGTTTATGCTTGTCTAGGGACTTTACAACTAGAATTGGAGGGTACATGTCTCTTGACTGGTCGCATCTTATTCTAATAACCAAATATGGTTCAAAGATGAAGGTATTATTTGAACCTCTCAACAAATATCATATTACTAATCAAGTAGTATCAAAGTTTGAAGCATCTCACACAATGATCACTAGATAAGAAAGATTCTATATGGAGGAATGCACCAAAGATGATGATAATCAAAAGGGTGAAAATTATCTCTCAGATATGACACCCGAAGACCCTTTTGGTAATTTTGACTCCACTGGTTTGGGAACTTATGTGATTTATGATGAGAATCTTGAGATACCTAAGATTATGATAGAGGTGATAAATGAAAAGGAGAGTCCCATAAATGATTCTTTGATATGGACCCTAAATTTTGATGGGGTAAGAAGCAAGAATGGCTCAAGAGTAGGCATATGACTTATCTCTCCAAAAGGGAAAAAGATCCTTAAGGCACTACATTTTTAGTTTAACTATACTAATAATGAAGCTGAGTATGAATCTTTAGTGCATGGCTTAATTTCTTGCCCAAAAGTAAGGAATAAATAATTTGAGAGTCTTTGGTGACTCAGAATTAGTGGTCAAGAAAATCGGGAGACTAAACCATCAAAAAATACAAGAATGAGGTCTTACTGTCACAAGGTGTGGGACTTGATTGAAGGTTTTGACACCTTCAATATTGAAGTTATCCCAAGGTCTCAAAATGCTGAGGTAAACTGAATGGCTTCAAATTAGATCCCAATTTGATCCAACCAAAGATCTATTGGTTAATAAAGAATAAGTCAAAATGGTCATACGTCTCACCATCCCTGACAACGTAGATAATTGGCAAGTGTTTGACATTGATCTTTAGATCATCCTATTTCTACAAAAATTAGGAAAATTTACTAACCAACTGTAGACTAAGATTGAAGAGGCATATGGTGACCAAATAATTTAACTAAGGTCCAACAAGCTTCCAAGGGGACTGATAACCCTTGAGAATGTGTTTAACCCTGATGATGCAAACCTGGACAAAATAAAGTTCATAGCAAGCAAAGAAGATTATTCATAACTTGAGATCTCAAAGGGCATAAAACTAAAAGTTGGTAAGGTTACCACTCAAAAAGAAAAAGATAAACTGATAGCTTTGTGAAATAAGTATAATAAGGTGATAGCATGGATGTATGAGGATCTTCATGGTTATAAAAAATAAATTGTCCAACATACTATCAACCTGATAGAAGGATCAAAGCCCATTTGCCAAAAGAAAAGGCTAGTGAATCTAAGAATTGAGTCTCTCATGGAAGAAGAGCTCAAGAAATTATTGGAGTCCAAGATTATCTTTCCCATCAAACATTCCACATGGGTCTCTAACTTAGTTTTGGTAAGGAAGAAAAATGGAGAAATCAGACTCTATGTAGACTTTAGGGATATAAATAAAGCTTCCCTTAAAGATCATTACCCCTACCTTCAATGGAACAAATCCTACAGACATTAGCTGCAAAAGAGAGATTCTCCTTATTGGATGGCTTCTCACGCTATAATCAAATATGATTGATAGAAGAGGATCAACACAAGACCACTTTCATAATAAAGTGGGGGACTTTTGCTTATGCAAAAATGCCATTTAGACTCTCCAACATCGAGGCTACATTTCAATGAGCAATGGACATTGCTTTCGGGGAGCTAATAAATAAAATGATTATAATTTACTTAGATGATCTCACTATCTTCACCAAGTCTACTAAAGATCATTTTGATAATTGGAGGCCACCTTTTAGAGATGCCAAGAGTTTAGGATCTATCTAAATTCTAAAAAAAGTGTATTCAGGTACCTTAAGGTAAGCTACTTGGACACATTATTTCAAAAGAAGGGATCACCATAGACCCAAACAAAGTTAAGGCAATATCAAACCTATCACTACCAGTTAATAAGAAATTAGTACAATCATTCCTTGGAAAGATTAATTTTGTAAGTAGATTCATCTCAAATTTTTTTGGAATGGTTAGACCCATTACTCTAATGTTAAAAAAATATCTTAGTTTCAAATAGATGAGCAAAGGCCGACAAGATTTTGAAAATATTAAAAGGGACATCGTATTTGCCCTAGTATTGTGAAATCTAGATTTTTCAAAGGATTTCATCATGTATGTTTATGGAGGAGAGTACAACATAGTAGCAGTGTTGACACAAAAGGACATGGAATAAGAAGAGAGATCACCTAATTGCCTTATTCTCAAAGGACTCTTCAAGATTATGAATCTAGGTATAATTTTGTTTAAAAGTAAGCTTATGCTATTGTAAAAGGTCTAAATAAATTCAAGCACTTAGTAACAAGTAACAAGACTGTAATATTGGTGGCTCACCCAAGTGTTAGGGAATATATAATGGAAGGGGAAATAACTAAGAAAAGAGATAATTGGATAACCAAGATATTAAAGTATGATATTGAGGTTAAGCCTACCAAGCTGATAAGAGGAAGGGGTCTTTGTCAATACATTGCCTAAGATTTTAGGACCTTACTAGAAGAAGAATATGTTATAAAATCCATACTACAGATACAAGAGAATGAAATAGACTCTTAGATCACTGATAGAATTCATTTTATGAAGTTTGGTCAATATCCAAGACAATTGTCTCCTAAAAAGAGAAGATATTACTGAAAACAAGGATCAAGTTTTGTTTTGATAGACAATTTTCATTTTTAAAAAGAATTTTGATGGAATCTTGCTCAAGTGTATTGAAAGTGAAGAAACTAAGAGGATCATGTGCATGAGTTGCATTATGGAACATTTGGAGGACATTTTTTAGTGAGAACTAATATGCTATCAAAATACTCCAGGCAAGGTAGTTCTAGACCTACAATGTTTTTTTATTTCCATGACATGGTTAGTAAGTGTTAGTATTACTAGTTTTACATGGGTAAGAGGAGAAATGTAGCCTTGCCACTCAGTCCAATAATTGTTGAAGAACCTTTTGCTCAATAGGGCCTGAGATTTCATTGGGATGATTGGTCTAGTCTTAAGTGTAGGGCACAAATAGATTCTTACTGCCACTGATTATTTTACAAGATGGACTGAGGTAGTTCCTTTGAAATAAGCAATACAAAATGTGATATTAGGTCTCCTAGAAGAGATTACCACCAGATTTGGACCTCCTCACATTATCATATCTGATAACACTAAGGAATTTCTTGGGGCAAAGGTATCTAATTTTGCACTAAAGAATGGTATATATTTGAAGACTTCTTTAAATTATTATCCACAAAGAAATGGTTTAGCAGAATCAACTAATAAGAATTTGATTAGACTCATCAAGAGAATGGGTAATGACCATAAGAGAGGATGGCATGAACATCTAAAGGCAGCCTTATGGGTAGACTAAATTACACACAAATAGGTGATTAAGACTTCACCATATGAATTGGTATATGGAATGAGTGTAGTAATGCCCATTTCAATTGAAATCCCAACCTTATAGTTAATAAAGTAGCTAGAAATGGAAGAAAATGATCCAATGCAAGTCAAATTTGTAGACTTATTGGAACTCTAAGAAAAGAGAGAATGGGCTTATGAGTCAATGATAAATCATCAACAAGTGATCAAGAGATGGTTTGACCAAAACACATATGAGCCTGAGTTCAAGGTTGGGAGTTGGGTCTTAAAATGGGATGCAAGGGCTACAAAACCTAGGAATCATGATAAGTTTGATTCTTTGTGGATGGGTCCTTTAAAAATAATTGCATGTAAATAATGCAACACTTATGAGCTAGAAATGATGGAAGGTGAAGCACTAGAGATTCCTATCAATGGGATCTTTCTAAAGCTCTTCACATAAGAATCATTTGACCCTGTATATTAGTTAAATTAGTTTTACATTTCTATTTTCTGGTTTTGAGGTTGTTTACCCACCTCTTTTTAAATAAGTGTTCTTTAAACACCTATGTCATCCGAAGAGGCTCTCTAAACTCTCATATGAATCTTTTCACCTATGACCACCTCAAAAGATACCTATCTAATGGTTTTCCTAGGGTCATTAATGTTAAATTTTAAAATTTTGAATTAAGGATCTCAAATATTTGATAATCGGTGCTTTGGAGTATGGCATTAAGAGTAGTTTTAATGAGATGTGACTAATTCATCAAGGAGAGTCATTAATTCGTGTTCGTGGGAGCAATGGTTTTAAAAGAAATTTTTAGTCTCTTTTTTCCTTACCATCAAGAAAAGAGTTTACTTATAGCCAAGTGAAGAACTAGACATTTGAGTCTGATCGAACAAAATAATTAAGCTAATGAACAATGAAGAGTATCCTCATAGATAAGAGTCTCAATCAAAATGGCCGCTACGTCAGCATCATCAAAGTTCATACACCTCAGCTCCTGCACAGCCTCAGGCTACATACCCAAGAATTAGGGAAGTGATGAAAGGTAATTTTAGAGATTCTTCCCTTGTTCTTGATTATGTAGATGAGATTTTTGATCTTATTTTGATGAAAAAGACTAAGAACCTAAGGGAGGCATCATATGCAAGAATGCTAGATTAGACCAAGCCTAAAACTTTGGGTATGAGGGTTTGGACCTTAGGGTTGGCCCAATACATGGTGCCAATAATGCACCCATACCCATAATTGGTGGACATGTGTGCCCAAAATTATGACCCTACTAAGGCAACAATTCAAAAGAGACTGATCAGGGTGGTGATCAATCCACAAGCTATCCATGACATGTTAGGTTTACAACATGACCCTTCAGCTAATTTTTATGACATGGCTCAATTGAGGCATGTTTGGTCTCAAGTGCACTAGAAATAAGCATTATTAAATAAATAACTATGTCTTATAGACAATAATACTACACCTTATCCCCTACCCTTTCTCTTGGGCATGTTGACTCAAGATTCATAGGATGCATGTTCAATGCTTCACCTTCATCTTTGGGGAGGACAATGATAGGATGGTACATGATTGGCAATTGGTGACTCTTTTCTGAATGAGGACTATATCTAGAATGCAAGTGTACAAATTTGATTTTGTGGAGCACATCACATACTCCTTGTGCTAATAGTTAGTGAATTTTAGGGCACATCCTAATTTTAGGTATTCCTCGTATTTGTTTCATCTCTTTTTGTATCAAAATACCTAATTATTTCCACATCATATAAATTTGACCCTATGGGATCCAGAGGCAGAAAGACCCTCAAAAATTTATCCTTATGTCTACATGGGCTCCTATGTTGTTAGAGTTATCAAACATTTATGAGTTTTACTGAGTGTTTTGTGGCACTGTTGGTAGGAGAGTTGGATTTTGAGGGCATAAACAATAGGATGAATGATTATGTAAGGTCTATCTTATTTAATCCCTGTCACCCTTATGATTATTTTTTTAGAGCCCATCATTCTTTCATTAGGGTCCATGGTTTTGGGGAAGAATCTTTTATGACTTCCCAAGGTTTTTGACCAGTAGAGTAGTAGGTTTGGAAGTGGCTCGATAGTTGGTAGTTATATATTTTGAGTTTGGGGTAGCAAAAAAGAAAAGGGCCTTCCAATGACATCCCATTAAATAGGGGTGGAATTATAATGGTGAAGAGGTAGGCATAATTCATTTTAACAAGAAAAGTAACTGTGTATGGGATAGTTTTTATTTAATATTTATGGAAATACGACCCAAATGGTTTTATGACTTCTTGGCTTGTTAAGAGTAAGGTCCATGCTTCTTTTAAGCATGAAAGCAAGAAATTCTTTAAGGATAGGAGGTCCCCCAAGAAAGGATGCACCAAATTTATATGTCATACTGCAAGATATCCCATTCCCACCATGGGAATCATTTTATCAGCCCATTCAAAATTATGACCCAACAAGAGCAATCACAAAAAGGTTGAGACATGCCTTGGTCAGGAAGGGTTGGAGTCAAGATAAAATAGCTGCCTCCTAGAAGTATAGGAAAGAAATTTGTGAGTCTACTATAAACATTGAAGATGTAAAGATAGATGAGAAACGAGAGAATCTATGGGATGAGGCTCATGTTACTTTGGCTTCTAGCCTGGATACAAGCAACCTCTCAGAACCACAAAAAGAGACACAAGTGGCAGGGACATATGCAACAGTGCACATAGCTTTGACTTGGACACCATCTCTTAGTGAGTTAGAGAAGAAAAGGATGGCCCAATATACATTTAGAGACCCTAAAACTAAGGCCCCATCAGATTCCTCATAGGCAACATCATCCACATAAGAGGTGCTAGACACATCATAACTTGTGATAGTCCAAACATAAAAAGAGGATCTTGTGGAGAGCCTTTAGAGAAAGAAGCAAAGAGTAGAGTCTCAAGGAGACAAAGAAAATGAGGTAGATCTTACCTCATAAATGAATCCTTCTCAACCTTTTACTTAGACGCTATTAATTCCCCCCTTCACATGTCTTAACATTCTCAACCATCTTGACTATGTTTACTCAAAAATTAATGCCATCTAGTTCCCCATTTCCATTCACTTCCTAATAGTTAAACTTACCAAAATTTTCTCCTAGGGTCTTAAATATCCCATCTTCATCATAGAACCAACCCCACTAGTCAATTACTATGCCTTATGGTTTACCCCATGGGTCTCTTTTTGCTAGTGGTGTAGTGACCACTCCCTCAAATTTCCATACTGAGTCAAACATAGCCAAGAGGGTAAGAGATGAAAGAAAGGAGAAGCAGAGGAAAAAGGAGGGTAGGGTAGTGGCAACACAAAAAATGAGGTCTCTATATGACCATAAATAACTTACCCTCACTATCACCCATATGGTACCTAATGTGAATAAGCCACTTGAGCAAATACAACCTGAAGATTATACAATGAGTATAGTGGCTATGGATCTAACTAAGTTTAGATCCTATGACAAGGTGGAGCTTATGACTGAAACTATGGCTATGGTTACCACAAACTATCTTAAGGTCTCCAATAAGCTAGAGAAGGAAAAATTAGGCTTAATTCAAGCCCAAGTTACTATGAGCCATATGACTCAAGAGCTCAAGACCAAGGATAAGGAGATAGCCCAAGTCAACAAGGATCTAAAGGGTGTAGTATCCAAAGAAGTCTTGAAGACTTCAAAAGACAAAACAAAGTCTCTATAGTAGGAACTCAATACATTTAAATCCTATATTAGCTCATTACAATAGGAGAAGAGTCTCCTTGAGAAGAGAATTGATGACAAGGAAGCTGAGGTCACTTAGCTGTAACAAAAAATAAATGATATCGAGGTAGAGAGGAATAAATTCAAGGTGAAAATTAAGAAATCTGAGGCTGAAGTGACTAGGCTAACTCAAGAATTAGCCCAATGACCTTAGTCAACTAGAGTTGTAGCAATGGTCAAGGAACTATATGTCTCTTGGTAGAAGAGAATATTAGTAAATGTGACCCATTTGAAGCCTGCACTCAAACTCATATCCGATACTCATAACCTATGTGTGAAAGTGGATTTCACTATGGAGAATATCTTACTTTCAGTTGCTATCAAGGTACCTAAATCACATCTGCTGATTTGAAAGTTATATGACACATTGAAAGAAACTCTATAGGAATCTATAATCATAGACAGACACGTAACAATAGGAAGGGTAAGTGACATTTTGAGCTGCAATAAAGTTGCATCCAAATGAAAGAATCTACCAAACCTTTTGAAAGAAGGGGTAAAGGAAATGAAAGCAAACATTGAAGAATTGGTACAATTGGGAATCCCTTCTCCTTTTCTAAATAATGGTACTATGCTAATAGAAGACAAAATTCAAAATCTACTGGTCATGAAGCAAAATGATCAAACAGTTTTCTAGTTCCTTAGTGATTCTTCAACTATCATAGAGGTGGAAACTATTTTAATCCTGATTGAAAAGTGGAAATTTCAATTGCACTTAGTGGTACAAAACCTCCAAGCATTCTGCCACAAGGAAATAATAGAACTAGATAAAGATTTCCAAGCTCTAAAAAAGAGGCAATATCCATCGGAGGTAGAGTGGGCCAATTTACAGGTCTGCATTACAGAATCTCTGAGTGAGCTACAATAGGAATAATTTTGATCAAGTTTTGATTCGAGCAATTTTGAGACAGTTCTTCCAGGCAGGCATGAAGTCCCTGGTGAGTCACCATGAACTGTAGAGTTAAAATTCTACATTTTATTTTATACTTTGGGACACACATATATATTATTTAGCTACGTATAAAAGTGGATAAATAACATTTTGGGTCATATTAATTTGTGGGGTAGAAGGAATCTCTTTTGTTAAATCCTTGGAAAAGGTTTAAGACTCTAATGCTAGTGAAAGCTTTCACATGTCACTTCGGTGCTCTTTCAAAGAGAAGGAAGTATTAAAAATCTTCCATTAAGATTGAGGCTACCATGTGGATAAACAATGGTTATTTTTGAAGTCAAAGGGTTAGCGGTGAATCGATGGTGCAGATCACAGTGGCAGATCTAACGATAGGATCCTGATTAAAAAAAGGTGTATGCAGAGGGAATCCACATGACATAATGGAACTTATTATGGCTAAAAATAAATAAAAGTCTCCCTCAACTCACGTAAAGCTTCCATGTAGAGCCCAAAGAATAAAAGGGTCAAATCAAAGGGCAGACCATAATGACAAATCTAACAGTGAATGTTAAGCCTCGAAGGAGTCTCCTTTTGTTAAAGCCTTGGAAAATATTTAAGACTCTAATAGTTGTGGATGAGCCACGTATCACTTAGATGCTCTTCAAATGGAAAGTGAATATCAAAAATCCTCCATTGAGTGTGAAGCTTTGACGTGTCAGCACAATGGGTCCCAAAGCCTAAAGAGCTGAGAAAGCTAAAGAGTTTACAAAACGAGTAGGAAGGAAGAGTTAAGTAGTTAAAAGTTGTAGAAGATTCCACATGTCTATATTTCAAGAGACTGTAGGTTAAAGACAAATTGGAGCAACAATTGAAACATAGAATGAAAGAGATAGTTATCAAAAATGATTGAATTAAGCTCCAAGTTATTTAGTTACAATGACATGTAGGCTTTAGATCCAAAATTTGTGGACATGCGGTTAGAATTTGAATGAGTGGCAGTGATGACGAATGTTTTGGAATATAAGTATTAGATTAAAGGATTAAAAAATGGGAGATGATTAGAGATTCATCTAGATCAATAGAGAGTTTAGGAGTTAGTTTTTTGAAGCATTTTACTACCTTAATAGGTACTTCTCATGAGGGATCGAATATTGTATTATATACATTTTGCCTTATGTACTTTGTTCTCCTATCAAACTATGAAGAGAGAGTGTAAATTGTAGTATGTTTCTAATTCTTGCTTCTCATTTTTTGTTATGAGCCTTTTGAGCTTTACATAAACATGGAGATTTTTAATCATGCTATATGCTCTTTAATTCTGTTAGTGAATGTTGTTAAATCTAATACTGTGTTGTTGGGATAGATGATGATTCAGGTTATCTTTTCCATTATAAGCCTTTGATTAGTCTATACTCTATGCTATAATTTTTGATCATGCTTTATGCTCTTTAATATTTTCAATAAATTCTGTTAGTACTAGTTACTATGTTGTTTGATAGAGGAATACAATCTTGGTGTATCACCTTAGTAGTTTAAGTACTTCTTTTATGTATTATTTATTTTCCCTTTACATCAAACCCCAAATAGAAGAGCCAACTTATTTAAAATATGGAGGTTGTTTCAAGGGTCAAGTCCTACATCTTTTAAACTTCCCATGACTTTGGTGAATAGTTGTAAAATTAAGCATCAACATGACCTAAAGACTAAACATGTGTTACTCAACATGCATGGAACAATCAATCCATTTGGAAACATGATCAATACCTACACAAAAATGAGACCACCTAAACCATGAGTCTATGTTGTCAAAACACTAACGAAAGATAAGGTTTAATAAACCCTACTGATTTTTAAAATAGTACCAAGATTCATGTTTTATGACATAAAAATACATCATCAAGGCACCTTATTTATCATTGGGGGACTCAATAATATTAAAGTAACTACATATAATCTAGTCAACAAGTTATCACTACATGCCATTATTACCTTACCATAATTAATCACATAGGCATAATTGAGTTCCAAATCCTTACCATTAATTCTAATCATAGACCACATATCATGATGTATGAAATATTCACTTCAATAAATCACTAAAGATGAAATTTTGGGAGGAAAAAATTCATGTTGCTATGACTGGTCTTGTACAAGGTGGTGAATTGAGCAATGCCATCCAATATCATCTTTGGTATGGTCTGTAGATAAAATATAGAGACCACTACTTCTTAAATGCAAATAAAGTATATGGAAACATGCCTTTGAAAGGAAAACCTAAATGTAGACACCGTAATTGTGTCTAACCCTTATCGTCCTCCCTTTAACCCCCATTTTATTCTCCCATGCCTATTTAACCCCTGTCAACCATTTTCCCACAAGCCTTGACCCTGGCATCATGTAAAAATGAGCAGAGAGCTAAAGCTAGCCTCTGTCCCCATTCTGCATCTACCGATGACAGTCACTACTCGGTCGACGTCGTCGACGTCAGTCACTTATCGGCCAACGTCGGCAGTCCTGCTGGCATCAGTCATCTTTAACACTGCGTTCTCAACCTGAACGTAGGAACTGTTATCCGTTATCCATTATCCATTCGGTTGCCAATCCATTTTTGCGATCGGTTATCAGACCTTCCTTCATATCAACGATCAACCTCTTCATTCAAACAATCAACCAACTCTTACGATCAACTAATTCTTGCGTCCAACCAATCTGCATCCAATCTCTCGCGTTCTGTCTCTCCAGTACAGGTATTCTACTACACCAAACTTCTATGACACAGCGACAATATCAATCATGTCTTTGACTTTTATCTTCAGCACGTAACAGGTAAGCTTTACTCTGTGTTTTTGTTTTACTCTCTGGTTATTGTTTTTATTTAATATCATTGTCCAGATCTTTTCAGACCACAGCCCTGACCTTACCTCCACCCATATCACCTCTATCCACCCTCTATCAGTCTGTAACTCTATCCAGATCCCTGTACAAACCCTAAAACAATCCCTCTGACTCCTAAACTGGCTTCCTAATCCTCAGACAAAACATCAAACCTTTCTGCAAATCCTAAGACCCTGTCTAGACCCGACCAAGACCCTATCCAAAACTGTTGCCCCGACTGACGCCGGTCATTACCCCGACTGACACTGACACTTTAACCAACGTCGACACTCTTCCCTGATCGATGTCGGCACAGAGACCGACACCGATGACTGTGTAGAACAGTTTACTGCATATCAGGTACGCATTCTACTTTTCATCTTTTATTTCTTTCATTCTGTCTTTCATTATTCCTACTTTAGTCAAATATTTTGCTTTTTATTAGTGGGTTGATATCCCTTAAGGAAGTCTTCGTACTTCAGGGATCAAGCGTTTGCTTGACAGCCCACTGTCTCCTCGTCTAACATTTTTTGTGTTTAGTCTCTTTTTCTCCACAAGTGTCATTCCTACACAGCCAAATAGGAGTACCTTCCAACGTTTGATTTCGTGCGCAGGACTACATCCGAGTATCTTCTAACCCTAGACCATTTCTTAGTTTCTCATTTCTATCTTTTGAATGTAGAAAGTGATTTAGCATAGAAACATTCTGGCACGCCCGGTGGGACCCTAGGGCCTTCCTTGGGTTCTTTCTTTCTTTCATTCATATAGGGTGCATTAGGTTCCTTCCTTTTCGCCTCTTTCATCTCTTCTAAATGACATCATAAGCAGGACTAAAAAGAACTTTTATTTTCTTTTTTGCACTTCTAGACTAGCCAAAATTCATATTCTTCGACTCTTTCTCCATTCGTCTTCATACGAACAAACATTTTGACTTAGGCTTAAAACACGTTGCATTGCATTTCTGTTTGCTTGCATTTTTTAGACCACACTTAGTAATTAAATAGCATATTGAATTAATCTAGTCCACTTGATGTTACACGACCAAACCACTTGCACAAAACAAACATCTTAACTTACCTGAGACAAGGCTCGACTGGGATTTCATCCCCCAGCGGATACCTTACCCATCCCGGCGATCTTACTTGGATTTCATCACCAAGGGGAAAGCCCACTCTGTTCTCTGGCAGAGTCTAATCTCTAGGGGAAGTATATTTTGGCTAAGCAGGCCCAACTTATCACTGGACTCGTGAAGTGAGGGGAGCTTGCTCCTTAGCACCAAGCCTTGTACGAAACCTAACACAGACTTCTTGAGCACCATAAATAACCTGAAACCATCCATAGACTACTTCTTCTAGGACCCGACTCAAAAGCCAATCTTCCTCTACACACATTCTAAGGCATAAGCCACTATAATCCTAATAATTTACTCTTAGGGTTTTAGGATCTACTTGTGTTCTTCATCTTTTTAGTTCTTATCTGCTTGTTTGAGCTTGTGAGGACGTCCTTTCTTGCCTTGAATGGTTCTGACTCATAGTCAAGTCAAGGCTCTAGTCGATCACGTGAGGCATCACCCGCTTCCCTCTACCCCATCCATAACCAGTCCTATAATGGAGTTCCACTCAGAGACTGAAAGAAATCCTACTAGACCATCCCTGACCCAGACGCCTATTGTCCCTGAAGGGGACCAAGATTTTTCAAGATTCTTGGAACTCAATGTCACAGCCCTCCAAAACTATCTCGCGAGAAACCCAATGCGAGACCTTTCGGGTGAAGTGGCGATGACATCGACACCATTCGCTACCCAACCTTTTACGACTCAGACTATTGCCTCAAACATTAACCTGACCATGGCCAATACACAAAGTTTGGCCTCCTCGTCTATTTTTAGACCGACCTCCATCGGGGTTCCATTACCCCCTCAACCACATGCAATTCAACCAAGTTCTACATCATACCAGAACTTGATTGTCTCGACCCCACACACTCTTGTGCCCATATATGCAGGAGTGTCTACCTCGCCCTTTGTCAATGCCATCACGCAACCACCTTTGGTGATATCTAGTCAGCCTATGCCTTCTACCATCATAACCCAACCATCCTTAGTCTCCTCTTCTATCCCTACGACTAGTCATCCATACGTTGCACAACCGACTATGTCGTATGCCTCCTCTAGCCTCTTTCAAGTGCCTTACAACCTAGGGGGCACTCCATCTGTCAATCCGTCAGCAGGCGTCATCAAAATGCTGATGGATAAAATGTCCATTCTCGAGGCTTCTATCTCCGGTTCAAGCAATGGCTCTTCATATGACCAAATTTGCAACGAGCCCATCCATCCTTCCGTCCCTATCCGACCATACCCCAACCAATGGGAGCTTCCTAAATTCACTCATTTCCAGAGTAAGGAGGACCCACAACAACATCTACGGGCATTCAGACATGCCTGCTATCTTATTTCCCATGATGATGCGTTACTTCTACGCACATTTCCTATGTCGCTTTTTGGCCCTGCCCTTGACTGGTATAGCTCTCTTACTAGACATTCTATCTTCTCATTCATTCAACTCACCTAATTATTTCTCGACCATTTTTCTATCAACATCACCAAACAAGTCTCGATCACAGACCTCTACTCCATCAGGCAATTTGACGACAAATCTGTAGTCAATTTTGTCACCCATTGGAGAGGCTTGATTAACCAGCTCTCCTTCTCCTTGCCTCAACCTGAGCTCATCGAGCTCTTTTCTCAAGCATGTGATAGCCACATCTCATCCACCTTGCAGATTCAGACATTTTGCACTTTCGACGAAGCTTTCACCATGGCTCAAAAGCTTGAACTCTGTGCCATTGAAGAAGATAAGGTCAAATTGCGTAATACTAATGCCAAAGCCAATGACCCTTCTTCTTCCAGACCTTCTTCGTCTACCAACTCTGAGTCCAAAGGAGTGGCCAATACTATGGTCGTCAGATCACCATCCTTGACAACGATCAATCAACCTCAACCTTCAACATCTCAAAGCATCACAAAACAATTCCAACAATGGTACATGCAACCCTTCCCTAACCGTCCTCCTAGCCACAACAACATTCAGACCATAACCAATGACTCTCATGACCATCATATACACACAGTCAACACAATTTTGCCTCTTGTCCCTGACCAACCTCCATCACAGGTAGAAGAGCCATCTTCTCCCATTTGTCTTTCATAGGTAGAAGAGCCATCTTCTCCCGTTTGTCTTTTACAGGTAGAAGAGCCATCTTCTCCCATTTGTCTTTCACAGGTAGAAGAACCATCTTCACCCGTTTGTCTTTCACAGGTAGAAGAATCTTCTTCTCCTATTAGTCCTCCATCAACCTCTCCCATATTGGAGGATGCCTTGACCACGTCAACACCAGCTGCCTCGCCTTTATCCTTCTTATCATCCATAGATAATCATACCTTTTCGACTCCTCAACCACACACAGAAGCCATGACTACTCCGGTTCTCTTTCCACTTAAAGAACCCACATCTTCAATCCCTTCTCCAACGAGAGAATAACCATCCACATCTAAGCCCAAACCCGCGTAGGTGTCCATCATGCCCAAAGAGATTAAACCTCTTGATGTTTGCCCCACATCTAACCTCACCTCACATAATAGTAGCCCTCAACCCAAACCAAAGAAGGCTACTAGACCACACCGGAGGATTCCTCCCCCACCTTCATCATTACCTTCAATCTTAGGCCTGCATCCATCCACTTTAATAGGGGTGCTACCCACTCCCATACTTCACAGAGGCAAGTTGCCTCCATTACTCTATCAACCCGTCAGACATATCTCTCCTCCAAACCATCAACCAATGCCTCTCATGCCTCCTAAACCAAAGTCATCAACCCTCACTGCAACAAAACATCCAGACCCATTAGCAGGTTCTTATGCCTTGCTGTTACAATAATTGTTGTAGTCCTCTCGCATCTACCTCCCGCCTCTTAAACCATACCAATCTCTCAGACCAAAACCATCCTGGTTCGATGACACTCACATTTGTGCATATCATCGCACGCCTGGACACGACACAGAGCATTGTTGTGCCCTCAAGGTTGCCATTCACCAATGTCTAGGGAATGACACCCTTCTTCTCGACCACATCATCAATAAACCTTCAACACTGCCCCACTCATCAACTCTCAGATCAAGGCCATCTTGGTTTGACAACTCTAAATTTTGCCACTATCATCACACTCTGGGACATGACACTGAGCGTTGTTGCACTCTCAAAGCTGTCATTCATCAATACCAGAGAAAGGATTCCCTTCTCATCAAGGACCCTCTTGACCACCCCTTCGACAAATCATCAACACTGACCCATGTTTCTCCAACCTCATCACCTAAATTGGGACCTCCACACCAGACTATGGTCCCTTTGCCATATTTGACCCCATTATTCGACATCAACACAGTCCATCTAACCACTAAGCCTCAACCAACCTTGACCAATCTATCCAACATTCTCCCTAAGTGACTGTGGGAATCCAACCTTATCCTAACCTCGACCAAACATTCAACTAAGCCTTCGACCAAACATTCGACCAACTTTGACCAGACATTCGACCAAACCTCGACCAAGTCTCGACCAACCATTAATCAATCTTCCCATCATAGCCTCGACCAGACCTCGACCACACATAGTCTAATCATCAATCAACCTTCCTATCATGACCCTGACCAGCAGCAATCAAACCTCGACCAAACTTCAATCATCAAACATCAACCAACCAAACACCTATCACTTCTTCAAACCGTCATCAATCAGCACGTGACCAATATGGAGCGAAGTAAACGAGGAAAGTTTGCCCCTAATTGGCTTGGACCTTTCATTATCATGCACAAGTATGGATCAGGAATGTATCATTTGTCTTCTTTCGATGGACGACCAGAACCTGAGCCTCTTAATGCGTTGCATTTGTGACCATTCTTCTATTAGTCGAGTACTCGTCCACCTGACATTTACCTTGAGCTTGTCCCTTGAGAAATCCCCATCCTCTTAGTCCTCATTCCTTTCAACCCTACTCCCCTTAACAAATCCTATACACCCCTTTTATACAGCATGGATGCTTTGTCCTAATAAAAGGGAGCCCTTGACCTTCTATAGTCCTGTCCATGACTCACATTTCTGTCAAAACAAATCAAGATGTAAAAATATCCAAAGTCACAACTAGAATCAAAAGGCAGACTGCTCCCTCGAAGGATAGCTGTACTATCATTGTTGTAGCTAATAGACTGCTCCCTCAAAGGACAGCTATTCAAAGCCCTTATATATAAAGCAAAATATAGACCACTCCCTCAAAGGATGGCTATGACTAACTCTTGCTACAAACAACAATCTTTCTTAGAAGCTTCTTGCATTGATCAGCTTCGCAAATGACCACCAAGCAAATGACATCTCTATGTAGACTTCCTGCATTGATCAGTCTGCACCAAAAAAAAAAAAAAAAAAAAATGAATCATGGACTTGGCTTGTAGTTGTCTCAGGGTCTCTTATAAAAAGGGGCAAAGTTACCTCTGATCTAAAATGGGTTACCCTATCCTCCTCCTATCACCTGCTCAAGGGACTTCGAGCTCACTTTAATGTCAAAGTGATTTGATTACCTCTCTAACACAACATATGGTCAACGACGTCATGCATGAATGGGGCTCTTGGTTCTAATAACCCCTATCTATGCTATCATTTTGGTCCTTGTCAATGAAAGAGCAATATGCCTTTCACTTTTTCTACACTTTGGTCACATTCAACTTCATCACTTGTCAAACCCAACCAAGCCAACCCAACATTTTCAGACCTGTCACACCATCATAGCCTATTCACTAGTTTCTATGGACACCAATACACATAGGAACTATCGACCAGACGCAATTTATGTTAAGCATAAACCAATACTTGCTGATGCATAAATAGACCTCAATTCATTTTTAGCATACATCCATCACGAATATGGAAAATTTCTAGGGATGAAAGACCACATCACCAATGTTACAAAATACACCATTTGGAAATGGTTGTAACATCTTTTTATCCTCATCATTTCGACCATGACCAAGACCAGTCTATCGACCACTTTCACCACCTATCTACCACTCAAACTCTTTGTTTCGAACTACATTGGTCTGAGGCCCTAAGACTGGGGCTATGTAGGCAACACTCAGATGATACGACATCTTCTGGGGTTAGCTCGACCACCCTCGTTTGTTCGTCTCTCTAATGGACAAACCTTCTTTCCTCCTTTTGACCATGACCTTGCCCTTGACCAAGACCAATTCCATCCCTTTGACCCTTCCTCCCTTTTAGGGAGAACTACATTGGCCTGAGGCCCTTCACACAAGGGCTATGTAGGCAGCACTCAGATCACACGACGTCTTCTGAGGTTAGCTCGGCCACGTCCTTTCGTTCATCCATCCACCTCAACTAATGACCATTGGAGATCATGCCTATCTCCTCTGACTTCGACCACTTCTAAGATAATGTTGCCTTGGTTGTTTTTGCCTGTATGCTACCTCATGACTGGTTAGCAAAATTGTGCACAGACTATTTTTTTGGACCCTCACAAGTATAGGATTGCAAGCCGGTTGATCCGCACTACTTGTGACTTTTTCGTGTTTCTAGGAGCACTTCCTGAGCCCAGGATACCTGGAACATGATGACCATTTGGAGCTACAGCTTCAATTGAATAACCTGATCAGCAGATGACTAAATGTTGGGGCCTGATTACTTTAATTTTGGCACTCCTCGACCCTTGACTTGCAACAATTTGACTTGACCATCTCGTGAAGTGGTACGCATGCAATCATGACTTTTGCAGTGTTCACCCTCACCTCTTTTTCATCCACTCTTTGTCAAATCAGCACCTAATTCCCGATTCCCTTCCCTCGACTCCTACTTTGAGGGGGAATACCTCATCCATTTCGAGGCAATCCACCTCTTGTTTTTATCTTGTAGTTCATTCAAACAACCAACAAGACAAAATCAATCTTATCCTACACCTAGGGCAACCAACTCCTATTTTTATCTTGCAGTTCGTCCAGAACAACCAACAAGACAAAAAGGGGCAAATGTAGACACCGTAATTGTGTCTAACCCTTGTCATCCTCCCTTTAACCCCCATTTTATTCTCCCACGCCTATTTAACCCTTGTCAACCATTTTCCCACAAGCCTTGACCTTGACATCATGTAAAAATGAGCAGAGAGCTAAAGCTAGCCTCTGTCCCCATTCTGCATCTACCGACAATGGTCACTACCCGACTGACGTCGGTCACTTATCGGCCGACGTCGGCAGTCCTACTGGAATCGGTCATCTTTAACACTGCATTCTCGACCCAAACGCAGGAACTATTATCCGTTATCTGTTATCCATTCAGTTGCCAATCCATTTTCTTGATCGGTTATCGGACCTTCCTTCATATCAACGATCAAACTCTTCATTCAAACAATCAACCAACTCTTACGATCAATCGATTCTTGCATCCAACCAATCTGCATCTAATCTCTCACATTCTATCTCTTTAGTATAGGTATTCTGCTACACCAAACTTTTGTGACACAACGACAATATCAATCATGTCTTTAACTTTTATCTTCGGCGCATAACAGGTAAGCTTTGCTCTGCATTTTTGTTTTACTCTCTGATTACTATTTTTATTTAATATCATTATCCAGATCTTTTTAGACCACAGCCCCGACCTTACCTCCACTCGTATCACCTCTATCCACCCTCTGTCAGTCTATAACTCTGTCCAGATCCCTGTATAAACCCTCAAACAATCCCTCTAACTCCTAAACCGGCTTCCTAACCCTCAGACAAAACATCAGACCTTTCTGCAAATCCTAAGACCCTGTCCAAAACTATTGCCCTAACCAACACCGATCATTACCCCGACCGATGCCGGCACTTTAACCGATGTCGGCACCCTTCCCTGACCGACCCGGCATAGAGACCGACACCGGTGACTGTGCAGAATAGTTTGCTAGATATCAGGTATGCATTCTGCTTTTCATCTTTTATTTCTTTCATTTTGTCTTTCATTATTCCTACTTTAGTCAAATATTTTGCTTTTTATTAGTGGGTTGATATCCCTTAAGGAAGTCTTCGTAGGGATCAAGCGTTTACTTGACAGCCCACTGTCTCCTCGTCTAACATTTTTTGTGTTTAGTCTCTTTTTCTCCGCAGGTGTCATTCCTCCACAGCCAAAGAGGAGTACCTTCCAATGTCTGATTTCGTGCACACGACTACATCTGGGTATCTTCTAACCCTAGACCATTTCTTAGTTTTTCATTTCTATCTTTTGAATGTAGAAAGCGATTTAGCATAGAAACACTAAAAGAGAATTTTTTGTGAAGAGTCTCTAAGGTTCACCTTATTAGCACTTTAGAGTGTTTATGTGTTTATGGATCATTGGTTTAGATTAGGATATTATTAGCACATTTTATTTTGTGTTGGGCCCTATATAACCTTCCCTTGATCTTAACTCTTGGATATATAACACCAATAATAATTTTATCATTCAATGTAGATTACTTGAGAACCTTCAAATTAGATATTTGTTTACCTTAGAATGCTCCCAAATGCTCATGTAATATCCATATATTTTTTTTAGTGTTTTTGGTTTATTAACCTATATCAAAATAGTTGAGAGTGTTCATGTTGATTTTGGATCATTTTTTAAAATTTCTTCAACTTTTTGTCTTTTGTAGTGGATTGATTGTTGCCTTTCCCACTTCCACAAAGTTGGCGTGCAAACTAATAAAGTCCTTTTATGAACCTTCATAGAATAATAAAATGTTTACATATATATATATATATATATATATATATATAAAACCTCATAAATATAATAACCCGATATACTCACAAATTAGATCAAAATCTTAGAGGTAGGGGAAAACTGTATAATGTTCCTTATTGGAAGGAACTACTACACAATTCTCCTTACTAGAAGAAACCAATTTACAATAAAATAATCTTCACTTATCTCAAATGATTGTATTTCCTATAATATATGATACTCAACAACCTACCAATACCATTTTTTATACACTCTAAATTGATCGAGAAACTACATATATCATGTCTTTTCATAGTCCTTTCATAGGAGACTCTGACTGGAGAATATGAGCCTTATTCACATTATATATGTCTTTTATTTTAGTCATCCTGGTCTCTTTTCATGCTTTATACACCTTTTTGCCTATTCTTAATCATCCTGAGCCTTTCAAATGGTCATTCCACCTCAGGTAGGTCAGTTTTCCTATGCTTATTCCATCTCCCAAGTCTTGAGCCTGTAGGATAGGAGCATTGGGATTGGACTATAGTGCTAGACCCTAGGGTGTCCATTTCTAATGCTCTTGTCCAAGGCGATTTTGAGATCCAACAGTTAGTTTCCCTCACCTAATGAGTCTAAGACCCTTTCTTAGCTTCATCCTTAAGTTTTCTAATGTTATCATAATGTGAATAAATCTTCCAAATTTAAGATAAAGAGTCTCCTATATAAAAGACTACACAAGGCTTTTTATATATGACACTACTTTAGCACATTACATAATAAAAATCAGTCAATAGTATATCTCATCATTCTGTATCACACACAGACTTGCATGCTTGATTAAAGAAGGGCCTATATGAAAGTTCATTCTTGCATCTACCATGCATGTTGATTATCCACATTCCCTAAGGAAGAACTATATTTGATCTGAGACCCTAGCTTTAGGGTTACTGTAGGTAGTGATCAAGACAATAGAGGTTCTATATCATGCGATTATACTTAACCTAACCCAATTTTCCCCCTTATGTTTTTGATGTATTTGTTATTTCATGTGCGTAGATAAACATATGGTTTTGAAGATTCAAATGGACCTATAATGAGCTCTATCAACATTTAGTCTCTATAATTTCATACAAAGGCTCACACAAAGATGACAAATAAAACCCATAAAGATTAGGTCTTAAGGACAACAATAGTAGAAGAGGACTATAACACCAGACCATAGGGTGTCCTATTTTGGTGATCTTATCCTTTCACAAAAAGAAAGCTAGATTCAAGTTCTAGACATCTTCTCAGTCCTGTGTAGTAATTTTGTATCCCCGGATCATTTATCGCAACATGTTTTTTAGATAAGTTCATCTCTTTCCATATGTAATTAATTTGATAAAATCTATATTTTACTATATTTGATTAGATTTTCCCCCTTACTCTAGACCCTATATTGTTTAGGAACTATAACCTGGTTTCTCAAAAACAATAAAACATTTGATGAACCTGACTTACTTCAAATAAATCTAAAACCCTATATACACTTAGGGTTTTTTTCCTTCAAAATTTGTGCAAAAATTTAATTTCAAATTTCTGATTTTTTTATAAATTTTTGTGCATTTATCCTTTTCAAAATTATTTTTAGAATTTAAATTATTTCTATAAATTTTAAAAATTCTAAAAACTTAGCCCAAAACCCTAGATTTCCAAACTAGGTCCTCAAACCTTAAACCTCCCTCCCTTACAAAAATGTTTTATTATTTTTGGGAAACTAGGGTATAGTTCCTAAATAATAAAGTGTCTAGAGTAAGGATAAAAATCTAATCAAATATATTAAAATATATATTTTGTCAAATTAATTACATATGGAAAGAAATGAACTTATCTATAAAAATAGGTTAAGACGGATGATCCAGGGACTAAAAATTGCTACACAGGACTGGGAAGATGTCTGGAACCTAAATCTAGATTTCATTTTGTGAAAGGATAGGAGCACTAAAATAAGACACTGTAGGGTCTGGAACTATAGTCCTCTTCTACCTCTATTGTCCTTGAGCCTTGAGCTTTTTGGGTTTTATTCATTGTCTCTATGTGAGTCTGTGTATGAAATTTTGGAGTTTATATGTTGACAAAGCTAATTGTAGGTCCATTCAATATTCAAAACCATATGTCTATCTACACACATGAAATGATGACAAATACATCAAAAGCATAAGGGATAAAAATTATGTTAGGGGAAGTATGATCGTATGATCTAGAACCCTTGCTATCCTGATCACTGCCTATATTAAACATTAAGCTAGTGTCTCAAATTAAATATAGTTCTCCCTTAGGGAACATGCATAATTAATGCACATGGTAGATGAAATAATGAACTTCCACTTAAGCCCTTCCTTGATCAAACATGCAAGTCTATGTGTGATGCAAAATGTGAGGCTATACTATTAACTGATTTTTATTATGTAATGTGCCAAAGTAGTAAGTGCTAGATATAAAATGCATTTTTTAGTCCTTTATATAGGAGACTCTTTATTTCAAATTTAGGATATTTATTTGCATGAGGCCAACATTTAAAAATTTAAGGATGAAGCTAAGAAAGGGCCTAGGACTCATTAGGTGAGAGAAAATGACCATTGGAGCTCAAAATGACCTTGGATAGGAGCACTGGAAATAGATACCCTAAGGTTCAACACTATAGTGCAATCTTGGTGCACCTATCCTATAGGATCAAGACCTAGGGGGATGGAATAATCATGGAAAATATGACTTGGTTGAGGTGGAATGAGGTTCCAAAATCCTAAAGATGACTAGCTAGAAGCAAAAAGGTGAGTCAAGCATGAAACAAGACCAAGATGAGTAAAATGAAAGACATGGCTAAATGTGAATAAGGATCATATTCTCTAGTCTGAGTCTCTTGTGAAAGGACTATGAAAAAAGATGATATGTGTGGTTGCTTGACCAATTTTGGGTGTATATATTTTCCCCCTTTTAATTTAGTGATGTAATGAAATGAAATACTAGAGTAAAAGAAAGAAAAGAAAATGCATACCTAAACCTACTGCATGGAGATAAATGTGATGTAAAGGTTTAAACTCACTTCCTGGCTAGGGAAGTGGATGGAGAGTCAAATAACTCATAGAGGAAAGAAGAATCCCTAAAATGGATGCCCCTTGTACTAAATCTGAATGTAAAATCCATGTATCATGGAGAAGGTGGTCAATGTTTACCCCTTGTGCTGAATTTGACTGGAATAAGAAATGCTCAGAGGCCCAAAACCAATGTCTACCCTTTGTCCCACATAAAATAATGTAATTTAGAATGTGTGTATGGAATATGTATGCTATGAAGATCAAAATTTATTATGCCCCCACTCTGAATATCTGAACTGGAACTGAGAAATACATGAAGGCCTAAAACCAATGTCTATCCTTTGTCTTGCACAAACTTGTGTAGTCTGGGTTTGGGTAATATAATTGGCCAACCAATGAAAATAAATATGTGGTCTAACTTGGTGATAACTTGGGTATAGTTGGATGCAATCTAAAACTTTGGAAAATGTGTAAGAAGAGAATGACATGTCTTATCATTCTAATCTATATAATCCTATATGATGAAGAATATCGACATCTGTGCCATGCCTCCAAATCTAATATGTGAGTGATGAATATGTATAATATGGTAATATATATAACCACATTTGATATGACCTATTTTTCCATGCCCCATGTGTAAAATTGGAGATCCAAACATTGTGCTCTGCACTATGCCTGTAATCTACTATTTGGTCATGTAACTGTGTCATGTTGTATGAAGTTGTAAGTGTGAGACGTGTAGTAATGTACATGCCCCCAAATATGGTATCTGAGTCTAAATGTCTATCAAATTCACTATGAATCCATATATTTTGAATCATTGTATTTTAATAGTCTATATATATATATATGTAAGCTAAAATCATTGTGGATCCATATGATCTAAACCACTATATCTGAATAGTTTGTGTATCTATAAATTGGAGGTGTATCTCCCTAAATGTCTTGAATAATGTTGAGTGACCCATGTAATCTGAATCATTGTATATTTTGATTGATTTGAGCTAAATTTGATAATCTGAATACTAGAGGTGTAAGAACCATGGTGTATCCACTTATGAGAGTGGATGGGTATGTTGGGTAAGTGTAAGAATAGGAAAGGTAGGAATGATGCCCCCCTTTTGGAGATAGGGATGAGATCTCGTGATAGAGGAGTTTGATCCAAAGGTGATGAATAGTGGCATAATGATAGAAGCAAGTTTGGTACAATTTGAATTGACTGAAAAGTTATTTGATTGATTAGATTGAGTTGTTAAAATTATACAAGTTTTGATTAATGATGATCAAGGTGTATGTCTAAGTGTAAGGTAAATGTAGAGATGTGTGTGTTGTAATAGTCAAATGAAGTAGTAAGAGATTAAATCTTATGTGGTATCAAAGGTATCTTTGTCATGATTATACAAAAGAAAATGGTTTGCAAAATGGAGTTACGGGGTTCAAGTTATAGGCAAAATGGTATTTTGTTTTGGATGAAAAAGTTTTTTGATATAGGAAAATTGGATTGGTTCTTGATTCATTTTCACATTGACTAGTTTGAAACTTGGAGCTCTAGAGTGAGAGATATGCCAAAGAGATGAACACTTGCTGTGACCTAGTTTGAGTAGTTGGCAGCCCAGATTGAGGTTGGTGGTGATGTTAACTTGGTAAGTAGATAAAACACATGATTTTTGCCTATTTGGAAGCCTATTTTTGATGTTTTTGAGTTTTTAAAAGTATCTTACAAATTTTTGACTAGTTTCAATGCTCTTATCTAGGAGTCAACACTCCTATCCTAGGTTTAACACTATTATTCAAGTTCTAGCACTCCTATCCAACACTAGTGTCCTTTCTGTAGTGCTATTGTCCACTAGGGCTAGTTTCCTAAGATTTTGATTTGTTACCTATTGTTGTTTAGCTTGGATATTTAGTTTGGCATGGTTGACTGATATATATGCTTTTTTTTTGGTGTTTTTGTAGGGTGAGGTATAGATGAGGGAGTTTTGTATAGGTCATGTTATGGAGACATTAAAGTTGTTACCATTGCCTATTGATGAGAGAGATATGATGGATAGAGCAGGATTGGGTCATGTATGTGACGTTAGCACTATGTAGTGGGATATATATTTGATTATCATTTTATGTGAGAAGTGGAATGTAGACACATATACTTTCTATCTTCCTATAGGGGAGATTATTATGATAGTGGAGGATGTGTATTGTATTTTACATTTATCAATTAGTGGATGATGGGTGACATTACAGAATGACATGGGTGTTGATGCTATTGATCATGCATCCTTATATTTTACTGGTGTACCTTCAATATACATCAAAGAGGTAGTGATAGTGATGTACTACTATCAATTATAATATAGTCTAGTGTTTTGCATCTATGAAAGAGATTGGTTGTATTATTGGCTTTATTTATTGCTATGGATGGGAGTGGGGTATCGATTGCATATAAGATGCATAGGATCATTCACAGTGTAGAGGTGTATAGTAATATGTTCTCATGGGGTAGGACTATGCTTACCCACATATACATGGATCTTTATAGGTTTACATAGGAGGCATTCTGATATAGGAGCATCCTCATATGTTCAATGAGTTTTCATTATTTTTGGTTGAGTCTAGGTTGCTTAGGTATGCCTAATTAGTTTTTCCTCCATAATATGCAATTCAAATTTTCAAATTTGAGAAAATGTATCTCATAGGCTTGAATAAGGCCTAAACATGTCTAAAGGCCAAGATTGTGTGTGGATCTTTAACTAAGATGGATTTGGAGATCATATTCTATAGGATTTCAAGTCAGTTAGATGAATCATTAAGTGGTTAGTATCTTGTTTTTAGTAGTAAGTTGTTAACTCCATTTTGGGAGTTGGTTGTATGAGTCAAGGAATAGAGATTTTGAGTCTAAGTTTGGTTTTTAGCCTTGTTGGGTAATTCCTTTGACCAAAACATATGTATTATGATGATTTGAATGTGAAATGAAGATATGGAACATTGAAAGACAAAATCTAATGTTTGTTAATGCTTTTCTCCATAACTGTAGCTACATACTAGATAGGGAAACAAGCATGAGTTTAAAAATAAAGGTTTATAAGAATATTCTCTTCACTATGATTGATCAAACACTTAGAGGAGACAAAAATAAGCTCAATGAATTTTATTTGGATTCTTGAAACCTTATGGTACATTTTGTAGCTTTATTTGTGTGTTGATTGGGCCCTAACTAGGGCTTTGTTGATCTGACAATTAATATGGTGGAAATTTATAAAACTTTGAAATCCTAGTGCTTTCAGTGTATGTGTTTATTGTTCCAAGTTTTAAGACTCAACTCCACTAGTAAGTGTTGTTTCTAAACCATATTGGTTTTTAGACCTTGTTTACACAGGCAGACTGAGACATAAGGGTTAAAATGGTGTTTTAGAGTTAAAGTATGAATAATTATTCATTTTGATAGGTGAAAAATGTTATTCCACATCTCCCCTATGAATTTTAAGGTCTAGATCATTCCTATATTCATTATGCATTCAAAATAGGGTGTTTTAGAGGCCTAATTAGGTTTGTCATAGTTTACAGTAGTACCATTCCATACAAAAAAACCCTAGGTGAAACTTATATATGTTGTATATATCCTTAATGGGTGTTTGGAACAATTTTAGAGTTTTTTATTATCTAGAGTATAAGAGAATTTATGGTAAAGAAATAGGGTAAACAAGGCTACAAGCCCTAGCCTTGTCTAAGAAGAAGGTTAGGCCTGATGGTCCTGCCTATGCTATTTGATCCATAAAGCCTCTTTGAACATATGTAAATAAGTTGGTTAAGTGGTATATATTATTATAAGTTGTCTTTCATAGGTTAGGTTGTGGTAGATAGTTTTGTCATCAATAAAGAGACATTGGTGACCAAACTTGTGTCTTAACCTAATAGAGAAACTTCATCATGATAATATGTAGTAATTTAAGAATTTGTGTGTTTCATTATTGAATCTAAAATTTTAGGGAGGTGATTTCACCACATTCAGTGGTGGTGTGAGTACAACTAACTTATTGCATTATGGGCTTATAAGCACATTGCAAATTTGAGACCAATTGGGTTATCGAGGCTAGAGTGGGCACCTTCGTGACCATTTAGGGAATGGTGGACGAGTATATTGGCTATTTGATCTACTAAAATAGGTCACTATAGATGATTTTTAGATAGATTGGTGGCTTATAATATCATATGGAGGCCCTATAGAGGATTTCCTAGGTGGCTTGAGGATGGAGTGCAATTATGGTATATGAGGGTCAGTTATTGGTTATATGACCATTGAGTTGGAGTGTACAAATGCTTTTAATATGAGCTTATGAATAGATAGTTTGGGGTACCACAATATGTGCCCTCTATAGTATGGGTATATTGGTGTATTATTCCTAATTTAGTTAAAGGTCTAGAATAGGAAATCAATAAATAAATATGTAATAATTAAACTACTGATTTGTAGTAATTTGAATATAATTCAAACCTTTTTAAAAATAGTAATAAGGGAGAGAAAATAAGACTTAGTTAAAAATTTATTGAGATGACTATTGTAGGGTCTAAAATTCATTGTGCAAGACTAGGACACTATCATAAATCAAGATCTAGCCTTCATTTATTGATTGGATAAGAGCACCAAAATAAGACACCCTAGGGTTCGGTGCTATAATCCTCTTCTACCACTATTTTTTAGGAGACCTAAGATTTTTGGGTTTTGTTTGCTATGTCTGTGTGAGCCCACCTATAAAATTTTGACTGTTGGATGTCTATGGAACTCCCTGTGGATCAAATTTAATCTTCAAACCCTAAACTCTATTATGCTTTGACAAAATTTAGGAAAAAGGGGGGGTTAGTGTGTGTAAGATGCATTAAAAATGTATCCAAACCCCTTGTGTGGGCATGCTACCTACATATCAATACTCCAAAGAGGGATCAAGCCATATGTAGTTCTCCCACTTGATGTGCTTTGTGAAATTTATGTGTATGAAGATGTAAATACTAAAACTAGGTGTGCTTGAGGTGACTAGAGACTGGTGTAAAGATTTGAATAAGATTGTAATAGTATTGGCTAGCTGTATGTAGAGAATAGGGAAGATTGCCTTAGTAGGCTTGCTTGTATTCTTACTTGCTTTATGATATTTGCAACCCTTTTCAAATAAACATTGAATGGGATTTTATAGAGATTTGTTGGTTATGGGTTGAATGTGCTCACATTAAGTTGATAAGAAGAGGGTTAAGAATCAAAAGGAACTTACCATTGGAGGAAAAAATACACTTAGATAGGCGCACTGAAAGTGGACACTAGAGGGCCCGATGCTATAGTCCAATTTGGGTGTTATAGTCCTAAGCTAATAGGACTTAGGGGGATAGATTTATCATACAAAGAGAAGTCTCACTAAGCTGGAATCATATCTAAAAGGGTATGAATGATTGAGAATTAGTGAAAATATGCTTATGAGGTCATGAAAGCAAGCAAGATGGACCTATGGGTTGGGTGTCATTAGCCATACTCAAGTTACCAATTTTCACATTTTATATGACTACATTTACCCCCCTTTATTATAGTGATGTAGTAAAGCAAAATACTAAGATAAAGAAAAAATAAAAAGCGTACTTGAACTTAATTGTAAGGGTCAAGCTCATGAAGCTATTTGATGTTGGGTGTGTATAGATAGAACACATTACGAAGTGTAAATTTGTAAAAGAAAACAAAGAGTAGATTAGATCTGACTAGATACACTATATCTAAAATAAGAATGTAAAAAGTTGGGTTAAATAGAGAGAGAAAGAGAAAAGAATAAATACACCTCATCAAGTATGTGAACTAATATAAAACCTATTATGATACTGAGTGATACTAAGTAATGCTGAGTAATGCTAGGTATGTGTTGTACCAAGAGTAATATCATGAATGGAGCTAAGTGCTAACTTCCTCAAAAGTGGCTCAAGAATGCAAAGGTTGGCCCTTTGGATCCATCATCACCCACTAAGTAAAGATATGTGATCATGCGTGTGCTAATTAATGTTTGGATTATGTGTTCAATCCCTCTAAGTAGGTGGCTCAAGAATATAAAGGCTAACTAGTTCTTTGGCTCTATTATTTCCCACTAAGTGAAGCTATGTGATCATACATGTGCTAATAAATGTTTAGACTATGTGTCCAATCCCTTTGAGTAGGTGGCTCAAGAATAAAAAGGATAGCTAGACCTTTGGCTCCATCATTACCCCATGAGGTGAAGCTATAAAATGATAGTAGTATGAAATTTGTGTCTTATCAGATGGATCCTAAAGCCCATGAATGCTCTATAATTTGACAATGTGGCATGGATAGTTGAATATGTGCTAGCAATTATGCCACTTTGGCTAACTCAAGAAAGTTATAGATTAAGCTTGTATAAAAGCCACTCTAAAATGATGCCAACCATCTATAGATGGAATAAGGCACGTAATTATTGAGAATGTCTAGGTAATATGCTAAACTCAAAAAGAAAAGAAGACAAATGTGTTATGCACATTGCCTCCAATCACTAATGTCTAAAACATGGATTTTGATCTAAAAGTTATATCAAATTTTGTATCTAAAATTAGAAGTGAGAGCCATCATTCCATGCATGATGCTCCCTATATCTAGATTCTTTGAGCAAAAGTCAACTAAAAATTGCTGATTTTGAACTGGTCTAAATGTGAAAAACCATAGTTGAAGCTAATTTTATGCTTACTTCTAGAAAATCTAATTTTTTGGCTATTTGGATAGGAGCATCAAAAGTGGACATTAAAGGATTTGACGCTATAGTCCAATCTTGGAACTATTATCCTAGGCTAAATCTGATGATTGTTCTGATATTTTCACTATTTTCCTGGTCTATTCTATCTAGTTTAATGTGTAGTTGCTATTCTAGGTGTTCTAAAAACTACTTTTTTGACTGTTAAGAGCTCTGATCTCTATGACAAAATATTTGTTTATTTCCCCCTCTTTTGAGAGTAGGAATGAAGACCTTACAATGACTGCCCTCATAAGAAATAGCCCTAAAAGTGTGTTATGCTATAAAAATACATGATATAGAAATGATAATCGATAATATATCTCAAGTTATAGCATGGTTTGTAATGAGAGATTGTTAGATCAATAGGGGTATGCTTAGATAGATATAACAATGTAATATCATGTGTAATGTACTGAATTGAAACTAGAAGTGTTAATTACTAGTTGTTAGTTGGCAAGGAGGGATGGAGCATGATGTCCATCATGGCATCCAAAAAATAAAAATAATGCATGATGTGGATCATGTTATTGAAAAAAATTGAAAATAAATCAAGCCAAAAACACACAAGGTAAGAAACAAGAAGCATACAAGAGTGGCCAAGGGCCAAGCAAATAAGGGACATGTGCACATATCACTCAAAATAGAAAGCAAGCATACAAGGAATGTTCAAATACCACATACACATACAATTTGAAACAAGTAAGGTTGGCATGAAAGCCATAATCACATAGAATAGTATAGGCAAAGGACATTGGAAAATGTCCTAAGGCACACACAAAAATAGAAGCAAAGGACATTGGAAAATATCCTAAGGTACATATAGGAGACAAAATAAAAACTAAGAAATGCAATCACATCTATCTATGCAAAAAAATAAAGGAAGGCATTTAAATACTAGAAATACCATCACATCTAACTAATCAAATAAAGAAGTGAAAGTATGTAAGATGTATTAGTACAAGATTAGGTATATGCTAAGAAATACATAAGTGCTATATACTAGTGGAATGCTGATATAATAATCTATGTAACCTAGTAATTAATGTAAATCAACATGATAACTAGAGTGTGTGGTGTAGGAATGACATAACCTGGATGGTGTAGTAATGTGGAAGATGCCCCCAATGGGTATGTATATCGATGTGTTTCTTGAATGTATAAGTATGATTCCCCCTCAATGGATAGAGTGAAACAATCAAAGATTTGGATGTCATTGTACACACTCAAAGAAGATCAAGTGAAGCATGGTAATTTAGATAAATCAATAAATAATAACATAGAACAACAAATGTAAGTCTAACATAGTAGTGGAAATGTAAAGCATGGATGATGCATAAAAATGAAATGTTTTTGAATATTTGAATGTTTTTATATTTTGAAATGTTATATTGTTTTTAGATTTTGAAATATTTGAATGTTTGTGTATTTTTGATATACAAGCTATGTACAATCAAGCATAAAGGAGACTATGTATAAGTTAAATTGAGAAACTATGTACAAGCAAGCAAAAATAAACTATGTACAAGTAATGCTGAGAAGAGATGATACTAACCGATGAGTCAGGGGAGATCTCCTATCATGGTATCTTGTACCAAATAAAGGAATCATGCATGATTGTGAATCATGAAAGAATGGCTGTGAGTATGACTTAGAATATTTGGATTCATAATCAGTATCTTGGAAATCATAATAACCTGTATTGTTCCACTCATCATTATCATCTTGATTTTGAACCAATGGAATGCTGGTGTTGACTTTTTTTGTATCTGGATCTTTTCCTTTGATAACTTATTTTATGAATGATTTGATTTAGGATGTTCAATAAATCCCAAACCTTGGTGACATATTATGAACTGCTAGAAGAGTAGTAGTGATACCTTAAGCATGCTTGCCCAACCCTTGACCTTGATAATCAAATTATTTTAGATATTTTTGACCAAACCCATACTACTTTGAAAGTTAAGCCTCATTTTAGAGAGGTATATTTGAATCTTTTTCCTGCTTTACCTATGCTTGTGGTATTGTTTCTTGCTCTAAGTTTGCTTTTTGATCCTTTTGTTGTTCTGAGTTATGCTTTGGTAACCATTTTTGTACTATTTCTAAATTTGACCCTTTGTGAATGTGTTCTTGTGTCACTATGGATTGATTGACTGATTTACCTTGTCTAGGTTTCTCATTAGAAATTATTTATTGTATATGTTGTTTCAATGCAAACCATGAATCTGTGTGATGCCTATGCATTCTATGATATGCACAATAATATCTGGATCTTCTGACTAGATGTAGAGGAGGTAGTTTAATCAATTTAGATTTAATAATTTCCTTTAGTACCTCACTTAAACTCTTATATGATCTTTGAATCACTATTTGTAGAGTTACTTTGTTGTGATTTCTTGTTTTGATATGTAACATTACTTGCAACCAATTGACTATGTGAAGGTGCATATACATGATTGATAGTAGAGTGCCTTTTAGGATTTTTTATTATAATATTATTTTCCAATGTTGTGATATGCCTCTATACATCCAAAATCATTGACATTTGGAATATCTATACCCACATCTCATAAATGTAAAGGTAATGGTGCTAACTCAACATTGGTAGACCTTACATGAACTCCTACCCTCGTTAGTGCCCATGCACTTCTCACCCATACCCATGCTATAGGGGGGACATCCTATGGTACTCAAAACTATCTATTGATGTGATCATACTAAAAGTGCTCATACACTTCAACCTAGTGATCATGTAACCAATAACTGACCCTCATATACCGTAACTACACTCCATCCTCAGCCCACCCAATAAATCCTCTATAGGGCCTCCATATGATATCATGAGCCAACAATCTATCTAAAAATCATCTATAATGATCTATCCTAGGAGAATGTATAGACAATATACTCATCCACCGCTCCCCAAATGGCCATAGATGTGCCCATTTTAGCCTACGTAACCCAATAATATTCACAACTACAATGTGCTTGTAAGCCCAACAATGCAATAAAGTAGCTAAAATCACACAACCACTAAAAGCCTCTTGAATAAAACTATAAATATCCCTTTATAAATGGGAAAATATAGTCCTACTCCATGAGAACACAATACCATATACCTACAAATTATGAATGACCCTATGCATCCTACATGCAATCTATACCCCACTCCCATCCATAATAACAAATGAAGCCAACAACATGACCAACCACTTCTATAGATGTGGAACACTCAACTATACTATAATTGATAATAACACATCACTATCAATGCTTCTTTGATATATGCCTGAGGGCACACTAGCAAAAGACAAGGATGCATGATCAATTACATAAGTATCCATGTCATCCTACAAAGTCACATGCCATCCACTAACTAACAAATGAAAAATGTGATATACATCCTCTAAAGTCATAGTAAACTCCCTTGTAGGAAGCCAAAAAGTACATGTGTTTGCATTCCACCTCTCACATAATGCGATAATCAAATATCTATCCCACTACATAGTGCTGAGGTCACACACATGACCCAACCCTAATCTATCCATCACAACTCTCTCATCAGTAGCTAATGGTAAAAACCATAATGTCTTCATTACCTGACCTATATAGAATACCTTCATCCATACCTCACCCTATAAAAATACTAGAAAACCACATATATATCAGTCAACTATGCCAAACTAAATAGCCAAGCTAAATAATGACATGTAACAAATCAAAATCTTAAGAAACTAGCCCTAATGAATAACAAAATTGCAAAATAGACACTAGCATTGGACAAGAGTGCTCGAACCTAAAAAATAATGATGAATCTAGGATATGAGTGCTACCTCCTAGATAGGAGCACTAAAACTAGTCAAAAATTTGCTAGGCTACTTGAAACAACTCAAAAACATAAAAAATAGGCTTCCAAATAGGCAAAAATCATGTATTCCAGTGACTTACTAGGCTAATATCACCACCAACCTCAATATGGGTTGCTAATATCTCAAACCAAGTAATAAAAGGTGCTCATCTCCTCAGCATATCTCTCATTTCAGATCTCCAAATCTCAAACTAGTCAATACGCAAATTAATCAAGAATCAATCCAATTTTCCTATAATAAACAAATTTTTCATCCAAAACAAAATACTATTTTGCTTATAACTTGAACCATATAACTCCATTTTGTAAACCATTTTCTTCTAAAAAATCATGACAATGATACCTTCGACATTAAGCAAGCTTCGATCTATTACTAATTAATTTGCCTATTATGAGACACATATTTCTACATTTCCATTACATCCAGATATACATCTTAATCATCATCATTCAAAACATGTTCCAATTTCAACAACTCAATTTAATCAATCAAATAACTTCTCAATCAATTCAAATTGTACCAACCTTACTTCTATCATTATGCCACTAGTCATTACATTTTGATCAAACTCCTCTATCATGAGATCTCATCCCTATCCCCAAAAGGGGGGCATCATTCCTACTATTCTTATTCTTACACTTACCTAGCATACCCATCCACTCTCATAAGTGGATACACCATGGTTCTTACACCTTTAGTATTTAGATAATGAAATTCAACTCAAATTGGCCAAAATATATAGTGATTCAAATTACATAGGTCACTCAACATTATTCATAACATTTAGGGAGATATACCTTCAATTTATAGATACATAGACTCTTCAGATATAGTGGTTCAAATCATATGGATCCATAGTGATTTCAAATTATAGATACATAGACTATTCAAATGTAGTGGTTTAGAATATATGGATTCATAGTGACTTTGATATAGATTTAGACTCAGATACCAAATTTGGGGGCATGCACATTACTACATGTTTCACAATTACAGATTCATACAACATGGCATAGTTACATGACCAAACAACATATTATAGGCATAGTGTAGAGCACAATGTTTGGATCTCCAATTTTACATATGGGGTATGACATGATAGGTCATATCACATGTGGTTATACAAATTACCAAATTATACATATGCATTACTCACATACCAGGGGGGCATGGTGTATATATTCATGTTCTTCATCATCAAAGATAATACAGATTGGAATGGCAAGACATACCATTCTCTTCTTACACATTTACCAAAGTCTTAGATTAAACTCAGATGTACCCATTTTATCACTAGGTTGGATCACATAGCCATTTGTAGTGGTTGGTCCATTATATTACCCAAACCCTGACTACATGAGTTTGTATGGGATAGAGGATAGACAGTTGTTTTGAGCCTCTAAAAATTTCTCAGTTCCAGTTTAGATATTTAGAGTGGGGTCATAACATATTTTTCTCTTCATAGCATATAGATTCTATACACATATTCTAGATTACATGAATTTATATGGGGCATAGGGTAGACATTGGTTTTGGGCCTTCGAGCATTTCTCATTCTAGTTAGATTTAGTATAGGGGGTAAGCATTCACCTCCTTCTCCATGATACATGGATTTTAAATTTAGATTCAATACAAGGGGCATATATTTAAGGTATTTATCCTTTCTCTAGACACCCTGACTAGGAAGTGAGTTGGACCCTTTGCAACACATTTATCTCCATGTAGGTAGGTTCAGGTATGCATTTTCTTTTCTTTCTTTTACTCTAGTATTTAATTTCATTACATCACTAGATTAAAAGGGGGGAAAATGTATACACCCAAAATTGGTCAAGCAACCACATATATCATGTATTTTGATAGTCCTTTCATAGGAAACTCCGACTAGAGAATATGAGCCTTGTTCACATTTATCCATGTCTTTTATTTTACTCATCTTGGTTTTGTTTCATGCTTGAGTCACCTTTTTTCTTCTTGCCAATCATCCGTAGACTTTTGGAACCTCATTCCTCCTTAGCCAAATCATATTTCCTATGCTTATTCCATTCCTTTAGGTCCTGAGCTTGTAGGATAGGAGCGTTGGGATTGGACTACAATGTTGGAACCTAGTGTGTCCATTTTTAGTGATCCTGTCCAAGGTCATTTTGAGTTTCAATGGTTAGTTTCCCTTGCCTAATGATTCCTAACTCATTTATTAACTTCATTCTTAAGTTTTTCAATGTCGGCCTAATGCGAATAAGGATCCCAAATTCAAAATAAAGAGTCTCTTATATAAAAGAATATATAAAGCATTTTATATCTAAGACTTACTACTTTGACATATTACATAATAAAAATTAGTCAATAGTATAGCTCAACATTTTGCATCACACATAGACTTGCATGCTTGATCAAGGAAGGGCTTAGATGAAAGTTCATTCTTACATCTACCATGCATGTTGATTATGCACATTCCCTAAGGGAGAAATACATTTGATCTGAGACCATAGATTGAGGGTTAATGTAGGTAGTGATCATGACATTAGAGGTTATATATTGTGTGATCATACTTCTCTTAACATAGTATTTCCCCCTTATGCTTTTGATGTATTTATTATTTTGTATGTGTAGATATACATAGGGTTTTAAAGATTGGAATAGACCTATAATGAGCTCTATCAACATTTAGCCTCCAAAATTTCATACATAGGATCACACAAAGACAATGAATAAAAACCATAAAGCTCAAGTATTAGGGACAACAAAAGAAGAGGATTATAGTGCCAGACCCCAAAATGTCCTATTTTGACACTCCCATCCTTTAATAAAATGAAATCTAGATTTAGATTCTAGTCTTGTGTAACAATTTTTAGTTCTTAGATCATTTGTCTTAGCCCATTTTTATAGATAAGTTCATATCTTTCCATATGTAATTAATTTGAAAAAATCTATATTTTACTATATTTGATTAGATTTTTCCTGTTACTCCAGACCCTTTATTTTTTAGGAACTATACCTTAGTTTCCCAAAAATAATAAAACATCATCAGTAGAATACAATAGAGCCCACTGATACCTAGCCCACCATGTGGTATATGCCTTTGTACATCCAATATCATCTACATCAAGAATATCTATAGACACATCTCATGAATCCAAAGGTAATGGTGCTAACTCATCCTCCATGGGCCTCACATGAGCTCCTACCCTCACTAGTTCCCATGCAATCCTCACCCATACCCATGTTGCAGGAGGCACATCTTGTGGTACCATAAACTATCTAGTCATGTGCTCATACTGAAAGTACTCATACACTCCAACCCAATGGTCATGTAACCAAAAACTAACCCGATATACCATAACTGCACTCCATCCTTAGCCCACCAAGGGAATCCTATATAGGGCTTCCATATGATATCATGAACCACCAGTCTATCTAAAACTCATCTATAATGATCTATCCTAGGAGACCTGATTGCCAATGTACTTGTCCATCACTCCCCAAATGGTCACAAATGTGCCCACTCTAGCCTAAGTAACCTAATCAGATACACAACTGTAATGTGCTCATAACCCAATAGTGTAATAAAGTAGCTTCACTCACACCACCACTGAATGCCTCCTATGTAAACCTGTAAAGATCCTTGTATAGGTGGACAAGCATAGTCCTACTCCATGAGAAAATAGTACCATAGACCTCCACACTACAAATGATCTTATGTATCCTATATGCAATCAACACCTTACACCCATCCACAATAACAAATGAAGCCAACAACATAGCCAACCACTTTTGTAGATGTAGAACACTAAACTATACTATAATTAATAACAACACATCACTATCACTGCCTCTCTGATGTATATCTGAGGGCACACCAGTGAAATACAAGGATGCATGATTAATAACACTAGTACCCATATCATCCTACAATGTCACACACCATCCACTAATTAACAAATATAAAATATGGTTCACATCCTCTAGTGTCACAATAATCTCCCCTATGGAAAGCTAGGAAGAACATGTGTCTACATTACACCTCTAACATAAGGTGGTAATCATCTACCTATCTTACTACACAGTGCCTAGATTACACACATGACCCAACCCTGCTCTATCCATCATAACTCTCTCATCAACAGGCAAAGGTAGTAACCTCAGTGTCTCCATCCCCTGACCTCTATGAAACTCTCTCATCCATACCTTGCCTTGTAAAACACTAGAAACAACATATATGTCAGTCAAACATACAACATTGAACCATGGACAATAGTGTTGGATCCAAGATAGGAGTGCTAAAACTAGTCAAAATTTTTCTAGGCTGCTTTAAACAGCTTAAAAACATCAAAAATAGGCAAAAATCATGTGTTTTAGCTACTTATCAGGCTAACATCACCACCAACCTCAATTTAAGGTGCCAACTGCTCAAACTAGGTCATGATAGGTGCTCATCTCCATGGCGTATCTTTCACTTTGGATCTCCAAATCTCAGACTAGTCAATGCATAAATTAATCAAGAATCAATCCAATTTTTTAATATCAAACAACTTTTTCATCCCAAGTAAAATACCATTTTGATTATAATTTGAACCTTGTAACTCTATTTTGCAAACCATTTTCTTCCATAGAATCATGATAAAAATACCTTCAACATCATGCTAGATTTGATCTCGTACTACTTCATTTGCCTATCATGGCACATGCATCTCCATATTTTTATTACACCTAGACACACACATTGATCATCATCAATCAAAACTTGTTCTAATTTCAACAACTTAGTTTAATCAATCAAATAACTTTTCAATCAATTTCAACTATACCAACCTTGTTTCTATCATTATGCCACTAATCATCACTTTTGGCTTGACCTCCTCTATCACAAATTTCATCCCTCTATCCAAAAGAGGGGCATCATTCCTACTATTCCTATTTCTACACCTACCCAACATGCCCATTAACTCTTATAGGTGAATACACCATGGTTATTATACCTCCAGTATTTAGATTATCAAATTTAGCTCAAATCAATCAAAATATATAGTGATTTAGATTACATGGATCACTTAGCATTACTCAAGACATTTAGGGGGATATACCTTTAGTTTACATATACAGTGGTTTAGATCATATGGATCCATAGTGATTTCAACTTATAGTTACAAAGATTATTCAGATATAGTGGTTCAAATTATATAGATTCGTAGTGACTTTGATATAGATTTATACTCAAAAACCAGATTTAGGGGGATGTAAATTACTACATGTCTCACACATACAACTTCATACAACATGACACAGTTATAGGACCATATAACAAATTATAGGCATAGTGCAAAGCATAATGTTTTGATATCTATTTTTGCACATGAAGCATATCACAATAGGTCATATCACATATGGTTATTTAAATTACTAGACTATACATATGCATCACTCACATATCAGATTTAAGGGCATGCCACATATGTTCATGTTTTCCATCATCCAAGATTATACAGATTGGAATGGCAAGACATGCCATTATCTTCTCACACATTTACCAGAGTTTTAGATTACACCCAACTATACCTAATTTGTTACTAGGTTGGATCGCATAGTCATCTGTAGTGGTTGGTCCATTATATTACCTAGACCTAGACTACATGAATTTGTGCAGGACAGAGGACAAACATTAATTTTAGGCCTTTGAGCATTTCTCAGTTCTAGTTCAGATATTTAGAGTGAGGGAATGGTAAATTTTTCTCTTTAAAACATAAAAATTCTATACATATATTCCATATTACATGAGTTTATGTGGGACATAGGGTAGACATTGGTTTTGGGCCTTTGAGCATTTCTCATTCTAGTTAGATTCAACACAGGGGTAAGCATTTCCTTCCTTCTCCATGATATACTAATTCCACATATAGATTCAACACAGGGGGCATCCATTTTAGGGATTCCTTCTTTCTCTAGGCACTATCAATCTCTCCATCCACTTTCCTAGCTAGGAAGTGAGTTGGACCCTTTTACATCACTTTTATATCCATGTAAGTAGGTTCAGGTATGACTTTTTTTCTTTTTTTACTCTAATAATTTATTTCATTGCATCACTAGATTAAAAGAGGAAAATGTATACACCTTAAATTGGTCAAGCAACCACACACATCATGTATTTTCACAATCCTTTCATAGGAGACTTTGACTATAGAATATGAACCTTGATCATATTATCTATGTCTTTTATTTTACTCATCTTGGTATCTTTTCATGATTTAGACACCTTTTTTCCTATTCCCAGTCATCATGAGCCTTTTAAATGGTAATTCTACCTTAGCCAAGTTAATTTTACCATGCTTATTCCATCTTCTTAGGTCTCAAGCTTGTAGGACAAGAGCGCTAGGATTGGACTACAATGCTAGACCCTAGGGTGACCATTTCTAGAGCTCCTATCCAAAGTTATTTTAAGCTCCAATGGTCAATTTCCCTCACCTGATAAGTCCCAGTCCCTTTATTATCTTCATTTTAAAGTTTTTCAATATCAACCTAATGTGAATAAAGATCCCAAATTTGAAATAAAGAGTTTCCTATATGAAGGACTACACAAGGCATTTTATATCTGACACTTACTACTTTGGCACATTACATAATAAAAATTAGTGAATAATATAGTTTTGCATTCTGAATCACATATAAAATTGCATGCTTCATCAAGGAAGGGCCAACGTGAAAGTTTATTCTTACATCTATTGTACACATTGATTATGCATGTTCCCTAAGGGAGAACTATATTTAATCTGAGACCCTAGCTTGACGGTTAATGTAGGTAATGATCAGAGTAGTAGGGGTTTTAGATCATACGATCATACTTCCCCTAACCTTGTTTTCCACCTTATGCTTTTGATGTATTTATTATTTCATGTGTGTAGATAAACATAGGGTTTTAAATATTGAAATGGAACTATAACAAGCTTTGTCAATATTTAGCCTTTGAAATTTCATACATAGGATCACATAGAGACAACAAACAAAAATAAAAAAGCTCAAGTCTCAAGGACAAAAAAGTTATAATAAGACTATAAAATTGGACCCTAGGGTGTCCTATTTTGGCACTCCTATCCTTTCATAAAATGAAATCCAGATTCAAGTTCCAGACATCTTCCCAATCCTGTGCAACAATTTTTAGTCCTAGATCATCCATCTCAACCTATTGTTTTAGATAAGTTCATATTTTTCCATATGTAATTAATTTGAAAAAATATTTATTTTAATATATTTGATTGGATTTTCCCCCTTAATCCAAACCCTTTATTTTTTAAGACCTATACCCTAGTTTCCCAAAAATAATAAAACACATTTACCTATACATGTGGGACAACTATCTAATAAACCACTATGACTAGATAATTTAATGAATTTACTAATAACTTATAAAGTGATCCACCTAAAATTATTAATTAATTACCTAACACAACTAATTAAATAACATTAATTTACCAAATATGATCTTTAGAAAGAAATAACCCAATTAAATTACATAACTAAATATGTTATGTTTAGGAATAAAATATTCCATCCCCCTTGAAATGTTATTCCCAAAATTTGATGATCAAATTGAATATCACCCATGCACCCTTGTTTTTGGAGATTATGAACTTATGCATTCAAAGAATCTTTGAGAATAAGATTATTTGATGAAATCAATAATTATTCTCTACTAAATTTTTTCACTATCATCATAATTGTCCAAGTTTGGTTCAACCAAGAGAATAAGAGCTACCAGATAGTAAATTTCATCCATAAATATGTAAAATAGTAGTTGTGGCAATGGAGATGATAATAATTATGAAGAGAATACATATGGAAAAACATTTTATTTTATCAACTCATTATTTCCCTTTATGGTTTTTTATTCTCGATCAATAAATCCATTTTTCTCACTAGAAGATTCATCATAAAGAGAAGTAGATTCAATAAAGATAAGTTTAAAATAGTTATCTTCACAAAGGTGATGAATACAATTATAATTTACCTAATTTCATTTAAGGTGATGAAAATAATCTCATTAATAATAACTTTGAATTGTAATTCAAATATTAAGATATGCCATTCAAGCACACATCTGAATGTAAAATACTAAGCTTGATTCTTATAATTTGACAAGTAGCTTATGTTAAATATAGTAAGTATAATTAAGGGATGAGTAATTATATTTTCTAGTTTATTTTATAACTATGAATATATTCTAGAAGTGAAAATCAATATAAATTAGCCATATGGTTCATTTGATTTAGGAATTGATTAGATATCTATATTGGGCTGGTTCTGTTGATCTGGGTTAGTATCATTAGTTAAACTAACCTATTATTTGGTACTAACATGATCTAAAGTAGGAGATAATGAATGTATGGTCACATGTTCTTGTCTTTAATTTCTTTGTGTTTGCAATATCAAACCATGATGATATGTATAACTCCAAAAAGAAGTCTCTTTTGGATTGAAAACCTAGGTTTTATTGTGAGGGGTAGAAACCTAATAAATGGGGAAAGTGTAATGGAAAAATTTGACCCTAATCACCCCCATCTGATGATTGATTTATACCTACATATCCAATACTCTTAGGAGGGAAATAAAACCTGACATAGTTCTTTCACCTAATATGATTGTGAAATTGTGCTCCTTCGATATATATATCTAAGGAGCACAATTTCACAATCATATTAGGTGAAAGAACTATGTCAGGTTTTATTTCCCTCCTAAGAGTATTGGATATGTAGGTATCAATCAATCATCAGATGGGGGTGATTAGGGTCAAATTTTTCCATTACACTTTCTCCATTTAGTAGGTTTCTACCCCTCACAATAAAGCCTAGGTTTTCAATCTAAAAGAGACTTGACAATGATTGTTTTGACTTAGATTTAAAGTGATTCAAACTTGGCTTATGACTTCTCATAGTGATATGTTTGAAATATGGGAAGAATAGGGTAAATTTTCTCAATGTGCAATATCATACAAATGTATATAATATAAGCTCCAAGTCCATTTTGAATGAGACCTTGATTTGTTTATATATGGATCTAAATAAATAATTTTCCATGCCATTGACATGTTATGCTGATGGGCTGATCTTAAGAATAGATTAATTTGAGAAAATAATTTTTATTTGGAGTAGGTCAATATTGAATAGATTAGGCCAATATCAATTGGTGATACTGATTACATCTAGCTGAACTGACTCATGTAACCACAATGAATTGAGAGTTTGGATATGTTCGTGCAGGATTGTGGTATAATAGATTGGAAGGGTTGACTAAAAGATATCATGAAAGTGTGATAGAATGATGGATTAGGGCCTTGTTTGAGTGCTCAAGACATGTGGTAAATGTGTGTCAAATTTTTTATTGTTAGATACCAAAAACTATATTTTAGTATCTACAAATGCTCCCCTTTTATTCTAGTAATGTAATTGATAGATTAAAAGAATAAAATATACTTGAGTGTGTACAATACTCTTTGTATTTGGTATGAATCTCTAATTATGTACAAAAATCAATAGAAAAACTTGTAAGCATATGTAGTGAATGTCCATAGATTTACTATTTTAATCTAAAACTAAGTTTTAAAATTTTAAAAGAACAAGGGTTAGAATACACCAATGTGTTAGTAAAAACCATTTTTCCATTACAAATTTTTGGAGATGATGAATCATTGTTGAAGCATTGAATAAACTTGTGTTTATTTACTAAATCACATGGAGAGTTGGGCTAATTGTGCCCCAAAATATTGTAACTATGCAATATTTTGGGTTGGGAAAGCAACATACCCCAAACCCTCATAAATGTGGGGAATGTACATAATGTACTAACCTAAATTAACTATGCAAGTAAATGAGATAACCATCAAATGAGATTCACTCAAATAAAATGAATCAACCATTGTATATGGATTATGGCTTAAATTTTAATGTCTTGCTCAATTTCACTCATGTTCACTCAATGTAATAAAATGTATGATTGAAAGGGAATGAAAAATGTTCATGTCCCCAACATGAACACATGATTGATTGTTTATTTTTCTTAAATATATAATAAAATGGATAATTAAAAAAATCCCATTATGACCTCGTATCTAATAATTGTGAAGTTGAATTACAACTATTTTTAATTCAACTATTAGTTATGTTGTTATTGAGAGGAATGTCAACAAGATCATTCTAAGCCCAATATATAAAGAATTAAAAATAAAAACATCATAAAAAGAGTTTTAAGAGTTGTAAAGATGATATGAAAAGATAAAGGCAATATCATATAATATCCATAAAATAAATTCTATATGTTACAAATGAGAATTCTTACATATATAGGCAAGGAAAAATAAAAAGTAAGTCAAACTAACCAATGTAGGGTAAATCCACAAAATGACAAACTAATAAATTAAAAAAACTATTTATATAACTTAGAAAATATGAGAACCAACTCTAACCCCTCATCTAAAGTGAAGCTAGGACTTTAAAGTAGTCAAAAAACAAAGTGGCATATCCACAATATGAGTCTCGATAATTAGGATTGATAAGGAACTCATGTACAACATATATCCATGAAATGGAGAAAGAAAGAAAACTCATACGAATAAAACTCCCCCCCCTTCCAAAATGATGTAAAAGAGAGAAAAAAAGGAAAATAAGGAAGGAATTCATGTGGAATCTTCCCTAAGGACAACTTCCTTCACCCCAAATAAATATTAGTACTATATATCTTGTGTGAATGGAAAGGATGTAACGAACCATCTACATAGGTGGTGAGATAGTCCCAAACATAAAATGTTCTTACCATTAATGTACCTTCCTCCTAAGTGTTATGAAAAATATGTCTAAAAGACACATCACCTATAGAAATATAGATGTCAATAGGAGATACAATACCCTATAAGAGTATACCAAGACCTCCATGAGTGTAGCCTATAGAGTGAAGTATGCAAGATCCAAATCCAAGAGTATGTTTATCGAAGGAATCAAGCACATAAATAGGTGGATCCAAAGTGGGCCAAGAAATAAATGCAATAGTAGGTGTAACAACAAGATCCAAATAAGAATGTGTAACATTAATAGGTTCCTCATGGATATCACTATCTAAACACATATCTTCACAAACAAGAGGAGTAGGCAATGAAGGAAAAATAATTGTGGCATAATAAAAGTCATCCTCAGGAAGTTATGATGGTGTCTCATCCATGATATCCAAAAGTGATGGTGAAGGTATCACATCCTCAAGAATCATGTCCTCTCGATCAATGAAATGAATAGGAGTAAAAACTATATGAGGAGTAATAGGTGCTTAAAGAAAACCATAATCAAAATACAAGTCATCACTAATAATTGAATAAATTTTAATAGTGAGGGGTGTAGGAGGTAAGAATGCCTCATCTAAATCACCATCAAGAAGTATGCACCCAAAAAATGAAGAGGAATCCTGATTCGTGTCACTAGTAAAGAGTGAATCCTTATTAAGAGGAAATGAAGTGATAATAGTGCCTCACTCATGTCATTATCAAGAATCAAATCTTGAACAATATCAGTGTCATCATCAAAATATAAATCCTTATTAACAGGATGAGAAGGAAGTGGAACAGGAGTTGGAGTAAAAGAGGGTGCAAAGTACCTAAAAGACTCAATATCCTTCTCAAATAAAGCTATAATATTATCCCAAGCTTCCTTTGGTGATGTGGCACATGTGACATAACATTAGAAACTAAATGAAGGTGAATAAAACAAAGAGCCTCATCTTGCATAGATACAATCTATGCAAGAGCTTCCTTATCTGTAAAGTGGGGATTGCCACCAAGCATAAAACTCCACATGCCTTTATATTGTAAGTGTATTCACATTTTGATCTTCCAAATAATGTAGTTAGAGGTGTTGAGGGGTTAAAGTAAGTAAGAATCCATTATAAAAAAAAAGGTGAAAGTCAAGAATAAGAATCCTCTCAAAAATACAAATCCTATCGTGATAATTTAATGTCTCCTAATGAAAATAATGAACACCCCTAAAAAGTGCAAGACTCCCCAAATTTGGTAATTTATAATTTAGTGCATTTTACAATATAAATAAACCTAATGGATGGATAATAAAAAAACATATGTTTTATAAAAACAATATTCAATTTTGAGTCATGGTTCAAAATTTATAGTTTTGATAGGTTTCTCATCATTAAAATGGGTCAAATAAGTAAAAATTGCACACAAATTAAATGCTTGGAAAAAATTATATTATTTTTACCAAATCTAGAAAAAATAAATTTGAATGAAATTTGTAGCAAAGAAAAATAATAATATTCCACATAGATCAATCGTCCATTCTGAGTTTTCACTTTAAATATAGGATCTAATTTTTTTCTTGATCACACATAAAAAAATGTATAAAATTAGATTCATAGGGTTAACTTCAGAGCCCCATATCTCCTTCAATTCCACTCAAAATCCTCATTATGATGAGAAGATGGATGTGCCAATAGTGCCTCACCCATGTCACTTTCAAGATTCAAATCTTAAACAACATTACTGTCAAAATCAAAAGATAAATCCTCGTTAATAGGAGGAGAAGGAAGTGGAACATAAGGAAGTGAAGTAAAAGGGGGTGCAAAATACCTAGAAGACTCAGTATCATTTTAAAATAAGGATATAATAGAATCCCCAGATTATTTTAGTGATGTGGCACATGTGACATAACATTAAAAACTATTGACAACATGGAGGCAAATCAAACAAAGAGCCTCATCTTACATAAATGAAATCCAGACAAGAGCTTCCTCATCTGTAAAGTGGAGAATGTCACCAAGCATAACACTCCACACACTTTTTTGTTTTAAGTGTATCCATATTTTGATATTCTAAATAATGTAGTTGGAGGTGTTGAAGGGATCAAAGAATTAAGAATTCATTATCAAAAAATAAGGAGAAAGTCATGAATAAGAACCCTCTTGAAGTATATATAGGAGGTAGTGGTTAGTATTTTATCATCATATTACAAATTTTATTCTTATTGCATTATTGTGGAGGTTGCCCCCTCAAAGTAGATCAGTCATGATATTCAAGTATTATGCTTTTTCATCAATTTTTGTTATGGATATGTTTATTTCATTACAAATAAATATATAATTGTTAGAGTTGGTTCTCATGTTTGCTAGATTATATAGATAGTTTTTATCTATTTTATAGTTTGTCCTTTTATGGACTTATCCCACATTGGTTAGTTTGACTTATTATTTGTCCTTACCTATATATGCAAAGATTCTCATTTATAACATATAAAAGTTATTTTATGAATATTATATGATATTGGTTTTGTCTTTACATATCATCTTTGCAACTCTTACAACTCTTTTAAAGATGTTTTTGATATTAATCCTTCAAATATTATGCTTGGAATGATCTTCTTGACATTCATTTCATGGTATCAAATCCTCATATTTCTTTAGATATTGATTAGAATCTTTATTAAAACCACTTTCTAGAAACCTCTCAAAGTCCTCTTTCCAAGAATGTTTTTTTTTTGAATTAGACACCTATGTGAAGAGAAAATTGATCTGCAAGATAGTCATAATTTTCTAAAAAAAAACTTTATAATTTATCCAAAATAAATATATGGCTAACATAAAATATATAAGCAACTCAATTGTAAATCATTATACTAATTATATCTAAACATACTCAAAACCAGAAACTCTCTACAATAAACGTGTTTTGAATATAGATAAGAAAAATTAGATCTGAAAAAGAATCATACAACTTAACTAAGGAGTAGACAAAAAATACAAAAAATAATAGTTGGAAATATGGTAGTTGAAGACTGATCTGACACCATGTAAGATTTTACAACACTCTTCAACCTAGATGTCTCTAACACACCATTACCATAGCTATAAGTGCTTCAACATACACAAGAAATAAATCAACTGTGAAGAAACCAATTATTATTCATAAATAAGATATGGAAAGAATTACAAAGGATGTATGTTACAATGTCAAGTCCTTACTTAAATAGGGAAGGACAAACAATAAGTCTAACTAACTAATGTGAGATAAATATACAAAAGGAAAAACTATGAAATAGACAAAAGCTATGTATAAAACCTAGCAAACATAATAACCAAATCTAACAGTTATGTATTTGTGTGTAATGAAATAAACATATCCATATCAAAAATTGGTGAAAGAGCAAAATACTTGAATATCATGACTGAGCCACTTTAAGGGGTAAACCTCCACAACAATGCAATAAAAATAGAATTAATAATATGATGACAAAAGATTAACCACTACCTCGTATATATACTATACTTAGCCATGGATATTCCATAAGATGACTATACTAAGAATATTGATAAATAAAATAAGATAATATGAAGGTATGTAAGCCATAATTCAGACACACATATCCTTAGACACACTATAGGTTAAGGGCATATAAGTGTGCATAAACTAATATCATGTCCCTTGAATCTGTGTTAATTGATATAAAATGTTATGCATCTATATTTTGAATTTTTGAGAACCTCTATATCAAATGTTTGTGTATATGGAGACCTATTCTTTATGTTCCTATAAACAATTGTGCATATGCCCATGAATTGCACTAAAGTGTGTACGAATATATGATTAAGTGTCTATAAAATGAGTGAATATACACCTATATTCTTTATCAATGTGGTAATATTTTTCATGTATCTGAACCATCTGATATTTAAACCATTACAAATCTTTAAATTTTTTACTTTGATTTTATTTTCTGCTCATGAAAGCTTACATCTCTATAATAATCTTGTTGTAGTGCCCCCACTTTGAGATGAGGGATGTTTCTTATAAATCAATCATTTAAAAAGAAAAATTAATTGTATCATGTTATGTATAAAGATAACAACATGTAATATCATTTAATCATGTAGATAATATTTTATCATAGTATATGTATGTATTATATGTAATGCCTAGCATATAAGTATTATGTTTAGATAGATTTATCAATGAAACATGTAATATAACTATCTCTAAATAAGACTATGTAGTTAAAAGTGTATGATGTAGATAAAGGCACCACTCAATGTTATCAAGCTCAATAAGAACAAGTATTAGTGTCACACATAAGGCCAAGGGCCACATACAAGGGACATAAAATGTCATGACAATACAAGGCCAAGGACCACATGCAAGGAGACATAAAAAATGTTGTAAACAAGGGAAATTAAGGATGTGACATCAAGAAAGGCCCAAGGTCCACACATAATATTCAAACACAAAATATCTTATCATGCAATGGAATAACAATATCAATAGAGCATAGAATAATGAACTAGTCTACACCATCCGTATGTATCAATGTCACATCGTAGTAGAATAACACATCATGTATCACTGTATAATAAATGACTAACTAGAAAGGCATAAGTAAGTAATATAGGTATCTCAATAGGTATGAAGGTTATATAAAGACAACCTATAATAGTGAATCTTGTGGAAAAATATGCCCCCAATATTAACATGACCATTGAGCATAGAAGGGTACAACATTTGTATGTCCATGTGTAATATGTATGTCTTATAATGTACTCATATATCATGAAATTCATGTGTATATGTATAAAATATGCCATATATAAAACATGAGATGAATAACATATGTAAATATTGTAATCTAGTTATCATGTCATGCTCAATTCTTGATTTTAGTTTTTTTTGAATATTTTAATGTTTTTATATTTCTTGATTATTTGATTTTTTAAAAATATTTTTGGAATATTTAGGATTTGGAAAAGCTAACCGATGACCCTATCAATGAAATATCATGGGAAGTGCTTGTATCTAATGGTGGAGGGATCACATTTCATGGATTAGAAGTACCAATTCTGGGTGGGTCAAGATTTGATAAGGTGTCATGTGGTGTACCATACTTGTCATGATCATTATTCATAGAAATTATGGTAAAATGGATAAATCTATATGGTCTAGTACTCTATGGGTTCTTATATATAATAGGAGGGTGTCTCACTTTTTGTGTGCACAATGGAACATGCTAAGCTTTCCATAGTGATAATTGAGTATGTAATGTAGGAGATGATGGTATTTGTGGTTTTTGAGTAACTCTTTGAGAGGATTGAAACTAAATAACTAGGTATATAGATATATCATGTATATGTGTAACAATCAAATTTATATGCTTATCCTAAATATGTGTAGCAATTATATCTATATAATGATCTTGGATAGGTGTATCGGCAATATTTGCATGATGATCATGAATATACGTATCAACCATCTCTATATCTAGTGATCCTAAATATGTGTATGAATCATGTTTGAATAATGATCATGGATATGTGTATCAACCATATGTATAGTGATAATCAATAGATGTATCAATCATCTTTGAATAATGATTTTAAATACGTGTATTAACCAATCATGGTGGTGGTGGGTGTGAAGGGGGAGATATCACTGACTTTAGAGGATAATAATATTGTACACCTAAAACTATGATTGCTCTATTGTAATGTATGTACTCTAGGCATTAGTGCATTGTGGAGGGAATTCCACCAAGTTTTGGCATCCAAGATCATCCTAATAATATGTCAAAGACCCCATTACTATGTAGAACCAGGAATGGTGTGGCTAATATGGATAAGCCACCTAAGCATCCCAAGGTACTCTTTTTCTATCTATATAATCCCTTAACTTATTTTGATGTATATTTTAAATATTTTTATATATACCTAAGGGATTGGATAAGTGTCAAGGTGAAAATGTTCTCACTTGAACCATTATCAGTCATAACACTGTGTATGGGTTATTCATCAATGTAGGCTCACATGAACAATGAATAAAAATATGAATTGGAGTCGGCTATCTTTATATCATTAAATGTTATCATGGGACATTGAGGTGGAATATCACTAAGTGTACCAGTGATAATATCAAGTAAATGATCATATGTCACTAGTGGAGGATGCATGTTGTATGCATAATGTACCTCTGAAGTGTTCTTAATTTATATTATTTTATGTTTAGGAAAAGGTTCACTAAATATCTTCAATTTTTAATTTACATTATGATCAAGTATATATTCCTTTGTAGGAGTGCCCATATTGATAAATTTTATCATCTACAAGATTTTTTATCTCATGTCTTAACTTGAATTTTTTTTCTTTGAATGCCCCACAATTTGATAATAATAAAAATATGCATTGACATCATAGTTCCTTAGTCTAGGCCTATTCGGATTGAGCTCTTATGGAGGAAGGAATTTGATAAGGTTAAACTCAAGTAAATTATTTTGTAGCACATGAGGAGGTGATGATAATATTGAAACTACATCTGGTGGATTTGTCAATTGTAACTGATTTATAGGTTGAAACTTTGCATTGACTATAATATTTGACTCATTATATTTTTGTTTGGTCCAAACTTATAACTTTTTTTACTTTTTAACTTCATTACTTAAGTAGTCATAGGAGTTAATGCATACTAAATTTTGTTTAAAATAATTAACTTATATTATTTGTCCCTCAATATATGGCGTAGCTCATCAAATGATTTGAATCTATTAAATATAATTAAATCATGGGGTAGTGCTAGTATTTTTTTTTTGAATATATCTTATAAATTCATTATCATCCATAACATTGGTAATCTTGAATAGTATGGTCTTGTATTGAAATACATAATCACTGATTAGTTTATTGGACCCTTATTTAAGCTTAGAAATTTAAGCATAGGATAAATTATATCAATGTTGACATAAAGACATGCTAGTAATTGGCCAGATAAATCATTGAACACTCTAATAGATTGGAGATGGAGATCATAAAACTATTATAATGCATAGTCTTTAAGACTTATTATAAATAATTTAGTCAAAAGCTTATTTTATATTCATAATCTAAGTATTCTAAATGAAATAATTTAAGGTGTTACTTAAGATCACCTTTACCTTCATATAATGGAATTTAGGGTGCTATGAATCCTATTGGTAAATGATAATTTTCTATATTAGGGAATAATGGGTTATGGATCAAAACAAGTGAATCCATAAAATGACTAGCTCTTGATGCAACTTGCACTAGTTGCAACACATTGGCATGCATAGCTATAATAGTCTACTCAAAGGAACATGCAGGTGAGGATGGTAATGTGGCATGTGTAGTCATCATAGAAGGGGTAAAGGTTTCATTTATAGGAATATTTATCTAAATTTATTGAAGGCTTTATGTCTCCCCCAAAATTTGGGTAGATGTCACATAGGTCACTAATTGTGTAGGTGTAGGAATAGTGCTAGTAGTAGTGGTTTGAATATCTGATGTAGAAGTTTAGACCAATTTTTTATGTTTATCTCTTTTTACATATAATATTTCATCAATATGATGTGGATTCATGTTAAGATATTCAATGAATTTTTACCATCCATGACATTTTATTGATATTTAGTAACTATATCATTAGTCTCATTATTAATGATAATTCCATTAGTAGGGTGGATAGGATATGATGTACAATACACATTAAGAGAAAAAAAAGGTCATAAATTCCCTTTATCATCTAGTAGTAAAAATAGACATCTCAAACTAGAGGTTAGAACAATATGATTAGGATTTTTCATTGGTAGTTTTAACATTATTACTATATTTAGATTTGATCCTTTTTACCTATTTACTTACAAAATTGATCCAAATAAGATACACTATCCATGTAGAATAATATGAAGAGTAAATTCATTACTTGTGTTAACCCATAATGTTCATTAAACATGGTAATGATTAATGTGTATTGTTAGGGATTAATAAGAAATTAGGTATAAAAAGAAAACCCTAATGTTTAATTATAAAATCTGATAAAGATGAAACCCTAATGAATATCCAAGGTCAAAGGTGAAAAGATATTTTGTGTATGAAAATAAAAAATCAGGTCAATGAAATCGAGGGATAAAATATGAAACATATTTTTATGTGTGAGAAGATCATAAATGCAATTTAAAACCATAGGATAAAGAATTTGAAACCTTAGAAAGATGAAGCCTTAAGGGAAAACTAGGGTTTATAGTGTTTGGTATGTGTATGGTTTCACCAATATGTTTTACCCCAATTTTGACCAAAGTGATGAACTTAATATAATTAAGATAAAAATTTCAAGTGTAATTTAGATATTAAGATATGACATTCAAGCATACATCTGAGTGTAAAACAATAGGATAGATTATTCTAATTTTAGAAGTGGCATATACTAAGAATAAAAAAGGGATAGATACTTAGCTTTTCTAGTTTATTGTTAGATTGTGACTATATTTTGGAATTAAAAATGAGGATAAAGCTATCATGTGGTTCGTTCAGTTTTGGAATTGATTCTATATCTATGATGGGTTGGTTCTATCAATCTGGTTCAATATCACAAGTCAATATTAACCTACTGGTTAGTATTATCCTATGCTGAAGTAGGGATACACTTGTCTTACTTGATCTATTTTTATGATCATGAACCTTGATGATGTGCACAACTCCAAACATAAGTCTCCTTTCCCTTAACCTATGTGTGCTTATGATGGATATAAACCTAAAAAATTAATAAATTATAATGGGTTGAGTTGACTATAATCAACCTCTTTTGATGATTGATCACTGCCTATATATCTAATAATATGAGGGAAATCAAGCCACATGTAGTTATCCCACCTAATGTGAATATGAATTTTTTATCCTTTGCTATATGTATGTAACTAATAATAATGATTAGATACTTGATAATGCCTAATTTGATTGGGATTTTTAGTGTTTTAAACTTGTATTGTTGCTGATCCTAGTGATAGAATTTAAATTTGGGAAGAATAGAAAAAAATTACTTAATGTGCAATAATGTACATAAGTATATCACTTAAGTGACAAGCCCCCTTCGAATGAGAGCTTGATTTGTTTATATATGGATACAATTGAATAATTTATCATAACATCAACATTATAAAGATAATGGACTGACCTTGAGGATAGGTTTAATTTTAGAAAATAATTGTTGGAGGGAGCGGGTCAATAACAACTAGATCAAGTCAATATTAACTAGCAATACTGACCAAATTTGGTGGAACCAACCTGATTATAGGTGGACTAAACTTAGAGTCTAGAGATGTTTATGTAGGATAAGTAGTAGATTTGAAATAAGCATGATATTTGTGTAGATGTGTAATATCATAAAAGAAGGGTTGAATCATAATATATCATGCAAATGTGAGAGAATGGTGGATTAGGAACTTGTTTGAGTGTTCAATCCATGTGTGGTCTATGTGTATCAAGATTTTCATTGTCAAGTATTAAAGGCTATATTTTAGTATCTAAAATATTCACAAAGGTGAAATTGGTCTTCATACCATTCATCATAAGTATATTCTAAATTGAACCATGCAACCCTATATTTTTCATGCTCTAGTATCCTAACTAAATTAATAATACATCTCTCAAATCCATAAAAAATTCCTTTGCCACTTCTTCCACAACATTTTTTGAATCATTTTTTTGAAATGTTTATTTATTTTTTTATAATAGGGTTTTAAGGTTTAAAAAATACCAACTTATAGAGCCATTTATCTCTCAATAATTAATGAAAATAAATTTACTGTCACTCATTTTAAATCTTTTCAATTCTAATTTTTAATGCAAAAATGATATAATAATTGGATACTCGACCTAAAATATATGATTGTATGAAATCATGATACCATGAATTTTTATTTTTCTGGATGACTCAATAACATCTTCTTGTGACTAATATATTTTCCCCAATACATATCCAATACTTAATAAATTTTACTTGGTTGAAACATTAGGAAGTCTAATTTACAACCAAAAAATTCATCCTAGTATGACAATTGAGAAGATATCTACTATGTTTACATTACATGGTAATTTATTATCTTGTATATTTGTAATTAGGTTCACGTGATCTACATTGCATGACCATATCTCCATTTATATCACTTTGAATCCTTAGTCTAATGAATTTTCAAAAAAATATCAAAAATATATTTCTATCCACATCAAAATCACATCAATTACACCCTTTTCTGAGGAGAATGACACTATACAATATGTTTACCTTCTTGATAATTATGACTTTTAAAAATTTTTGTTCTCACTTTGTGTAAATCACACCTTTGATACCAAATGTTATGAACCTATATAGAATAATAAATTAATTATAGATAATAGAATAAAAATATCATGACTCAAAAAAATAATAATCTAATATATTCATAAATTAGATCAAACCCTTGAGGTAGGGAAATACCATACAATGCTTATTTGAAGGAACTATTACACAATGTTCCTTACTGGGAAGATTCATTGCACAATGCTCCTTATTAGAAGGAGCTAATCAACGCATATAATATCTTCACTTATCTCACATGGATCTCTTACCTATAATATATAAAACTCAACTCCCTATCACTATTACTTCCCTATACATGTGGGATAAATAATTAATATATCAATATGATTAGATATAATGAATCTACTAGTAGCTTCTAAAGTAATCCACCAACCATTATTAGCTTTTTATCTAACAAAAGTAATTAAATAACACTAAGTTGTCAAGTATGAGATATAAAAATAAATATTTTTTTAACATCAAATAACTAAATATGATAAGTTTAGGAATAAAACATGTCATAATTTAAATTCATTAAGTCTATATATACATAGACATTCTAAGGTATTTATCAAGTATCACAAAAACATCTCACATAATCACAATTAATCTATCCATACACTCTTTTATTTTACTATATTTTCTATCTATTGAAGTGTTATAGATACATAATTGTACCAAGAGAAGGAATAGTGAAATAACATGGAGATTTAACTAATTTATTACATTGCACAGATAGGGATAAGGGTTGGGACTTTAATATACACTAAATTTCTAGCTGATCTACATGAGTGTTGATTAAAAAGTTATATAATAACATGATTTTGTATTAATTAATCCCACCATAACTACACTAATTATTTATGCCATTGCAAAGTCAAGTGGAGTTGGTTAGGGTTTTAAACAAGGAGAACAAATTATATAAAGTTCACACATCGGATTAAGAAAATGAGATAGGTTTTTGAAAAGTAAGAGGTGAAAAATATAAAAAGCAAATTTTAGAATAAATTGACATCATCACCTAATATCAAACTAAACTACCAATATTGAACCTATTGCTTATTGTTTACCCTAATTCTAGTTTTTGTATAAACTAGGTATAAACAAGCTATGACTTAATATATTTAAGCATATACAACTGAAAATACATAATCTAGATATGTTTATGAGGTTAAGTAATGGAAACAATCCCAAGTGTCTTAAATGAAAACTAAAGCAAAGAAATGAATTGAAAAAAAATATTAGCAAATGATTACAAATTGAATATTCTGTAAATATGAGTCTGTATTCTAATTATGTTGATTGTACTTGACCTACTATTGAGTTTATAGACCTACACATTGATTTGATAAAAACTCATGCTTGTGAAGGATTTTACTATGTAAGTTTATCCATAACAAGCTTGACTACCACTAGTTATATCTCTATGTTGGTGGGTACATCTTTATAGAGTTTCTTAGTCAGTGTTTTCTGGTGCCTTTGTGTTATGTCTTATAGATTGTGACTATACCTTCACTTATCAAAGATGCAGGACATAATATATTTTATGGTTGAACCTTTACTTTGACCTAGCTTGCACACTCCAAAATATAACAGAAGTAATGGATTTAGGAAACCACCAAAGCAACATTACATACTATGTATCATGCATACTCAATATCATACTTACATGCAGTTCTTATTGTGTGTTAATAGAATAACATGAGAAAGAGTTTAAACCTCCTCTTCCTTATAAGTGATCATTGAAACCATTGAATTATAATCACCCTCATTTGACACAAGAAACTTTTAGAGATACCAAGATCAATAAGTATCACAAGTTTGTAAGATTTGATTCAATGAAGCACCACTTGAATGGAGAAGCTTGGCTCTAGGATTGACCCTTGGTGTAGTAAAGTGTCTAATTTTATTCTCCTTCTCTTTTATAGTTTTTCTAATATGCCAAATGGCTTGGAAAAACCTTGTATTTATAGGATAATACAGGATAATTAATTTGCCTTGACCAAATTTATAAAATAAAAATGAGAAGGGTTAAAAATCATGACTAACAGTAATAAAGAGATAGACCCATAAATATAAAAGAGACAACCTTTTATGGTTATGAGTTTGTCTAACATGGGCCTTTATAACCATTATTTTGTCCAAGAGATAAGCCATGGTTTATTTTTTAGGTAGGTTTAACAAATGGATAAGATGTAGTCCAAATGTAATAACGGATCCCTTTTGGATAAGGTGATTTTAAGATCTATAGAATAAATATAGACATATGCGGGGTTGAGGCCATCCTAAAAATAGGTTAAAATGTACAATTTTTCCAAATAAGATAAATTGGGAATAAATAATAGAAATAAAGGTTTTATGACAACTTTGTGACTCTACATGATGGCCCCACTTTGAAGTGGGTATGCAACTGAAATGCTCATGTACATGAAAGTGTACGTGAAAATAATTTGAAATATGCATCTTCACTTACCTGGGGAAGAATAAGGGCTTTGATCTTGCACTTGATAAGTTTTTATCAACACTTGACTAGTTTATTTACTTGAAACAAGTGTTAATTATCATAGGTAGTTGAATTTATAATGATATACATGTGTTTTATTGAATTTTTTAATATTCTTTGATTGAAATTTTAAATTAGATTTCAAAATGTAAATGAATAATAGGAAAGAATTCACCTCTTTGTTATTGTTCCTAAATTCCACCATTATCATTCCATGTCTAGACTTTCGATAGGTGTTGAAAATAATATTTTATGAGTTTTTCTAGTCATCCTTTCATAGTTTTTGATAATACATTTTTTACATATATATTAAATATTTTTATTTAAAATTATTTTACATATTTTCTCATTTTTTACACAAAATTAAAAATATAAGTATAAATTATTAAAATTTTGCAAAAAAACCATGTATATCTAAATTGAGGCGAGCTTGAAAAAACCATATAATGTTTTCTAATTATAGTTACATAATATTGAGATATTGGTCATGATTGTTTTTAAAAATTTATATAAATATTTTTTATAAAATAAAAAATTAAATATTTATCCAAAAATTATAAAATTATTATTTTAAAGTACAACATTAAAATTGTATTATGTTTCCAAAAAATCATGTGTGAATAATTGATTTTTAGTATAATACATGTATGTGGGACTTTATCATTGAATGTGATTGTTTTCATAATGAACTAGTGTTTTACAGAGAAAGGTGTTTAATTTATTATTAAAATGTGTATAGTAAAAATTTACACTAAAAAATCCTACATTTTATCTTTTTTCACAATTTGAAAATTCTAAATGGATGTATCACTTAATATCAATTGAAGTTATATAAAATTGCATTTTTAAGAAAGAGGTGTCTCTTTGTTATATAAAAGTGTGCATCAAAATACGAATATTTGAGCCCTAGAGAAAATTTTAAATACATATGTTACATGTGTTTATCAATAAATCTTTTCAATACTCTTGTAGTTACCTAAACTTGGGCACAAATACTTGACAATTTTAATTCTTAACATACCTTGAACCACTTGACTTATGCTCAAATACATGACTCTTATTCATCATTCCTATACTAATTTATCTATATGTGGGATTGAACCCTATTTTAATCATCACTACCACACATGAATTTCTATGTCATTTCTCAAATTACATTATATCACTCTTAGACTACTTATGACCTTAGTCTAATTGTTCATACTTATTTGGGGTAAGTCCATGTTATGTAGATATGTTCATAGCATAGGACAACCTTACCCCCACACCATTTAATGGATAGTTTCAAAATTTATAAGTATTCGTATGGGACATCCCACACATTTTATAAGTCGACTAAAGGAAATTATTAAAAAGGATCACTATATAAAAATATTAAAGGTCATTCATTAAGAGACTTGATATCTATCTGGCATTTATCTATTACACCATTGCACATTGAGAAATATACCATATTCTTCCCAAATTCAAAATATATCACTAGGAGAAGTCACAAATCAAGTCTTAAGTATTCCAAGTCAAGTCAAGAGATAACATTTTCAAGTATCAAATATAGATTACTAGATACATACATATTGTGAAGGAACACAATTTCATAATCACACTAGGTGGGTGAACTATGTGTGGCTTGATTCCCTTAGAGTTTTAGGATACATAGGCATCCATCTATCATCAATGGGGGTGATTGGAGTCAGTTCATACCAATACCATTATCCTTATTTTTTATAGGTTTTTATCCCTCACAAGTGCACATAGGGTTTTCAAGGAAAGGAGAAGGAAAATAAAGGTTTATACATGACACTTATATAATCTAAATATATCAACCTAGTAACACAAGCATAGGTGATAGATAAATCATAATTTCAGCATTTTCACAATGGAAAAATCTAAAGTCGATGGATAAGGTCTAATTACATAACTATCCAAAGAGTGTGGACTTGTAAAAAAATAACCATAAACTTTGTTTCTAGTTTTAAGTTATAACATGCATGTTTTATTTTGGTTTTCAATGTCAAACACTTACTACAGTCAATGAAATATCATAAAATCTAGTGTATTATTGTTGCTCGTAATTAATATATTTATCATATACCACTTGTCAAATCAATTCCAATCAATCCAACCTTTACATCTATATTTATGCTTAAATGTCATATATTACAATTTAAAAAATATTTCAATGTTTTACAACTATTAAACACTATTAAATCAAAAAATAGTGTAAAACATGTTTTTGAACTAATTTTTTGCTTGAGCATTGAATTTTGGATTATTTTAAATTTTTGATTTAATATTTCAATTAAATCATGATTCCCATATACTAAAGAGAAATATAATCACCCTTTCTAGGATTTGATTGATCACTGCTCTAAGATTTATCTTTGAATTAGGGGTTTCAAATTGAATTATTGATTTCCATACATAAATATTTATTTTTGTTGTCTTTCAATTTCATTTTCTTTATTTTATAAAACTGTGTTTTAGTAGTTTTAAAGCACATAGGAGCTATTCTTCTGGGCAAAGTAGTCATCAATTTTACTGAGATGTGATGTAAAGATTATTAGTCCAATACCCAAGACATTAGACAACACCATATACAAACTTTAATATATACACATACTTAACAAACATATTTAGAATGCTTTCAATCATTTGGTTTTATAGTTCACTAGTAAGTGGTTAGCCCTAATAAACTACTCTCAATGTATCTTAGAGATGAGATATTGCAGCTAAGGGATGTCTAATCCTCTGTAGTTAGTACCAATTTGAGCCTTGTTCACTATTTATTAATAAGATCAGTATATTTGATAGCTTCCAAATCAAGCATAGCCTTTCTTATTAAACCCCAAATTTAGAGTTTCAAATTAATTAGGTCGGGGCTAAAATAAATAATTTACAATTTTAAGCCTTCCTCAATTTATAATATTGTAATATTCAATTTGAGTTACTACTTGTCACCACCATACACAAAAGGGTGTGTATGTATCTCTTTGTGCATTCTAATCTATCTATGAGTTCTATAATGCATACCCCATACCATATTGATGGAGTTATCATGGCTTTTGAGATTGATTAAGCTATTATAGATAAATTTGATGAAATCAATGACAAATAATTCATTTAATATATTAATTCTAATCCACATAGGATTGATGCATTAACATACATTGCAAGAGATAAAAAATTAAAACTTATCAATCTTCTACATTAGGAGAATAACATTATCCCTTATGCAATTATAATCAACCTATTTTAGGTGTTCCAATTTCTACTATGACTTTTATTCTTATGTTGAAATATCTAGTTAGATATGCAACATCATCCCTAGTTGTGGAGGCATCAAAATGGATACAATATATTCATATGATTATTTATAAAAAGAAATATTAAACATCTATTTTGATTACCCTACATGGTCCACCACCAACCTCTCCTAATGCACATTCCCTTGAGTAAATTGTTATAGTCCTACATGCTAAGGTGTTTAAATTAGAAAAGTCATCTATAAATATAATTCTTCAATGGATTCCCATACTTTTATTCATTATAATTTGTCACTAGGGAGAGCTTCTTACCCATTATTAGTAGGTTTTGTAGCTCCTCTGATTCCACTTTAATAAGGTAAAGGTGGTCCCAAACCACATATTCAATCATTTCATACAACATGCTTTGATTATGCATACAAAGATAAATTGTTAACCAAGATATTTCCATGAAACCTCAAATAATATGATTTGTAATGGTTCTATAATCTTCCACTCCAATCAATTAAAGAATTCAAGCATTTGGAAGATCATTTTATAACACATATCTCTATTAACATTGGTGATAAAATATCTTATGCATAAATTACTAAACTCAAGTACAAATCCAATGAGCCAATTGGTGATTGTGTTATTAAAAAATAGTGTATATGATAGTTAAGATTACCAATTCCATGAAAATAAATGAATTACAAGTTATCTTCACACAAAATATACTAACACCACTTCATGAGTCCATAATTTTACACAAATTAAAATATTTTGATGAGTTATGTAATATAATCTAATAATGAGAAGTCAAAGCTCATAGATTTGAACAAAATTAAGTATGCAAAAAATGCTCCAATTAATTTAAATACTAATTTTAAAAGAAAACTAAGCTATAAAGTCAAATATAATGAAGAAAAAATGAGAAAAAAGTAACAATCAATGTAGTATCACAACTAATGAATAAGCTTCAGTTGACAACTCCATCAAAGAGGCAATTTTCACAGTGACCTTCACCTCCATATATTGTTAGAAAATTTAGTTGAGTGTAATCTCACATCTCTCTCTCCACCATTAGAGGTTGATATTACTATGACTCAACATAAGGGATTCAACAATAACACATTTGTAACTATCATAGACGTATTAAAAATTCTACAAATGACTTGTGCTATAACCTAAGGCATAAGATACAAGACATTGAATGATTATTCAGATTGATAAAATCATATTGGTAAATCCAATGTAAAAAATATGGGTTTGTCTTAGGGATTCAAGCCTCCACGAGAATAAAAAATAGACTTTCTGATAGAATATAGGTATTAAGGATTTAATAAAATTTGTAATTTAGATACATGATATATATTTTCACATCAATATGGATTATGGGGTATATGATATGCATATGACTTTATAGAGTTTAGAGTATAAATTCATACATATTTGGATGCATATGCATGGGAATATGAAAAATAGTTACATGAATAGGAATTGTAGGTTTCATATGTAATTATAGTTGAGCATAAAGATGCATGGAATCCTATATCATTTGACACGTATTCAAGGAGGCATGTTGCTTGTTCATGCACATATATACATTTTTCAAAATTTAAAAGGCATGATGTTAGTTCATATATATATATATATTTTAAAATTTAAAAGTCATGATGTTAGTTCTTGCACATATATATATTTTTAAAATTTAAAAAGAATGATATTAGTTTATGTGTATATGCATTAGGATATAGTTTAAAGATTCAATGGAAAATAGTTGTTATTTCACTTTAAATCTATCAACACTATGGTCATGATGGGGGCATGAACACTATTAATTATTTTTCAATATATATATATATATATATATATATATATATATATATATATATATATATATATATATATATATATATATATATATATATATATATATATGTGATTTTTTATGTTATGATTAATGTTCATTTGAGTCTATAGCAAAAAACCCTCAAATTACTTCTATTGAACCCATTGTGTAGTTCTACCTTCTATTATAAGTGATGCACATTAAAGTCTAGTGACATTCAATGGTCTTGGAATAACTTCTAGAAAATCCATCATGGTTCTAATTTATTTTGAATTAGTAAATTGGGTACTTATACCCATTCATGAGAGTTAGAGCATGTATCTTTACAACTTAAGGCCCTGATTAGTTATTCAAAATCGGGACTTGATCACTCTCAATTTGCCAGTGGTTCAACATGAGAAAACATATCTCTAAGTGCTTCAATAAGGGACATGCTTATCCAATATTTCAATACAAAAACACCATATTTTAAAAATTATAGGGAAACATGGTTTCATCTCCATAAAAGTGTAGTCATTCCTTACTCTCCATTCAATTTCAAATATCAAAGCTCATATTTTTAAAATTTAAAATATAGAACTTGATTACTTCATATGTTGTTGCAGGGTTTGATAAATTAATTACCCTACATAATTGAAGTTTTCTATCAAAAGAAAAATTGTGTTTTACACACTAAAGTATATATTTATCCTTTAATCTAGTAATGAATTTACTATAATAGGGGACATGAATGGATATTCTTAAATTTGGTCATAGGTAATTGATAATGTTAATTATTGACATATCTTGAACTAAATAACTTATGCTTATATATATGACTCTTATTCATCATCCATCTAGTAATTTATCTGCATACATATTTGACCATTGTAATTTTTTTCAATACTACATAGGAAATCCCAAGTCATTTCTCAAAATTTCTTATATCACTTTCAAACTACTCATGGCCTCAGGCCAACTAATCATGCTTCTAGGGGATAAATATACATTATACAGGCATGTCCATTACCAAAAACTTGTCCACTTAGTGTGGCCATGTCCCTGTGTCTTTTAACAACTAGCTTCCAAAGATAAAAATATTTGTGTCATCATAAACATTTTTCAAGTTAGATGAAGTAAATTATTCAAAAGGATAAGTGTATATACAAATCAAAGGTCCTTCATTAAGAAACTTAATATTTACGTGGTATCTATCTATTAAACTAATGTATATTGAGAAAATCTACTCTATTCTTTCCAAACTTAATATCAATCACTAGGAACAACCACAAATCAAGTTTGAAGCATTCTAAATCAAGTCCAGATCTAACACTGTCAAGTATCAAAGACACATTACTATGTGTGTGTGTGTGTGTGTGTGTGTGTATTTATATATATATAACGAATGAATATAATTAAAAAATCACATTAGGTGAGAGAACTACATGTGATTTGATTCTCTCCTTGGAGGATCTAGATATGTAGGTAGCGGTCAATCATAAATGAAGGTGATTAGGATAAGCTCACCCCATTATAATTCCCCTTTTTTTTTACAAGTTTCTAACTGTCACAAATACACCTAGGGTTTTCAAGGCAAGGAGAAGGAAAAAAAGGTTTTTATGTGGCACTAGCAGTAATTGAAATGTATTATTCCTCTTAGCAAACACATGCACAAGTGGTAGAGCAATCACAGTGTCTTAATTTTTATAATGTAAAAATCTCTAATCATTAGACAATGGCACACTATCTAATTGTATAGAGAGTGCAGATTTGTCTAGACACAATTGTACACTCTATTTTCAAACCTGAGTTGTCACAAGCTTGTTTTTATCTTGTCTTTCACTAACAAAATACCTGCTACAATTAATTAGAGACAAAAAATCAAAGTATATTATTATTTTTTAGATTTATTATATTTAACATATAAATCCTGTCAAATCAATTTTAATCATTTCAACCTTTCCATTTATATAAATACTTAAACTTTATATATTACTGAATTTAAATAATCTTTCAATATTTTATGCCTATCAAACACTATTAAATAAAAAAAAGTAAAATAAATCTATGGTTATTATTGATGAGCTTTCTCAACTCCAACAATCAAAGATTAAAATTAATTATTTCCTCTTTGTATTTTACATACCCCTTTTCCTTAAAAAAAACAATGCATTCTTTTTAAATGTTACTTTAAAGTCATGATTTGAAAAACATAATACTTTTTCTATTAAAGTCTTTCAATAAATAAATACTACTAAAATTAGAAATAAATTACACCAAATTTTTGTGAATTGTTGTACCTTAAAAAATATATCATGTGTCTCCATTGAAAAAGGCTCACACCAATTGAATTTAATGTTTGAAGACACCATTTGGGGTGTAATTGAAATTATGCCTAAGTTGGGTAGCCTTTTAATATTTATTTGTATTCAATAATCCTTAATATGCTCAACAAGTTTAACCATGATATTAGAAGCATATTTTTGGAGAATTGCTCTCATTCCCTATATTCTATTGATATATTTTCTTGGCTTCCCCAATGACACTATTGGATATTAATAGTGTTCTTATTGTTAGTTGGTTATTTTATTCTGGTATGTTTATTGTTACTTGTGATTATTATTAGGTTGTTTGTTATTATTCCTTCCTATTTATTTGAAGGTTATTTTTTTGGTATGACTATATAATAACCTCTGTATTATTCTTATTAAAATGTTGAATAAATATTATATTGTGATTATTATTATTTGTATGTATGGAATTGTGTTCAAGTTATTTGAAATAATATCAGTGGTATGAGAGCAGTTATGGGTTTGTGAGAGCATGTGAGGGGTAGTTGCACTGCATTTTGTTCCTATGAATGAGAAGCCATTGTCGAGAAGAACTCCTAGAGTAGTTTGTTTGTAGGGGTAGCTCTTTGTTGTCCTACATAGAAGTGTTTCATGAATGGTTTATTGTGGTGATCATCCTATACAACATCGATGGCCGTGGATCCTATATTTTCTACCAGATCTGAGTACTATTTAGTTAGCCATTCACCACTAGGAATGATCTATTCCTACGGAGTCAAACATCATTTTTGAGAATTGTTTGATTATCATAATTTCTGTTGTGTTTCCCGCTCCACGACGCCAATTAACTGGTTCGAAATTTTTTCATTTAAGAAGTTAAGACAAACGTGAACAAATTTTTTAGCATGATGGGACAAATATTGTTCAGATTCATAGGTGTTTCCATGCAACCTGCTCCATCTGCCGTGATCCTCTCCTAAAGTCTTGGCATCTGAGACCTCTGTCCATGCATTCACATTCAAGCTTAATTATGTTCTGCTCCCGTTAAAGCTTCAGCCTGCATCAATTTTTTTTAGATTAATCCTTTATCATATCTCGGCCTATATTAGTGTGCATTCATACTTGATAGAATGTAGTCTTGTGCAATCTGTTTGGATGCATTATTGGTCAGATCAAACCCATCTTCATTTGTACTTACATTGCATTATGTTTTATAGTTGTCTCACCTTGCCCACCATTTTGCATCAAAGCTAAGTATTCTAATATTTAGATTAAGTGATATTTAGGTATATTTTAAGTTTATATATATATATATATATATATATATATATAGAGGTCACTATTAAATGGTTTTTAGTTTATAGATGTTTTAAAAAAAAATCAGTTATGTTATCACTTGAGATATAGTTTTAGATTTTGAGTCAAAAAGGTCTTTTATATCTATTTCTTAAGTTTTGTGAAACTTTCTTATTATAAAAATAATAATTTACTATAGAGCCATTTTATATTATATTAAAAGTGATAATATTTAGGTTTAGGTGTTTTGTGGCATTTATATTTTTACTATAATCTTCTTATCTGTATTAATAAAATTGTCATTTCAAAAATGGTAAAGTTATTGTGTCTTTAGTCATTAAAGATTCAAGATTTAAAGTCGATAATTATTATATTATAACGGACATACTATCATTTGTATATAATGGCCTAAGTCAAATATATTTTATGTTAATTTTGTGTGAGAGACTTTATTCCCTTCAAATCAACATGTATTTGAGTTTTAAATTTTCATCAACTAAGTAAGCAGCTTCTTATGAAAGAGGTCAGAGGCAACGGAGGAAATAGGTTTCTAGAGCCTCTCGTCAGTTACCAACAATGAAGCCCATAAGCTTTGGTGGTGCATTTGTTTTTATTTGTATTTCATTTTTTAGTATTTTTGTTTTCAGTGTGCTGGTTTACAAATAAACCCCTTTATAGAAATTTGGGAAAAATTCATATTTTTAGAAAATTCACTTTTGGGGATCAAGAGAAGATTTTGAGGTAAACTCAAGGATGGTTATCTAGTTAGTGCCAATCTTTTAGATCTTGGAGATTCATAATTTAGGTGCTAAAAGAGGAAGGGAATGTTCCACAGGAACCTAAAGAGGAAGGGGTTAGTTCTATATAATTTGGCTCATCATTATGCCTTCACAAGGGTAAAGAAATAATCTATGGAGTTTGTACTTGGTCTAGGCAGTGTTTTCAGGAGGTGGTTAAAATATTTGAGAATGTGATTTTATCCCCATGTTCACACTAAGGGGTGAATGTTCAATATTTTTAATGTTCTCATGGTTAGTTTGTTATTTTATTCCCATATGCTTATTATTACCCATGACTATTACTAGGTTGTTTGTTATTATTCCTCCCTATCTATTAGGAGGTTTTTTTTTTCTATTTCTATGACTATATAATAGCCTTTATATTGTTCTCATTGAAATGATGAATACAATATATTAATATGATTATAATTATCTGTGTGTATGAAATAGTGTTCAAGGTCTTTCAAATAATATCAAACACATGACATAATATTTTCCATTTATTGAGAAATATTCTCCCAAATTAATTAAGTAGATTATATACCTTATCTATAGTTTTAACCTTGATTTGTATTATTATATTTTGAGTGATTTATAGTTTTCCATCTAACATAATTGTTAGTACAATTTGCACAAAATCATTTATCAATCCAAAGAAGGATAACCTAAGAAGTTTATCCTATTATATCTCTTCCATTATCTTGTACTTATTCTTGAATAATCATTTAATCAAATTATTTTAAGGATTGAAACCTCTAGAAATATCTATGAATGAACGGTGGATAATCAATGACTTGAACAAACATCATGTATCCCTCCATGCCAACGGTTCAATTTCCATCATTCCCCATCTCCACATACCCAAGCTTGAAATATTATTTTAGTTGGATAAAACATTTTGATGACATTGCACCTTTTACATATTCTATTGTAACATATCCAAATATTTCTTACACATTGCTTCGATTGCTATGGTTTATACCTTACTTACACTATTTTGAGTTTAATCACTAATGTTTTAAATCATGAACTAGGGTTTTCAATCTTTTTCGATAAATATTTTAAGATCCATGATTTTGGAATAAACTTATTCTTAGATTTTTATTATGTTGGAGTTCTCACCCATAAAATCTAACACATAAAATTGGATTAATTATAGATAACCATTTTTGTTGTGCTTCACACTTTTTTGTCATTTAGTCCATTATAATTTTTTTCTTTATCTCAGCCCTTTGTTTAGTTCCATTTTGTATGCAAAGTTTTTATTCTCTATGGTGCTTTGTGTAGACACTCATATTTTCTATTAGACACTTGAAATGTGTAGTTTGGAAAACATTTGAGATATTTAACTTATGAACGAATACATGAATCTTTTTTGCATATCCTCATAAAAATTTACTCATATATGGGCATGATCCTTTTAATTTGTCATTACTACTAAATAGGACCTTCCTAATATCTTCATAAACAACTGATTATAATTATCAGACTATATCAATCTCATATCATTTTTTTTGTTCTATAGACAAGGCTATACTTCCCAAACTATTCATCCACCCTATACTTATCCACTTAGGTTGAACTTATCTATGTACCTTTTAATCCTAAATTCAGTTTTTTCATCTCATATGTTTCACATGTCAATTTAGAGGAAATTACCAAAAGATTCAACTATATAATCAAATCAAGCCTATATATTTTATCATATAGCAATCATCTACCTATCAATGGAAAATACACTTCACATAAAGAGGAACTTCCCTAAATATCCCAAAGCTGAAACCCCTCAAAGGAGACAACCCTAAATAACGTATGAATACCATTTATAAGGTCAAGTAATAGGTTTTAATGCGTTTAGATCCATATGCAAGATTTCATAACATACTAACAATACATATAATTATACACACTCAACTAGGTAAAAGAAATATGTTTGGTTTGACTTCTTCATATTATTGGCTATTTAGGAAACAATTAGTAATAGGGGGTGCTTAAGGTTAACTCATCCCTTCCCTTTTATCCATTTCCCCTATTTTATAGTGGTTAATTAGTGCAAAACTATGGTTTGAATTAAGGATAAAGATAGCAAAGACATTAATTTTAGATCAAAGACACCTACATACATAAGAACTCATATTTGACATAGGCACAACAGTTAAAACTTTCTTAGATCAAAAAAAGTACACAAGATAGTTCTTCACCTTAGTAGATAGTGTTGCATTTCACATGTGTCTAGCACCCACATATTTGTCCAAGCTTCCATAAACACTATGTTTATAGATCCAAACTACTCATAGGCCCTTTTATGATCACTATTGATGATTGTATCTAGTCATAAACCCACATAGACTTTGAACAAGTTAATTAATTCATTCCTTTTATTTTTTTATAAATAGATTTATTATATTATGCTAGATACACTCATATTTGTTTGGTTATTAAACATTTTAAGCAAACTGAATAGTCTATTATTTTTATCCAATTAGGGTTTCATTAATAAAAAAATAGATAAAACATATTGGTAACCTTCCAAAATAGTGGGATCTGAGATAATACCTACTATGTTATACAATATGGCAGATCATTTGGGCTATAACTTACTATTATGCAAACCATCCATACATCAAATAGAACAAATTAAATCTAAATTACACTACTTGAAATTTGTACATAATATATATTTGCATACACATCTTGTAGACAATGAACCCCTCATGTATTGTGACATAATATAACCTCCCAATCAAAACACCTTGTCAACCCCACAAAGAAGATAATTTTCATGATCATTTGAGTTTCCTCATTAGATATTATTTTAGATCACCTTATATTTCTCCCTTCCCCAAAAGAGATTGATATAAGTAACCCTCAACTTAAAGGATTTAATAGAAAGAAAAAAAATATTATTTGGGAGGATTGTATTACCACTTTAGGTGGACCCAACTATAGTTTATACTTTATTCTTAGTCAAACTAATTATAAGGGAATTTTACATGTTTTTAGGATGCCCTTGGATACGCAACATGTATGCAGTATCATTTATAATACAAAAATGTGTGAAGTATATGCATATCAGTAGCATGGTCAAAGTTTCAAGTATTTTCTACGAATACCCTCTTCTATAAGATATTAATCCTCATCCACCTTTGCCACTACCATAACTAGTTGAGAAACCTACTAAGGTTCATCTTACTAAAATAGATCAAAAGAAGGTAATGGATTTTCATTGATGACTAGTACTAAAGTATCTATTACATCATAGATTTATTTATGACTCATAAGAACCATTATCTAATCTATCACATCCTTGACTAGTGTTACATACTCCTTCACACGTTCCATAGCAAACACAAATAGTTTTAATACTATGCATGAGACTCCAAGTATTACTATGATACATAGAGTTAAAAAAAATACAAAACCCTATGGTTGATGATAATCATGATGGATATGTTATAACATGAGATTACTTAATGAAATTTGACATAGATACACATGTTAATACTCTATCATGACATGTAACATTTGCTATGTTTGATACATGACCTACGTGTGAGAATCCCTTTTATGGGATCATTGATTAACATTAAATAACATTATCAAAACTCATAAAATACAAAAAAATAGATAAAAATTAAAATATTCAAAAAATAAAATCCTAGGACTTATGTGTTACATACTCCTTCACATGTTCCATAGCAAACACAAATAGTTTTAATACTATGCATGAGACTCCAAGTATTACTATGATACATAGAGTTAAAAAAAATACAAAACCCTATGGTTGATGATAATCATGATGGATATGTTATAACATGAGATTACTTAATGAAATTTGACATAGATACACATGTTAATACTCTATCATGACATGTAACATTTGCTATGTTTGATACATGACCTACGTGTGAGAATCCCTTTTATGGGATCATTGATTAACATTAAATAACATTATAAAAACTCATAAAATACAAAAAAATAGATAAAAATTAAAATATTCAAAAAATAAAATCCTAGGACTTATGTGTTACATACTCCTTCACATGTTCCATAGCAAACACAAATAGTTTTAATACTATGCATGAGACTCCAAGTATTACTATGATACATAGAGTTAAAAAAAATACAAAACCCTATGGTTGATGATAATCATGATGGATATGTTATAACATGAGATTACTTAATGAAATTTGACATAGATACACATGTTAATACTCTATCATGACATGTAACATTTGCTATGTTTGATACATGACCTACGTGTGAGAATCCCTTTTATGGGATCATTGATTAACATTAAATAACATTATAAAAACTCATAAAATACAAAAAAATAGATAAAAATTAAAATATTCAAAAAATAAAATCCTAGGACTTATGTGTTACATACTCCTTCACATGTTCCATAGCAAACACAAATAGTTTTAATACTATGCATGAGACTCCAAGTATTACTATGATACATAGAGTTAAAAAAAATACAAAACCCTATGGTTGATGATAATCATGATGGATATGTTATAACATGAGATTACTTAATGAAATTTGACATAGATACACATGTTAATACTCTATCATGACATGTAACATTTGCTATGTTTGATACATGACCTACGTGTGAGAATCCCTTTTATGGGATCATTGATTAACATTAAATAACATTATAAAAACTCATAAAATACAAAAAAATAGATAAAAATTAAAATATTCAAAAAATAAAATCCTAGGACTTATGCATGACATTTATTGCTTATTTACATTATTTGTTTACAATGTATCTTATATAATAAATTATATATCCAATTTTTATATGCACATTTGTTTCACAATATATATGAGTGAGATGAATTCCATACATGTTTCATATGCCATTGACACACAGATGCAGGGCATTCCTAGACCTATGATCTACCTTCCTACAATGGGGGCATGTTCTTATTGGAGGAATCTTTCAAATTTGCATAGGTTTTATCATTCTAGGAGTATACCCATTGATAAAATCAAGATATTTTAAATTGATTATACTTGTTTTTCTCTAAATCATACTAATTTTATTGCTAATTTAGAGATATTTTATATTTCCCTGTATGTGATGATGATATACATTGATTGTGTAGTTTAACATTTTTTGTTATATGCATGATTGATGTTGTTACATGTTACATGGTGTGATGTTTGGTTGATTATTATAATGCGTGAATCTTTATGTTTTGTGATTGAATATGATTTTATGTGACATTTTATTATCCAATATGTGTGTGAAATTTTATTTTCCATTGTGTGCATGACATTTAATTCTCCATTGTGTGTAAGACATTTGATTTTACTTTATGTATATAAAATTTGATTATCAATTATGTGTTTGACATTTTATTATCCATTGATTGTTGATTATTTAATTGTGTGACATTGATTGCTATTGAATGTGATTTATTGTGTGTGTTATGACCATAACACTATGCTTGACCATGTTTTTTATGTGTGGAAAAATATAGGATTGTTGCTAATTTTTTTGTGGCATGATTCATATCACACAGTTTTCTTATTTTCAGTGCCATGATACATATCTTGTACCTTTCATATAATTATTAATCATTATATGGATTATCATTATTATATTGAATGCTTAGTGTGTTACTCATTTATATATTTATCTTAATATGACACTAGTTTGCCTTTGGATTATGTTTCACACATATTCAAATGATTTATTCTTACTATGACAGAGTTTTATACACATATTAATACATGATTTACACTATTTATATCCTTTTTATATATAATATGATGTGTATAAGTCATTTATATTAAGATGATAAATTTTAAAGAAACATTCCTCAGCTCATAAAAGGGGAATAAACATGGATTCTTGTAGAGATTGAGCTTTCACAGTCACTAAATATTTTTTTTTGGCTCATGTTACTTCAAAATGGTATAGTTTTTCTTAGATTATTATAGGTTTTACTCAAAGTATGATAGGTTTTGATGTAGACTGGGGGAATATGCAAGGCATATGTTATATATTTTATAGGATTATTATTTAAATTTCATATATTCTATGAGATTATTATGCAAATCACATGATTCACATTACACAGGACATCATATTAGAGGCATATGGAAGGCATACATTCACACTTTCATAGATATTATTGGACTGAAATTATATGCTCAATATTATAAATTTATTGGATACACTTCCATTGAAATGACAAAGTTAATTATAGATACAATATACTATTTTTGGATACTATTATTTTGGGAAGCTAACTTCTATTTTATGGTGCATTCTAATCTAATGTTTAATATCCCAACTAATCCAACTTAGAAGTCAACATGAGTGTTTTAATACCTCCAACTTAAAAATTTATTTAATTTATACTATGATAATTAACTATTATAACATTCCCCCCTTAATTCTTCGTAATCTAAGTACAAGTTTTTTTTTTTTTGAAATGCCTTAAAATTATCACATACAAGTGACTTGGTGAAGACATCTACACATTCATATTGAGTTGAATAAATCTGGAGTCAATTATTTTTTTGTTTAACATGATCATATGAAATGGACTTGAACCTTAGTGTGTTTCATGTGTTCATGAAAGAATATATTGTGAACATGTTGTATAACACACTGATTATCACAATAAAAAATCATTAGTTGTTCTTGTGCTAATCCCAATATTACAAGTATGTGACATAACCATATCACTTCACAAAAAAATTATATTGCTGCACAATATTTTACTTTATTGGAATATCAAGAAGTTTTTTTTAAATTCTTGCTCCTCCATGATATAGGACTAGATATCATAAATAAAAAAATCTAGATGTGGATTTCATGTCATGAATAGAACCTGAATGATTTGCATTCGTATATCATGTCAATAAGAATTGATCATTATTATTGTATTATTGGCCATGCTCCATAATACCTCAAATATATCTAAATATTATCTTTGATACTTTTTAGTGACTCAACTTTAGTTCCTGCATGAACTGTGAAAGGTAACTGACAACATAATTGGTATATGGCCTAGTATAAGTTAAGTGAATGAGACTCCCATTCAACTAATTATAAAGATTAGAATTTAATAATGGTGATATATTTGAATGATATAGATGAAGTCTTGTATCTATGGATGTTACAATATGCTTACATTCAATCATCCTTAATTTATTTACCATAGTCTTCACATACTTCATTTGAGACACAAATATGTGATGTCCATTTTGCCTTACGTCCAAACCAAGATGATAATGTATTAGCCTAAGATTATTCATGTCAAATGATTGATTTGAATCATTATTTGTTACATCAATCATATTCACTAAGATACTAGTGATTATTATATCATTGACATAAACTATGAGAATCACAACCTCCCCCTTGCTTTTTGAGGTAGAGGTTTGGATCATAAGAAATTTACTGGAAACCATGTTGTATGATATGCTCATCAATCTTAATCTACCATGCTCAAAGAGATTTTTTGAGTCCATATAAAGACTTAATAAGTTTACATACCTCTTAATCTTGACCAGGTGTGACAAAACCCTCTGGTTGGGTCATGAAGGCTTCCTCTTATAAATATTTATTCAATAATAAAATTTTCATGTCCATCTAATATAATTTCTATCCAAATTATGTAACCATAGAAAATACCACTCTGATAACATTTATCTTGGTTGTGGGAGAATTCTCTTCATAGTCAATTCCTTATTTTTGTGCATATCCCTTTGCTACAAGTATTGTATTGTACTTTTAAATGCTACCATCTATTTTGTACTTGATCTTAAAGATCCAATTACAACTGATAGGTAGTATGCCATATATTTTTATTCATTAGTGACAGATATTCAACATTCATGACCTTTTTTTGAGATTTTAACCCTTGGGATTTTAGAACCATTGAGGGATCAAAAAATTCTAAAATTTTGCACATAAAGGCCAAACTCACCTCTTCAAAATCCATGCTAGGAGTCTTTGGTCATGTAGTGGAAGTTTCTAGGACTTCATCTAATTTTTAATCTCGAATGGTATTTATATATCACTTGGCATAAGTAGAACAATATTAATGTGTGGTGGAGGTGGAAGATCTAGATGAGTATTACCATTGTCCTCATCCTCACAACCACTATCAACAATATAAATGTTTATAAGTCTAATTCGTATATCAAATTACTGTGGAGGGTGGTTTGGACTCACCCTTCTCATCAAACACAACATCTGTATGGATATATTTCTTCCTGGTTTTGGATCCATGAGTTAGAAGGCTTTTGACACTTCATTGTAGCCAAGATAATTGCATGAAAAGTATTTCTTATCATGTTTATTTCTCTTCATTTTAGGGGTATTTTTTTTATAGCCAATTAAGTGAAGATGAGAGATATAAGGATTATACCTAGTCCATTCTTCTTAAAGATTAATACCATTGAGAGTTTTCGTGGGATCTCGATTTAGTTACTAGATTATTGTGTAAACTACTTGTTCCTAGTATGTGCAAGGTCATGTCATGCATCATCTCCATAATAGTGTGAATCTAAAAAATCATTTTTTTGTTGTATATAAGGTGTAGTTAGCTATAGGTGAATGCTATTTGCCTTTAAAATTTTATAGAACCATTTACTAGTGTATTCCCCCCTCGATATAAGTGGAGGACATGAATATGATGGCCATATTATTGTTCCATAATGGATTTGATTATTTGAATACTTAAAAATATTAATCCTTAATCTTTAGAAAATATACCCACATCTTTCATGAGTAGTCATCAACAAAGAGCTCAAAATACTAGAAGCCATAAACACTAGGTTGCATATTCCTACACATATCGGTGTGTACTAGGGCCAATGGACTAGCTACCCAAAATAAAGTTGTGATAAATAGATATCTATGTTATTTTCCAGCTACAAAACTAGAACACACATTAATATTCTTCTTTAATGAGGGAAGGACTCTCACCATGTGTCTACTTAATGCAATTAGGTACCCAAAATTCAAATGTCTATATCTCATATACCATAGATTGGTTGATTCAATATCTATTAAAATTAGAGCTTGCTTATAGTTTAAGACAAAATCAAGATTGAAAATATTTCCTAAACCAAAAACTCTTGTAACAAATTTTTAGTTTATAGACTTGTTTCTAATGAATAATAATAAAAAAATATTTTGTTGATCAAATTCAACCTTAAGACCTTGTGATTGAGTAATTGACTTATAGACAATATATATTTTTAATTTATAGATTTGTTTCTAATGAATAATAATAAAAAAAACATTTTATTGATCAAATTCAACCTTAAGCCCTTGTAATCGAATAATTGACTTATAGACAATATATTTTTTTAGTACTAAAACATATAAGACTTATAGGATTTTATGAGCATTATTTTTGAGAGATAAATAAATGTCACCACAACCTTAAACACTGTACGATGAATCATTACCAAAAGATACATTACCATGATAATATGCATGGTTCAAAGTTATGAACCAATCCTTCCATCTAGTCACGTGCCATATGAATCCAAAATCCACGTACTAAATTACTTATGGAGGAGTGATCTTTTCATTTTTATGGTGTAGCAAAGACAAAATTCTTCATCTAAAGGATCATAATCTTTAGTAATATTCCCATGTTTCTGTTGGAGGGAAACTTGCTTCTTTCAATTGGAAGTGAATTGAGGTTTCTTCTTTTGTCCTTGTGGAGATTGTTGGGGGTGGGCTTCTAGTTGCTGGTTGAGCCTTGTGTAAATGCATTGTACCATTTTTTTTTTTTTTTTGAGTTCATGGCCTCTCTTGCATAGATTAGACAAACCTTTCTAGGAATGAGGTTTCTTCCCTTACTGGTTTTGAGGACTACTCTACTTGGGGAATTTTTTTCTAAGGATTCATGGGCCTTTGTTTTAACACTTAATAGTGTTAAATATAGTAATTAACAATAAACCAATACACCCGTCTATGAGCTATTATGTCGAGGAATTTCAATACCATTATATTTTGCACAAAAAAAATATAACGACATGGCGGTAATGGAATACCTTGGATTTTATAGATAGAAAGCAGTAACGATTAATGAAGAGCTATCTCAATTTCATTCTCATATTTTGCTCGACTATTTTATGCCAAAACGCTGATATCTTTGGAAACCCTGATTTAGCTTTCTGATCTTCACTATCATTGCGAGCAGTGAGAAGGCTTGGCAGCCGGCTCACTAATTTTCTATGAAAAATTTGGAAACAACTCGTGTGCAAAATCTAGCCTGTTTGAAAGAATCTACAGCTGAATTTGAATCGGATTTTACGTATGCGATGAAGGCACTCTATCAGTACACTGTACTCAGATGCCAGGACAACATTTGTCAAATAATTAACCGACTGTCCATAAAATCCACCCGTATTGTTAAAATCTTCAGAGGAACCGAAATATAATGGAGATTCAGTGCTAGGGTAAGGAGGAAGCTCAAAATGTGCGTCATCCATTATGCTCATTTCATGATCCCCATTACTATAAGCATTTTTGCTAATCTATTGAATAGAATCAATCATACTTACAGATCAATACTGGTACTCAAATTGTATGTTTTCATAAGCATCTTTGCTAATATATTGACCATTTAATCAATTACATCATGCATAAGAACATATAAAAGTACCCTGAAAAAAAGCAGTTATAATTAGAGCATGTCTTCATAAGCATCTTAATTATCTTTGTTGGCCAAAAAAATATAAAAAGAAAGCATTGGTTAAGGAAAATATGTTTTGAAATAAATATTAACATGAGTATCATATTATTGTTGCTTAATGCTTCATGCACAAAAAGTGAGACAATGTCGGTAGTCATGGGTTTTGAGTGAGGTAGGACTTTATACATGTCAATTAACTTTGCATGTGTAGCTTCATAGGCTTCCTCGAACCCATCACCATCAACACCCAACACACTTTAAAATATTTCACCACTTGCATATTTTATATGGCCTTGCCCTTCCTCACCACTTCACTATTACTCAAGCTCATCATGAAATAAAATATATTTTCCCTGCACAACTCATTTCCACATCATATGAAGGAACATACAATCTTGTTTTTCATGTCACCTCCATTAGAAATATAATATTATTATTGTGTAATGTTTCGTACATAGAAAGTGAGATGAGGCCAATAACCATAGTCTTTGAGTGAGATGAATTCTAATTTATACTCTTTTGATTTATAAAACCCCGCTTTACAAAAAAAAAAAAAAAAAAAAAAAAAAAAAAAAAAAAACATATCCCTTTGAACATAATTTCATAAACAAAAACTCAAACCAAATATTGAGAGTGATGTTATATTATATTTATTTGAAGAGATGAGAATAAAAGGGTTCGAGAGTTGTTGACACAAATTAATAAGAATTTAGATCAATATTCTTTAAAAAATAATCAATCCCTTAATTTATACATCATTGTATAATTCAAATAATGTTAACAAATTATGATCTCATAAATATTTAAGTAGCATGAACATAATTAAAACTATTTCTTTCAATTCCAAGTTGAGGGGAAAATTTTTCTTCCGTTCATATGATGGAATCCACATTTTATTCAAATTCTCTTTCTTTAAATGACTTCTCATTGCATACAAGTTGACTTGTTCTTAATTTATTAATTATTTTTAACCATCTCATGAAACACGAGGTGCCTAAACATCGAATGGGCCTGAATGAATGTGTCACTGCACAAAAAAAGAAAATGTTCTGATGATCAAAAAATTTTCTATGGTTTGATGTTATATTCTAGCTGTCAGATGCCATGAAATCATTGAAATGAGGCAACCCAATAATAGTAAGCTATGATTCTATTTTTCTCAAATAACTTTATGTTGTAAAGATTATTTTTAATGATAAGAGGCATCTTTCATTGAAGAATCCCTTTCTATTTTTTGTTTGATTGGTTTTAGAGTCATCTAATTAGGTTTTATATAGTTAACATAATTAGATTTTTTGCCTATTTAGTTTTAGACTTCTCTAAATTAATGTGGTATATTCTCTATGGTTTGAAAGGAGTTGTTGGTTATCTAACCACTATATTCATTGAGATGACATGTGTTTCAATCATGTATTGTGTAATTTAAAACTGTTTGGTGGAAACTATAAATTGCATTAATAGATGTGACATATCAATAAACTATGTACATGTATTTTCCTAGGCTTCTTTGAGCCCATCATTAAAAAACCCTATTATTTCTCCTAACCATCACTACCTAGCTCATCTTGAAATCTTTCACTACTTGCATGTTTTATATGGCCTTGGCCTTCCCCACCACTTTGTCATTATTCAATTTCATTGTGAAACATAATGTCTCCTCACTAGAGAGTGCATTGCCACACTGTATGAAGGACCACACAAGCTCATTTTGCATTGTCACCTCCACAAAAATACCATATTTTATTTTTTAATGTTTTGTGAACAAATTTTGAGATAGGGTAAATGGTCATGGGTTTTGAATATGATTCAACTATTAATAAGACCACCATAGTGCTTGGAAAGAGCATGTAGAAACTGATGGGGATTGACAACCTAGTCCAACAAACTACCCAAAATCGGTAGCACTTATTGTCCTAGCAATAATTTTACTTTTCTTCCATTCACCAAGTAATGAGAAATAAGCATTATTCTTAGAAATATAATAGTTTTTGCTAGTATTATTGAAAATGAGAATGGAAAAGCTTAGAAATATCTGTATCCATATCCATTTACTTATCACATTCTGCATCAATCAATTATAATATATAAGAGACATATTTCATTAACATGAATCCTTTTCAGTTTTTTTTACTTGGTTTTAGAGCCGTCTAACTAGGTTTTATATACTTAACATAGTTATAAATTTTATCTATTTATTTTGGACTTGTCTAAGGGTACATTCTCTATGTTTTTAAAGGCATTGCTAGATATTTCAACCCTATTTTCATTGAGATGACACCTGTTTCAATCGTGTATTAGGTAATTGAAATAATTCAGTGGAAGCTAAAATTTTCATTGACATATGTGACATGTCTTTGAACTTTGTACATGTATTTTCCTAGTTTTTTTTTTTAGTCCATCATTGAAATACCCTGTCATTACCCCTCAATATCACCACCTAGCTCACCTTGAAATATTTCACTACTTGCATGTTCTATATGGTCTTGCCCTTCCCCACCACTTCATCATTGTTCAAGTTCACCATGAAATATAAATTATCCTCCTTGCACAACTCATTACCACATTGTATGAAGAAGCACACAACCTTAATTTCCACAATCACCTCCACAAAATATATCAAATTATTTTTTATTAATAGTTTGTCAACAAAATGTGAGATGGGGTCAACAATTATGAGTTTCAAGTGTGATACTAATTTTTATTGACATTATTTCAATTTAAAAATCCACACTTTAACAAAATAGAAACTTGCATCCCTTCCCACATAACTTGCACATTTGGGGCAACTACTAGTAGTATAACTTGATCTCCAAACTCATTGTCTCCCACTTTTTGAATAATTCTCTTAATTATAAAGAAAACAAATAATATACTGAGTGGATATAATATTATCGTTGTATATGGAATTGTGTGATACCTTCGTACATATAGTTTTAAGTACCCAAAATTTAAAATTTATTTGAAAAAATGTTGTCCTATGATTTTTTTAGGTCGAAGGTTCATAGTTACACACTACTACCTGAAGCTTCTAATTTATTTGTACTTAAATTTTATCCATGCATGCACCTGAATAATATATATTTTTTTGTGTTATTTTTTCTTACCTCTCTATATACCCATTTGAAATTTTAATATTTTAGTTGTTATTTCTATCTTATTCTTAGTGAAAGGTGAATTGGTCGTTGGTTAATGGCCACTAAACAACACATACTAGTAGTTTCTCCAAAGGTGTAAATTATGATGAAAGGGATGTAATTTTATGTTTTGGTAAAGTGGAATTTTGTTAAGCAAACAAGTGTAAATTGGTAATTGTACATATCTCGAAATACAAGTAAAATAACATAAGGAAGTAAAATAAGTTTTTATCCAATTCTACTAATATCTTACATGAAAAGAAAATAATTCTATTTCATGGTATGGAATTAACTAAATTGAAAGCAATATTAAAGTGCCAAATATTTATAACAATATAAAATCACATTTTAAATAAAATAAGATAAGGTAGATTAAATCAATTCTAAGCGTATAATTCAAATGAAATAGTTCTACACAAAACTAATGCAAAAGAATGCAAAAATAATATAATTTATCAATGGCTCACACATTAAAGTTGTTAAACCAGATTCAACTTATTGGAGTGGTTGTGTTCACACTAGCTAGTGGTTTGGGTTATTTTCAAACCAACATTGTGTTAGTCGTGTTCACACCACTATATGAGTTAAGCTTGATTAAGGAGTTGATTATTTTTTGAGGAATATTTGCACATACTATTGTTTTATGATATTTGTGTTTCTACACAGAAATGATTAAGCAAATAAAACTATTTGAATGTCATATTTTAATATTTAGATCTAAGGAATGTAATACATTAATTTAAAAATATAATTCATTTAAGCACGTGAAATAAATATAGTAATGATTATATAACTACACGACTAAAGGATGAGAGAGGGAATACCTTATTTGATACTCTGTTCTAGAATATAACAATGATAAAAAATCATCACATGACTAGATTAGAGGTCCAAGTTTTCTTAGTCTACATTTTGACTACTTTTAAACCTTAGACACTTGTGTCCACCATGGACACTTGTATCCACACAAGTGTCCTAATGTTATTGGAAGTGTCCAGACCAAAATATAAGTCCTTTTTTGAATCTGTTAGTTAGGTTTATGTTACATTTATTATTATGTATTTAGATCATGTGAACACACCATAAATATTGGTTTATTAATCAAAACCATAACTCTTCATCTTCATAGTGACCTTGGATAAAATGGGTTATGGTCTCATAGTTTTGAGCTTTCCCAAGGACCTTTGTGTTAATGGGTGCTGCCTACATAGCCAATAATTTGAAAAAGACCTCAGACTTATGTATTTATCCCCTACATGTTGGTTTATGTGTGCATGAGGATGCAATATGTGATAAGAAAGTACATATATTGACCTAGCTTGTAACTTTGAAAATTTGGCTTGCAAGATGATCCTTTAGTAATTTAGCCCTGTAAATGTGATGTCTCTACAACTAATATGTAAATAGGAGAAAATAGGGAAGCTTTTCTCACTTAAGTGCTTGTTTAAATGCCTTTGATAAGTTGCCTTGTGATTAGGTAAGAAGTTGTTAGCTAAAAAATAAATGTGGATTGATAAATATGTATATATATATATATAATCCATTTGGATAATATCTCACATTAAATCACTTAGAAAACCATAAGAATATGTTTCATTTAAAATTTAGATGACTTTATGGTGCTATACACTTTACATTGATGTAGGCTGACTAGGAAGCAAGTGTCCAAGCAGATAGAAAATAGGCATAGTTCTAAAACTTTTAGAGATGGAAGATAAGTAGGTTTACACCATTATGATCAAGATATAAGGCTTGATTCTTCATAATAACATTAGTCAGATAAAGAGATAAGTAATAGGCACATAAAGATAGTGTATGCGAGCCTTATGACAATGATAAGGGTCTAGAAGTTGAAGGTACATCCATGATATGTATTTGACAAATATACAAGATCAAGATGCTATATAATTCAAAAATAGTGTCTAAATTTACCTCCATTTAATGTAGTAATGAAATTTCTAGTTTAAAGGAAAATAAATGCATACCTAGGTGTTTATAACACACCTTCCCTTTGCTTAAGTCCAATTTGAATGTTTTTTTGGTGACTCATTTGCAACCAAGAACATGTTATAATTTATAATCAGTGTATATAGTTTGAAATTGAAAGCATTTAAATGATTAAAATTAAAAGAGAGTAATGTTTAAGAGTACACCTATGTATTGATGCAATCGCCTTACCTTTTGGCAATTTGATTTAAAAAGATGTATCATTATGAATTATTGGAGTTATGATTAGGACACATAATTTTTTTGGAAATTTTATATATCAAAATAAATAGATAGATATTGGAGGACACATGCCACCAAATTTGGAGAAAATGTGAGTTTCTACTCAACAATTGAGATTAGCCGAACTGTGCAACCCAATCATACTTATATGCTAGTGAGAATGAGTGAACCAAGTTAACTCACACTATAAAATTGGTGAGGTTGGATGATGTAATCAATCCTAACCTATTAACTTGGAAATATTGAGTGATTTAATCACATTAATAATACCACAAGTGAACAACTATGATAGTAGATTGTCTCAATACAGTTCATGAAAGTCTAATTTGGTGGGTGAAGATAGTATATAGAAATATGAAAGATGATTTTATTTTCCAATATTAGGTGATCTTTGCATAACATATGTACCTTAGATATGTATCATGTTGAATATGTGTATAAGAATAGTACCAATGTATAGAATTATACCACAAAGGTGTATCTAAATAATGTAATTATGCAATTTGGCTAATTTACAGACTATGTAAGTGTGAAGAACATGTTTCCAAAACATTCCCCCACTATAATATAAAAATAAAAACTTGTGTATGTATGGAGAACATGTTTCTATAACATGCCTCCACTGTATATTTGAAACTAAGAACTTATGTCAGTATGGAGAAAATGTTTCCATAACATGCCTCCACTATATATCTAAAACTAAGAACTTTTATATATATGGAAAACATATTTCTATAACATTCTACCTCTATCTATCTTAAATTGAAAAATAGTGTATGTGTGGAGAACATGTTTCCAAAACATGCCTCCACTATAATTTGAATTTGGTGAACTATGAAAAATGTGGAATCAATGCTTTTATGGCATGCTCGCACTAATATGCCCCCTATTTTGAGGTGAGGGGGAGTAGAAACTAGTAGTCACCTTACCTCAAAAGGATAGAAAATTATATAATCTATGGATAAACCAAGTAACATATAAAAGGAACATGTCTAGGTAGATATATCATTGAAGCACAAAGAATGTGATCCCATCAAGTCCTAAGATACATGATATAAATCATGGAAACACATAGATAGTAATATTATAATATCAATAAGAAATCAAACACACACTCAAGATTAATCAAAATAAAATGGTCTAAGGAGATCACAAACAAAGGGCATGCTCAAATGCCACATAATTGAAGGGACATGAATTAGTCAAATGTCTAAAAAAACACTCAAATGACATATTCAAATGTCAAAAACATAAAAAAAGGCATGGGGCCAAAAAAAATAGAGCATATTCATAGGGTCAAACAAGAGAATCAAGACACTAAAATAAGTGGATAAAGGAAAATTATAAGAAATCAACATAAACACATCATATTAGTCCTTAGATATATGTGTTTGAAAAAAATGTTAAGTATATAACATATCAAGTACATTAAAAAATATATAATCATGGATAAAGGCATGCATAAGTACATAAGCTCGAATATGATAATATAAAGTGATCATAGAATGATATAATCTAAATGCATCATGATCAAAGAAATGGATGCCCCCAATGTCCACACGACATGAGTAAAGAGAAAGCCCAACATCTATAAGTGCATAAATCATGTATCTGTGTATGCCTAAATCATATTAAAAGATGCATAAAACACATGCATATATAAATAAATGATATGTTATCTACCAACATGGAACTAACAACATAAATGCAAAAGAGCTAATAGAACATGTAAATACTGAAATATTTTTGGGTTTTTGGTTTTTGATTTTTGATTTATTTGGTATTTTTGAAATATTTAAAAAGAAAAAACTATCATATGATCTCAAAATGAGGATGAAAATCCATGAGGAGTGGTAAATACGTAATTTGTCTCGAGCAAGGTGTGCCATATGTGTGCATAGTTGAATTAATAACTATATTATAGTAAGTTCGTATTTATTATCTTTGCTTTTCATGAATGTGTACTTTTAGTTCTTTATTCATTGTGTATATGTTACTTGTACTTATTTTGTGTAATTAATATTTGCATATGATAAAATTAATGGTGTTATAAAACATTTAAATTTAATTAAACTTGAAATTTAGTGATAATGAAGTAATCACCGTATGTAATAAAACTAGGTTGGAAATAGGAAATCTTGATTGTAATGATCAAGCGGTAATGGAATTTTTAATTTTAATTTTTTCATTGTAGATTATGTTTCTATAGAAATATCTCATGAATATGTATGTGTTGGTTTAGGTATCCACACCTGGTATGTATACATACCCCTCCATGTGTTTATTTACCAAGAACTCGATCAAAAAATGGGTCTTTGGTAGGATCAATGTGGGAAATTTTAGCTCAAGTAGAGGGTACACTAGGATAAGGACTTCTACTAGTGGTTATATTTTGAAAACATTGATGGACCATGTATTCCTTAAAAATAACAACATGGGATGTCTCATACCTCTTAAGATAACTGCTAGAGGAAGTATGGGAAAGAGATCTAGATGTTTTTGTATGCAATGGGAAATGTAATAGGTCTACATATAAATCCTATATCAGAGAAGATAGATCATACTTACACTTTTGATTGGGGATACATTAGATAATTAGGGTCATGACTAATATGGATCCACTAGACCTAGCCAAGGGATCTCTTACCACAACAATATCACTAGGGAGGTTTCCAAAGCCTCCAGTCAAGCAAAACTACATAATAACCCTAACTAGGTCCTATGTTTTCATATTCACTAAAATAATAAGTAAATCAAAAATATTATTTAGTGCTCACCAAAGCTTGTAGCACAAAGTGGGGATAATAAATACTAAAAGTAAACATGCATAGAAGACATATACTCATGTCAATGTATATGAAATCCTAATGCATGAAAGATAAGTGTAAATGCATATCTATCTACTCTTATAAAAGATGAACAAAATTAGGAATACTTACCTTTGAAGATGAACCCATTGAGCCTTGATATCACCCTTAGCCAAGGTGTTTTACAAAAGGTTTTTGTGGTATGTAATAATTACAAGGATAAATTAGATCTAGGATACACAACCTATCAATACATCTAAAAGACTTCTCCACAAGACAAGATCTATATCTCCAAAGAAAGTATGAAATCCTAAGCTTGATCCTCAAGTACAATGGTGGATAAGTAGATGCACAATATATCTTACTTATTTTTCTCTTCTTAATAAATGATGGAAATGAATGTGTTTATATAATTAGATCTAACCCTAAATCCTTCTAAAATTTTCAACCAATAAGGTCGACCTAGTTGACCTAGTATTGAAATTGACAAAAAACTAACTAGATAATGAATTATGTCATCCATGGCCGACTTAGATATTAGTAAACTCTATCAATAACAATACAAGGTCAATGTGTTCGACATAGTCATGTAAATTTACAAGAAGGGGTTTAGGTTAGGGAAAGGGATAATGAAGGTGGTAAATGACTAGAGGAAGGTGTAAAATAGGAGGTAAAACTTAGGGGAATGTTTTTTAGGAGATAAGTGTGTAGATAGAAAGTGGTAAAAGGGATAACAATCTTACAAAGCACAAATTGTATGCCCACCCGTTTCCTAGTACACCTCTTAAGGTGTGCACTCAGAGAAATTGAGATTCGATAGGTTCCTACAAGATAGAAAGTGTTAGTAAGTGGTAAAGGTTGAAAATATTATGTGTATATAGTTTCTTTATAAAATACAATAATTTCCATATATGCTAACTATGTAAATTTTTTTCAAGAGAAAAATAATCATTATCACGGTTGACTATTATACCATGGTAAGTGAAAAAGTGTCATACTTTTAAATTTTCAAATTTGTGGTGGATAATGAGATTTTTTAGGAAGTTTTATCATTAATTTATTGAATAGTCTATGCAATATAATATGTGGTCTATCTCAGTACCAATCAAATTTAAGTGGTTTATTTTTTTTAGAGGCATATGGTTTAATTGTAGGAGGTATTCTACAAGTATATTCCTTTCCTTTATTCAATACTTTTAATGTTTATTATTTGGTATGCACTGCTAGTTCTGACGAAGGTTTTTGAAGTGGTTCATGACCATTCTTGGTTTGATTATTCATTTTAAAATTCTTGTTTATACCATGTTTGCCTTGATGTGGATAAATAGTTAATTTATTTTTGGTATTTGTTAGAGCACATGCATATTTATGCACATCCCAATATAAGGTTTTGAATTAAGCAAAAGTCTTGTGTAATGCTCTTTCTCTAAGTGAAGAAAGAAGACCCCTACTAAATATGAATTGTACTTCCAAATTTGAGGGGGTGTAGTTTAAGGAACATAATATATTATTAAATATAATGGTATAGTCTTGAGGGGATTCATCATCATTTTGAGTTAAGGCCTAGAAATATTTTAATGGTAGTTTTGGTATTATGTGCTTATGGAAATTATATAAGAATACATCCTCAAAATTTTTAAAAGTTGACAAGGAACCATTTAGGAATGTATACAATCAATCAAGAGCCTCTTGAAATAAACATCTATGTAAAGGTTTTATTAACAAGCATCAATATTTAGCCCAATGTTCAAAGGAATATATATATTATTTCAAATGATTTATAGGATATCCTTTACCATCAAAGGAAGATAATATAGGCATGATAAAGGTGGAAGGATATATATATTCAAAAAAATATCTAGTAAAGGGTTGGTCCTCTAATATATTATCATTAAAATTAGCCTCATGGGAGGAAAATTTCAATTTAATAGTAGTCATTTGTTATTGAAGATCTCCCATGGTAGTCATTAGATATATCATATCACTAGAAGGTATTGGAAAGAAGGTTGAATAAGTGATTAGAGGTTGTAATTTTCCATCCATATGGAACACATGGATAATAGGATCCTTGCCACCCTCATTTTATTGTAGGATAAGATCATCACGTGGTTTGTAAACATTAGATAAAGGGGTATCCACTTTGCATTATGATCCAAGAGAGATCATTATATCATGTTGGATATCATGAAAGTTAATGAAATCATTATTCCAAAGAGCTTGAGTACTTAGATTGTTATTACAAGCAAGAGGGATAGAAGATGCAATATCAATTTATACTTTAGGGACGTCATTATTATATGATAATGGAACATTTGCATATTTATCAGTTGTTTCATTGCTCTTTTTCTTAGGAAATTACTTAATTAAGAAGGCTTTATAGAAGATGTTTTGTTACTTCTTTTGAATTGGAAGTAAAATAGAAGAACATACATCTACATGATTTTCAACATCACTATCATTTTCATCTTTCCAACCTATAAGTATAGGGAGAGAAGTAGTACATGCATTTGTATCATTGAGACATAGAGAAGACTTTTCACTATTTTCACTCGAGTGGTGTAAAGAAGGAATAATATTTTCAACATTATCATTAATTTGGGAATAAGGCACACACTCATTTTATTTACTATTTTCATAAATGGAAAGGAAAGAGAAATATTTAGTGTTTTTTTCATATTGAGAATTTTTGCATGAAACATTTCTACTTTCAACATCGCAAGTGTTAATTTTTTGCATTTGTATTGGATCATCTTTATGTGATTCACTAACAAAATTGATCATTTGTAATTTTTTAGGCATTTCAATATTGGAAATAGGATAAATAGGAGAATGTTCCTCATACCCAAAAGGAACAATGTCACACTCATGACCATATGAAATAATGATATGATAATTAACATGTTCATTTATACTTGCATTTTCATCATTAGTTATTTCATTGTAATATTCATATTCAAAAGAAGAGGTGTTAGTATATTTTTGATATGACAAAAGATCTTCAAATGAAATACATGGGTTATCAAAATCATTGAACAAAATATAGAAAAAGATAAGACCTAACATTACTTATAATAAAGGGCTCCATAAGGATTTTAAATTTTAACCCAATGTAAAAGAAATCATGTAAAAGGCCTAGAGTAATAAGGTAAATAAAAATTCCTTAAGCTATGTCCATACAACAAATCAAATCTAAAAAATTAATACATAAATATGAAATAAAATTTTTGAAGAAGGAGAAAACCCTAACATGTAAACTAGGGTTTTGTTTAATAAATAGGAGACAAGTTCACCAAAATGTTTTATGTTATTTTGGTTTATACATAAATTTTTTTTAGCAAATAAAATTATTTGAATGTAGTATTATAATATTCATATATAATCAATGTAATACAATAGTTTGACAATATAACTCATTTAAGCATGTGTAATGAATATAGAAATGATTGTATGACTACATGACTAAGGGATGAAAGAGGGCATATATTATTTAATTATATGTTTTAGAATATGATATCGATTAAGAATCATCATTGGAATGTACTGGAAGTTTGGTTTCTATTCACTCTATCTTTTGACTGATTTTAACCCCTAGACATTTGTGTCCACCATGTATACTTGTGTTTATGCATGCATCTTGATCTTGAAAGAAGTGTCCAAACCAAAATATAGATCCTATTTTTTTAATACATCAATTGATTTTTTTTCTATTTTTTAACACCTTTCCAATGATATATTCAAATCATGTGCATAGCCAGTCAATCTTAGTTTATTGATCAAAACCTAGATCTTCAACTTCATATTGACCTTGGAAAAGATGGGTTAGTGGGTTTATAGTGTTTAGCTACCCCAAGGACCCTTGTATCAATGGGCACTACCTACATATCATCCAATACTTTGAAGAAGGCCTCAGACTCATGTAGTTCTATGCTAGTTCTTCATATTCATAGTGGTTGTGGAAAAAATGAGTTAATGAGATCATGGTGTTGAGCTACCCTAAAGATCCCAATATCAATGAGCACTACCTACATATCCAATACAGAAAATAGGGTCTCAGACTTATGTATTTATACCCTATATGTTGGCTTGTGTTTTCATAAGGATGAAATGTGTGATAAACAAGCACATAGAGTGCCCTAGATTATAACTTGGAAAATGTGGTTCATGTTGGAAATATTGTCATTGATGTAGCATTATTGGTGATAAAGGCCCCATTGCATTTAATGTTGTTTGTAGTAAATATATCTTGGATAATATGAGTTAATATTTATTTAATATTAATGAATATATTTTTGGTTGCATATGAGACAAAAGAAAGGCCCATGGAGAAGTCGAAGAGCTACGGGGTAAAGACAAAAAAAGGATGGGATGCATTTTCCCATGAAGAGTCATCTTGGGGAATACCAAGAGTCACCAAGTGAAGACAAAAGAGTAAGGGCACAATTTCTCATGAAGGGACACTTTGAGGAATACGAAGAGTCACCAAAGATAAGGACAAAAGTGGGAAGGATATTTTTGGTCATGAAGGGTCACCACATGACTTTTCAAAGGCTTGGATATGAAGGGTCATCCAAGATTGGTGCCATTTTCCATGAAAATTGAAGGGTCACAAAGAGGGAAGGCCAAAGGTCATTTGGAAAGATATAAATAAAGGCTTGAGAAGCCATTTGTAATATGAGAGATAGAGGTTGATTTGATATTATAATATCTAGCTTAGAAGAGCAATTGTGAGAGATGAATATGAATTGTATTTGTTATATCTAGATTAGAAGAACAAAGGTGAGAGAGAGGAAGGAGATGTTGTATTGATCTATCATTTGTTGAGATAGCAACATTGAGAGATAGGTGTGTGGTATACACAAAGGGGTTGGTGCTCAACAAAGGGGTTGGTGCTCTTGTGGGTTGGTGCTCAGCAAAGGGGTTGGTGCTCCTGTGGGTTGGTGCTCATGAATAGTAGCTGGGTTGGTGCTCGATAAAGGGGTTTGAAGCTCTTGTGGGTTAGTGCTCATGAATTGTAGCTGAGGTTGGTACTCGACAAAGGGGTATGGTGCTCTTGTGGGTTTGTTCTCATGAATATACTTGAGATTGTTCTTTGTGGTTTTTCCCACATTGGGTTTCCACGTTATATCTGGTGTCTCTCTCTATCTTGTGTGATGTTTATTGTTTGAGTTTTATTGCATATCTTGAATGTTTGATTAAGTGGAATTTGATAAAGGAAAAGTTTTATAAGATATATGATATACTGATTCACCCCCCTCTCAGTATATTCCATGCTTACAATTGGTATCAGAGCAGGTTCCATTTTGAAAAGTTTTACAGCTTGAAGGTAGATCGGAAAAGCACGATGGCTAGGTCATAGGAAGGATTTTCTACAAATAAGGAACCTTTGTTTGATGGGATGAATTATGATTTTTGGAGCATGAGAATGAAGGTTTATTTGATGGCCCTTGGATTTGACATATGGAAATCAGTGGTGGAGGAATATGAAGAGCCACAGACATCTACAATTACTCCAGCAGAAAAGAAGGCAAGTGAATGTAATGCTAAAGCTTTAAATGTGAATCTAAATTTGTTAAAGTTATGCAATGTAAATTTGCTCATGAAACTTGGGTAAAACTTGAGAATATTTACAAAGGTGATGGAAAGGTTCAGCAAGCTAAGTTGCAGACTTTTAGAAGGCAGTTTGAAAGTTTGATGATGTAAGAAGAAGAAGATATAATAAGTTATCTTTTGCGAGTTGATCAAGTCATAAATTAGATTCAAGGTCTTGGAGAAACATTGGATGAGTCAACGGTGGTACAAAAGGTTTTGAGATCTCTACCAATGAGATATGATGTAAAAGTTTTGGCAATTGAGGAGATGAAGAATTTAGCCAAGCTAAAAATGGATGAACTTCATGGTATTCTCACGGCATATGAGATGTGGGCAGAACAAGATAAATCCTCAAAGAGAGAAGCAAATTTCAAGACATCAAAGAAGGAGAAAGCTAAGATTCAAAAATCAAGTGATAGTTTCAGTGATGATGAAGATGACATGGAGCACATTTCATTTGCAAGCTGAAAAGAGGAACAGGTAAATATCAAGGAAAATTACCTTTTAAATATTTTAATTATGGAAAGATTGGACATTTTTCAGCTAGATGCCCAGATAAAGTTAAATATGATGAAGAAGAAAAGCCTACATATAAGAAGAATTTCAAAGGAAAATCTAAGAAGGGATTCGAGAAGAAGAGCCTGTATTCTAAAGATCCTAGCTCAGGCGAAGATAGTGGAGTTAGCAATTCAGAAGAAGAGATTCTATTCATGGCCATACATGAAGGTGATCAAGAAGAAGAAGAGGAGGAAGCTGAAGTGAATATGGAAGGAGAGCTCATTTGTGTCTTAGAAGAGTTAGAAGCTATTCAAAAGAAGAATTGAAGATTAAATTGCCAGATCGAGAAAAATGAACAAGAGTCAAAGGAAATGATTGAAGATCTACAAGCACACTTTGAAGAAGCCAAGAAGAATGAAGAAGATCTCACAGCACAGGTGGAAATAGAAAGAAAATATTGTGAAAGGTATGTTATTGAAATTGCCTCTTTAAAAGAAGATATTCAGAAAGCAGTCAGTGATAAAGTAGTCAGTGATTCAAAATTTGAAGATAGCACTAACATGCTGAATAAGATATTGGAAAGTCAAAAAGCATATTTAGATAAGATAGAGATTATTTTTGAAAAGAAAAAGAGCTATGCTAAAGCTCTTACACAAGAGGAAACAAAAAGGGGAGAAGTGAAAAATACAGAGGACATTCCAAACAGAGAAGGCTGGAAGGAACAAAGCTACAAAAGGCAATCAGGCCAGAGATATATAGATAGGTCTGATTTTATGGCTATTGTTTTTATTGTAATGGATATGGTCACAAGAAAGTAGAATGTAGAAAAAGAGCTAACAATTTCATAAATAAGGAGAAGAAAAGTCAAGTAGAGTCAAGCAGAAGTCACAACTCTTTTGCTCCTCTATCAAGCTTTGATGAAGAGACCATAATATGCTACAAGTGCAACAATTTTGGACACATATCTTGGTATTGTAGAAGCGTGCTCAAGTCAGTCAAAAAGGATCAGAGTTTCAAAGCACCATTCATCAAAAAGAAGGTTTAGACATGTTCATGGCAGAAGAAACAACATGAAGATTCTATGATGGTTCAGATAGCTCTGCATGTAAGAGGTAAAGATCAACCATGGTTAATTTATATCAAATGTTCGAGGCATATGATAGGAGATAAAAGTAAATTCATATCTCTAAAGAAGATCAATGGTGGTACAATGAGATTCAGAGATAAAACCACTGCCAGGATAGCAGGAAAAGGTACTTTGAGTTTGGATTATGGTAGAACTAAGACTAAAAATGTTTTATATGTAAAAGGTCTTAAGCATAGTCTGTTGAGTGTTAGTCAAATATGTGATCAAGGATATACATTAAAGTTTCATAAAGAAGGTTGTGAGATTAGAAGAAAAGATTCAAATGAGTTGATTGTGGATGCTCAAAGGACAGGGAACAATGTGTATGTATTGTCAGATATCTTCTCAGAGGCACGATCAAAGGATACATTCAAAGTTTGGCGAGAGGAGTTGGGAGTAATTTCTATTACTTCCTGCCATTGATGTTCAGCATCAAGTTGAGGGAGAGCTAAGTGTTAGCTCTAGGTAGGCCCTTTTCCATTGATGTCAAAGGGGGAGAATAATAGGTATAGGTGTAGAAATAGGTATAGAGAACAGGTACAGGTTGCTACAGTAAGGGGGAGTTACTATATGTTTTCAAATGACAAGATGTGTAGGTGACATGATGTGGTAGTTTCAGGATTGAGGTTGCCATCAATGACAAAGGGGGAGATTGTTGGAAATATTCTCATTGATGTCAAAGGTTTAGCATTATTGGTGATAAAGGCCCCATTGCATTTAATGTTGTTTGTAATAAATATATCTTGGCTAATCTGAGTTAATATTTATTTAATATTAATGAATATATTTTTAGTTGTATATGAGACAAAACAAGGGCCCATGGAGAAGTCGAAGAGCCATGGGGTAAAGACAAAAGAAGGATGGGATGCATTTTCCCATGAAGAGTCATCTTGGGGAATACCAAGAGTCACCAAGTGAAGACAAAAGAGTAGGGGCACAATTTCTCATGAAGGGACACTTTGAGGAATACAAAGAGTCACCAAAGATAAGGATAAAAGTGGGAAGGATTTTTTTGGTCATGAAGGGTCACCACATGACTTTTCAAAGTCTTGGATATGAAGGGTCATCCAAGATTGGTGCCATTTTCCATGAGGATTGAAGGGTCACAAAGGGGGAAGGCAAAAGGTCATTTGGAAAGATATAAATAAAGGCTTGAGAAGCCATTTGTAATATGAGAGATAGAGGTTGATTTGATATTGTAATATCTAGCTTTGAAGAGCAATTGTGAGAGATGAATATGATTTGTTTTTGTTATATCTAGCTTAGAAGAGCAAAGGTGAGAGAGAGGAAGGAGATGTTGTATTGATATATCATTTGTTGAGATAGCAACATTGAGATATAGGTGTCTGGTATACACAAAGGGGTTGGTGCTCCTATGGGTTGGTGCTCGGCAAAGGGGTTGGTGCTCCTGTGGGTTGGTGCTCATGAATAGTAGCTGGGTTAGTGCTCGGCAAAGGGGTTTAAAGTTCCTGTGGGTTGGTGCTCATGAATTGTAACTGAGGTTGGTACTCATCAAAGGGGTATGGTGCTCCTATGGGTTTGTTCTCATGAATATACTTGAGATTGTTCTCTATGGTTTTTCCCACATTAGGTTTCCACATTATATCTAGTGTCTCTCTCTATCTTGTGTGATGTTTATTGTTTGAGTTTTATTGCATATCTTGAATGTTTGATTAAGTGGAATTTGATAAAGGAAAGTTTTATAAGATATATGATATACTGATTCACCCACCCTCTTAGTATATCCCATGCTTAATAGTTCATGGGATGATCCTTTAATACTTTAGACCTGTAGATATGTTGGATCTGTGACTGATATGGAAATAGGATAAAATAGGTAAACTTTTCTCACTTGAGTTATTGAAAAAATGCCTTTGATAAGTTGCCTTATGAGTAGGTAAGAAGTTGGAAAGTGAAGAATGAATGATGATTGATATTTTATATATAAAAATCCATTTAGAGAATATATCACATTAAATAACTTAGGATGACTATAAGAACAAATTTCATTTGAGAATTAAATGAATTTAGGGTGTTGGACACTTATGTTGATGTAGGAGTCTGACTATGATGTAAGTGTCTAGGTAGCTAGAAAATGGGCATAGGTTTAGAACTTGCATAAATGGAAGATAAGTAGATTTATAACATTATAGGTAAGATAGAAGTCCCAAGTCATTAGAATAACATTGGTTAGACTAAGAGATAAGAAATATGCACAAAGATATCATAGTGTATGCGAGTGTTTTGGTAGTGGGAAGGGTCTATAAGCTAAAGGTACATCCATGATATGTATTTTCCAAGTCCATTTATCAATGTTTATTTCATTGAACAACTACCATTATTTTTTTAGGTTGCTTGAAGGAAGATTTTTTTGAGTAATTTTGGGTGACATTGTTGTATAAACACTTTGGAATAAAATGGACAATGCTGTTGAGTTCAGATTATAAAAACACATATAAATCTAATGTTAATTTGTTGAATTTAATTTTTTTTTGCTAAAACTACATTTTTTTCAAGGTTCTGAGCTTGCACACAAGGTTGTATAACCGTATAGATCTGTACAACAAGGTAGAGTGAAAAATAGTTTTAATTTCTTTATGAGGTTTTCAAAAAATTTAATGATATTTTTGGAAAATCATCTTAGTAAAAATCCTAAGTACATTCATTTACAATGAATGACATTGAATGGATTCTTATTTATATTGAAATTTGGGATTGACATTACAATTAATATTAAGCTTGGAAAAATTGGATGGTGTTGAATATTCTAAATTTCCAACTATTGACCTTACATTTCCACCAAAACCCACGTGGCCTGACATTATAATAATATAAAAAGAGAGAAAAAGGAATCATCCTTTTTAATAAAAGGTGTTAAGGTGTGGAGCTAAAAGCTTCACCAATGAGCGGATGCTGAAGTTGCTGGATATACACAGTCACCGATGACGGTAAGGAGTCAACCAGTATCTTCCAGTGTCGGTCATATATCGGCTGACATCGGTCATGTGCAGGCAAACAGGGACTGACATCGGTCACCTGTGCATCCAGAATGTCTATTTTCATAGATGGAACAGATTGTTTGCATGATAAGTTTAGCTGTTAGTTGTAAGTCCGCGTTTCTATTTTTGGCATGACTATTTTAAGCCTTTGATTAGGAGGTGTTTTTGATGGTTGTTAATGCATTGATCATGATCCCTAATCTTATATAATAGGGATAGATCTTCATAGCTTGTGTGTGCATGTATGAGAACAGTACAAGACATATTGTATATGTGTGTATCAATCCAGGTTGTTGGAATTGATTGTAAAATCTTGAGGGAAAGAGATCTGTACATCTAAGAGGTGTGAGAATAAAGTGTGATCTTATTCATTTTATTTCCTTCTAGAAGAGTTTAATACAAGTTTTTAGGGTGGTTTCTTATATCTCTTATTCTTTGCTATTTCTGATTCTAGTTACTTATCATTTTGGTTTAATTCTGTGTTTTGCTTACATAATAGTAATCAAGTTTGTTGGTTGATCCCCAACAAGTGGTATCAGAGCTCAGGTTGACTAACAGGTGTTTCAGATCTGGTTAGTGTTTGTTGATTACAGGTCACTCATAGGGGTTTCTATTTGAGTGGGAGAAGCAATGGCAGAAGAAAGTAAATTGAGAATGGAGAAGTTTAATGGCAAGAATTACCAATTATGGAGAATGCAGATAGAAGATTATCTGTATCAGAAAGATCTATACTTACCGTTGGGTGGGGTTGATAGAAAGCCCACATATATGGAAGATGAAGAATGGGAAGTTCTTGATAGAAAGGCTCTTGGATCTATAAGATTGAGTCTGGGATCTTCTGTGATTTCCAACATGTCACAGGCAAAGACAACGGTAGACTTGATGGATACTTTAGCAAATTTATATGAAAAGCCCTCAGCTTCAAATAAGGTATATCTTATGAAGCAGTTATTTAATTTGCAAATGCAGGAAGGTGGATCTGTATCTAATCATCTTAATGATTTCCTTGGAATTGTAAATCAATTAAATTCAGTCAAAATAGTTTTTGATGATGAAATTCAAGCTCTCTTAATTTTATGCTCTTTGCCTGAAAGTTGGCATAGTTTAGTAATGGCAGTTAGTAATACTGCATTTGCTTCAAATATTTTAAAAGTAGATGATGTTGTTAGTGTGATCCTGAATGAAGAGACTCACAGGAAAAGCACAGGGGAATCATTAGGTAATGCTTTAAGTATTGAAAGCAGGGGAAGGCAAAGAGAAAAGAGCAAGCATGGGAGATCAAGGTCTAAGTCAAAGATGAGCAATAGATCCAAATCCAGAAATGGAAAAAGAAAGATAACCTGCTGGAATTATGGAAAGAGAGGACATGCAAAGAAAAATTGTTGGTTGAAGGTTAATGAAGAGAATCATCATGAAGGTAATGAAGAAGCAAAAGTTGCAGGTATTGTTGCACAAGATGCTCTTTCAATTTATTTGCATAATAAAATAGAATCTTGGGTTTTAGATTCTAGGGCTTCTTTCCATGCTACCCCAAATAGAGAATTTTTCAATGATTATGTCCAGGGAGATTTTGGAAAAGTTTATTTAGGGGATGATGAGCCTTGTAAAATTGTTGGCAAAGGAAAAGTGCAGCTGAAATTGCAGAATGGCAACACATGGGTGTTGAAAGATGTCATGCATGTCCCAGCCCTGAAGAGGAATCTAATTTTTGTAAGAAAGTTGGGTGATGAGGGTTGTATAGTAACTCTCACAGCTGAATTTTGGAAGGTTACCAAGGGTGCACTTGTATTAGTCAAAGGTAAGATAGTAGGTACTCTCTATTTATGTAATTGTATTACTGATTATTCTTCTTCTGTATTATCTACTTCAGATGTGGATGCAAAGTTGTGGCACCAGAGGCTTGGCCACATGAGTGAGAAGGGAATGTCAATTCTTAATTCAAAAGGTAAGCTTTCAGATTTGAAAAGCATAGATCTAGATTTCTGTGAGCATTATGTTTTTGGAAAATAGAAGAGAGTAAGGTTTGTTAAAATTGGGTCAACAAAGAGGAAACACAAGTTAGATCTTGTTCACACAGACTTGTGGGGACCAGCTCAGGTAGCTTCTATTGGAGGATCACAGTATTATGTTACTTTCATTGATGATGCTACAAGAAAGGTATGGGTCTATTGCATAAAAAATAAATTTGATGTTTTTGACACTTTTAAGATTTGGAAAGCTATGGTTGAGAATGAAACAAGTAGGATATTGAAGTGCCTTAGATCTGACAATGGTGGTGAGTTCTGTAGCTATATGTTCAATTGGTATTGTGATATGAATGGAATACGCATGCAAAGGATGGTTCCAAGGACACCTCAGCGAAATGGGGTTGCTGAAAGGATGAACAAAAAAATATTGGAGCATGCACGGAGTATGAGATTGCATGCTAGTTTGCCCTTATAGTTTTGGGCAGAAGCTATAGATACTGCAGTTTACTTGATTAACAGAGGACCCTCTACAGCTCTGGATGGTGGAATTCCAAAAGAGGCATGGATAGGTAAAAAGGTAGATCTTTCATTTCTAAGAGTTTTTGGTTCTGAAGCTTTTGTGCACGTTGATAAAGAAAATAGAAAGAAGCTGGATGCTAAGTCTATGAGGTGCACATTTATTGGTTATGGCTCTAGGGATTTTGGATTCTAGTTTTGGAATTTACATACTAACAAAATAATTAGGAGCCATGATGTTGTTTTCAATGAAAAAGTGATGTATAGTGATCAGCTCAAGAAGCTGAAGAATTCTGAGTAGGGCCATGAAGATTTGGACGAGGTGACAGTCTAAAATGAGCTCGCTGGAAAGAATAATCACAGATAAGAAAACTAGAGACCAACGTCAGTCAAGAAGGAACCAACATCAGCAATACACGAATCGATGTCGATCAGACAGTGACTGACGTCGATCAAGAAGGAACCAGTGTCGGTCATGTGGAACAGATGTCGGTCAGTTACAGGCCTGGAGATGATCAAGATCGATCACTGTCAGAAAATTTGGGTGGATAGCGTGTTGAGAATGAGTATCAAATGCCCTTGAGGAGGTTAGAAAGGGTAAGTAAACCTCCAATTCGATATTCCCCTTCATTATTTTATTTATTGCTCACTGATAGTGGAGAACCAGAGAGTTTTGATGAAGCAATACAGGTGGAATCCAAGAATCAGTGGGAGCTTGGCATGTGTGAGGAGATTGATTCCTTGAAAGAGAACCAAACATGGGATTTGGTTTAGTTGCCAATGAGAAAGAAGACACTGAAGAACATATGGATCTATAGGTTAAAGGAAGGTGAGAATGGACAAATGAGATATAAGGCCAGGTTGGTAGTGAAAGGATTTGCATAGAAACCAGGTATTGATTTTGGTGAGATTTTTTCTCCTTTAGTTAAAATGACTTCTATTCAGACTGTATTTTTTTTAGTTGCTATTGAGGATTTGCATCTTGAGCAGCTTGATGTTAAGACATCGTTTCTTCAAGGAGATTTGGATGAAGAAATATATATGGAGCAGCCGAAAGGATTTGAAGTCAAAGGTAAGGAGAAGCTTGTGTGCAGGTTGAAGAAGAGCTTATATGGTCTTAAGCAAGCTCCTAGACAATGGTATTTGAGATTTGACAGGTTTATGACTGAGCATGGCTACAGTAGATGTCAATCTAATCAATGTGTTTATTTTAAGAGATTGGATAATGGTAGATATATTATCTTGTTACTGTATGTAGATGATATGCTAGTTGTAGGTTCACACATGCAAGATATCTCTGAGCTTAAGGTGAAATTAGCTCACACATTTTCCATGAAGGATTTAGGAGTAGCAAAGAAAATCCTTGGCATGAGTATTAAGAGAGACAAGAAAAATCACAGGTTGATTTTGTGTCAAGAGGATTATGTGAACAAGGTGTTGGAGAGGTTCAATTTATAAGATACAAAACCAGTAAGTACACCTCTGGTTGGACACTTTAAGTTGAGTAAAGAATAATGTCCTAATTCACATGAAGAGGTAGAGTACATGAGTAGAGTTCCATATGCTTCCGTAGTTGGGAGCTTAATGTATGCAACGATATGTACTAGATTGGATATTGCCCAAGTAGTGGGAGTTGTCAGTAAGTATATGGCCAATCCAGGAAAGGAGAATTGTAAAGTAGTTTAATGGATTCTCAGATATCTGAGAGGGACCAACAGTAGGCATTTGTGCTATGGAGGGTCAAACACTTCTCTACATGGATATGTAGATGCGGATATGGCAGGAGACCTAGATGGTAGGAGAAGCACCACAGGATATGTTTTCACTATTGGTGGAATGGCGGTTAGCTAGATTTCAAAGTTGTAGAAGGTTGTTGCCTTGTCTACTACAGAGGCAAAATACATTGTAGTCACAGAGGCTAGCAAAGAGATGATATGGATGACACGGTTCATGGAAGAGTTGGGAAAGGAGCAAGAGAGTTGGAAATTATACAGTGATAGTCAGAGTGCAATTCATTTGGCTAAGAACTCAGCCTTTCATTCAAGAACCAAACATATATAGCTTAGGTACCACTTCATAAGATAGGTATTGGAGGATGGTGAGTTGAAGCTGGAGAAGATCCATACAGATAAGAACCCTGCTAATATGTTAACAAAGATGGTAACAAAGGAGAAGTTGAATCTTCATTCAACTTTTTTTGGTCTTCAAGATTGATTTTGAAGATGGAGAAGCTAGAAGATGTTGCTGTACAGGCACTGGTGTAGCTGTTTATCTCTAAGTGGGAGATTGTTAAGGTGTGGAGCTAAAAGCTTCACCAATGAGCGGATGCTGAAGTTGCTGGATTTACACAGTCACCGATGATGGTAAGGAGTCAACCAGTACCTACTGGCATCAGTCATATATCGGCTGACATCAGTCATGTGCAGGCAAATAGGGACCGACATCGGTCACCTATGCATCCAGAATGTCTATTTTCATGGATGGAATAGATTGTTTGCATGATAAGTTTAGCTATTAGTTGCAAGTCCACATTTCTATTTTTGGCAGGACTATTTTAAGCCTTTGATTAGGAGGTGTATCTGATGGTTGTTAATGCATTGCTCATGATCCCTAATCTTATATGATAGGGATAGATTTGCATAGCTTGTGTGTGTGTGTATGAGAACAGTACAAGACATATTGTATATGTGTGTATCAATCCAGGTTGTTGGAATTGATTGTAAACTCTTGAGGGAAAGAGATCTGTACATCTGAGAGGTGTGAGAAGAAAGTGTGATCTTCTTCATTGTATTTCCTTCTGGAAGAGTTTAATACAAGTTTTCAGGGTGGTTTCTTGTATCTCTTATTCTTTGCTATTTCTGATTCTAGTTACTTATCATTCTGGTTTAATTCCATGTTTTGCTTACATAATAGTAATCAAGTTTATTGGTTGATCCCCAACAAAAGGTTTACTTTATTTATTTATTTATTTTGAGTTTTTAAATTGAATTTTAAAATTAAATTAAATATTTGTGCTATTATTTGTTAAATACATAGCATGATGTGGGGGAAATTGATATTTTTCCAAATTATTTGCATATCAAAGGTCAAGAGTTTGAGTTCATTTGAGGGGTTGGTTCCAAAGTGATTTTATTTTTCTTGCACAACGTGCATTCACCATTTTACAAGAAAAATTATGAAGGCTCTTACTTGCCCATCTAGAAGGTTAAAAATGTCAAAGTTTTATTCAAGGTGACTATTTTTTTGCACTATATGTAGTGGTATAATTAGAACTAGATCTCCATAAATTTCAAATTCTTCCAAGATTTGTTTTTCTATTGTAGATTTGTGTATCTTTGGATGACCCTATATTTTGATGGGTAGCTTAGATTGAGGCATTGATTTTTTTGAAACTACATGATTTTGTATGATCTTCATAGATGTGTTGTCATATTTTCTCTATTAGGTTTTAAATTTATACTTAAAAGTAAATTTGGTCTATTTGAGATTGTAAAACTTGATATATATGCACTATGTATAAAGTTATACCTTGTTTTTACTAGGGGATCATTTGTTGAAGTGAAAATTGGGACAAAATTTGTAAATAACTACATATTTATAAGTAGTTTGGGATGGGTGTTCTATATTCTTGAGTGTTTTTTTAGAGTAAGGTTTATTCTTGCCTTAGTTGTGCATTCACCATTGGAGACCCTATTTTTAAATCCTCTCAACACTTTAAACAACACATGGAAAACAAAAATGAAGATAGTTTTACAATGCAAAGGTTTATGGTGCATAATTCAAGACAATGTTCTTTCATTTTCTTTAGAAGAAGATAAGTCTTAGCTTGCATGCATGCAAAAAGAGTCTCTTGACTTAATGAGCCTCAATATTTTATGATAACTTGCACTTATACATGACTGATGCCACATCATAAAATAAGTTTGATAAATTTGAAGCATTTTTTGAGGAGGTAAATGTGTCTTCCAGGCTTTATAAATACTTAGAGACCTCATCTCTTTTTGTTCCAATTATTTATCCTTCATTTGTTAGTGAGAATTTATCTTGTCAAGAAGAGACACTACCCCCATGTTTTTTTGATGACATGGAAAAGTAATACACACCTCTCTCTAGTGCTCATATTAATGTATACTCTGATACTTTGATGGTTGCTCCTACTATGCCTTTTATGAAGGCTTCTTCTATAACATTTTAGGAAGATAATATGAGAATTTTGAAGAAAAACTTTATGCCCTCTTTCATTCATAACAAGGACATCCTTATTCACTCATTGAAAAAAAATGATAGCATGCAACACCAAAATGATATGTTGGACATTAATGCCCTTGTTTATATTCTATGACATAATTTTTAATATGTTACGCATCTACTTGATGTGATTTTACAATGTGACCTACCAAATCCCAAGAAACTCATTATTCTTATTACTCCTATTATTACAACTAATGTTTTTTTAACTATTATTATTGCACACTCTACAAATCCCAATCTAGTTCTAATTGCATGTATGCTTGCCTATTTTTAGATACATACAAATGATTTTGGCTCCTGAATGCTTCATTCCATGGCTAATAATACTAGAATTGTGGGTATTGGGAAGAATATACAAATCATTTTTGACCCTATCCAGTGTGTTAAGTAGATTGATCAGAATGACATTGGTTATGATGAAGATGTTGCATCTTCATTGGGATCATTTGATGATAGAGATCCATCCTTTATTCACTCTATTTGTGATGATATTGAGCTATATATGAGCTCTATTGCACCTTCATGCAAGACTAAAAAACTTAATATTATTGTTGTTAAACCTAATCATCTTGACTCTTTTTTGGGTGTTACCTCATATTATTGTATTGTGGAATTTTCACCCAATCATATGTTAGCATCTTCATCCACCATTCATATTCATATAGAGTGGATTTTTGATCAATCTTGGTGGCATGAACATAATTAATTGAGAGGAATCTATATGCAAGTTTCCTCCACCACTCATCTTCTTTGGCCACACATTACTCATTTTACGTTTTGATCCTCCTTAGTTGTATGAGTTATTTTTATACAAAATTATTTTTGGATCATTGATTTCTCATTTCATAGATGGCATATTATATAGATTGACTAAATTCTAGAGTTTCTTATGTCACTTGGTGATATTATTTATTGGATGAGACAATATTTTTAGTCATAATGAGAGTCAAAGAGTTTTTATTTTATGTGTGTGTGTGATCCATGATGAACAATTTATTCTTCAGTTGCATGACTATCCCATCACCACCAAGAATATCTTCTTGAAAGATATTGTATATGAATCTTTTAAATATTATAGTCTTCTTTTCTTAAGAAGCTATTTGGAGTCTATATGCAAGAGAAACTAGATAGTCCTATAACTTATCCTACTCATTAATAGTCAATCTCAGAGAAGGTTATCATCTAACAAATATGCCTAGGAATATTTTTGAATTAGGGTCATGACCAATAATAGAACCACTAAACTTATACTAACGGATTTATTGTCATATTATGGCAAAGGATTGGTTTAAAAAGCCTCTAATAAAATTCCATCTTGTGATAACCCTAGCTAGGTATTATGATTGTAAGTAATATTAAGTAAGATAATATAATAAATAACTATGCAAGTTAATATAGTAAATGCATATGAAAATATATATATATATATATATATATATATATATATATATATATATCTAGTTTAATACTCAATAAAGATTAAGGCACAAATGGGAAAGATAATAAACATGCAAAGATATATATATATATATATATATATATATATATATATATATATACCTGGAACAAAGAGAGATACAATCCAAGATAGAAATGATCTAAGTAAGGAGAGATACAATCCAATATATATTAACACTATAACATCAACATATCAAAATATGAAGGGATATGAATATACTTACCTTTTTAAAAGTGAACCCATCAGCCTCAATCTCTTCCTTGGCCCATGGTGCTTTGAAAGAGGTTGTTGTGGGATTGTAAGGATCACAAGGATAAATTAGCTCTAGGTTATAGGACTTCTCCTATGCTTCCAAGAATTTCATAAGACAAGTGCTAATTCTCCAAGGTAAAAACCTAAAAAATAAAGCCTCTTATTGATTGTATAAGCAAATTTATGAGAAATAATGATGCATAATTGATTAATCCTCTATTAGAAATGAAATGAAAGGGGGTATATGTAGCCATGGATTGAACCTAAACCCTACCAAGATTTTAGTTGATGCAACTAGCCTGGTTGACCTCATTGGGTGGGAAATAGAGCCATTGGGTCTCAAACTATGTCAGTTTAAGATGACATAGTTTTGTAACATGTGATAAATACTAGAATGGGATAGACCTAATCAACCTAATAAAAGACATGGTAAAAGGGTATTTTGGCTAGTTAGGGGCTATTTTGAGAAGTGAGATACTTAGGGAAGTGTATAAGTGGGGTTTAAATGCCTAGGGAAATATATAATGGTAGCTTGCATTGGTTTTAATTGGTGTTATAGGGGCCAACAATCCTATAAAGAATTAAAGGTCTACTAACCCCTTTCTCAATGAACCCTTTAAGGTGTGCATTTAGAGAGATTGAAATTTGATGGGTTATAGAAAGAGAGAAGGCATCAATAACTAATAACATTTAAAAATATTATGTATATACATATGCCCCACTTGAAGCTCATCAAATGTCACACAATTGTAACATAAGATGGTGCTTTAGAAAAAGAACATAACTACCCACAATGCTGAGCTAATAAAAATTATAGTATGAATCATAATAGTAATTGATAGGAAAGAATTTAAAAATACATACCTTTACTTACCTTGATATTATAAAAGAGAAGACATGTGAGATAAATGCAGAGGCATCCAATGTATGGAACATTAGGTGGACTTATAAAATAAGAGAAAATTCAATTTTTTTTGTAAAAAATATGTATTATATGTATTTCACTAAAATTTTGATTTCTTTCTAAGAAGAAAGATGTAAAACTTGAAAAAAGGGTGAGGTTAGTAGAACCTGATATGTTGTGCACACGTTGATCCAAATGGTTGTGAAGACTCCTCTTTGGCTTGCAAGGATGACCTATAGATAAGAAAACACTAAAAAAATGGTTGATTAGTTGGATAGTAGGGTGGATTGCCTAGTAGGAGCTAGATCCAAGAAGCATAGGCTTCCTAGGAGGCTATCAATCCACACTTTTAAATAGTTAAGTTTTGAAAGAAAAAGATAAATTACTTGAATAAATAATAAAGGATACTAAAATTAAATACAAGAAGTGCTTGAAAAGATGTGAATTCAACTAATTATAGTAATAAATGATTAGATATTAAATAAATTAAATGTGGTTTAGAAAATAGGGTGATGATTAGTGATCAAGAAGAAAGTCAAAAAGTGGGATTTGGTTAGGCTCTGATAGGTTAAATAAGCTTGCTATTAGAAATTGACACATAGTATCCATCAATAGTTAGGTAAGACTGTCAATGGTTAGGTGACCATCGGTAGTTAGGGGTAAACCATCAACAGTTAGGTGATCATCGATGGTTACTATCAGATTTGGCTTGGGTAAAAACAAGTTTGTTTAGGAAGGTTGGAGAGAAGTTTTGGAAATGGGTTGGGGAGAGAAACAAAAAAACTAATTACTAAAAATAGATACTTAGATTTGATTTTGGTATGAAGAAAATTGAGGTGAATGGCTAAAAACTTGTTTATGGGCCATGAAGCAATTCTAGTAGAGTAACGATGCTTTGGCTATTGATTAATGAGCAACGACACTTTTAATCTCTGTCATGGTTGTTGGTTTATTGAAATCCTTATTGGATTCATTAGGAGTGAGAAGAACACCTACACAATAAGATCTAATGTAAAATAAACTGATGATTGATAATTTATCCTCCCCTTTCACCTCCTCTCTTTTTTATATAGGAAAAGATAATGGTGAAATAATAAGTTCAACATGTTCAACAAGCTATCTAATTTTAGCATTAATATGCATTGATTATGCACATAGATCAAAAAAATAAAAATAATAAAAGAAGTTGTAGTTGAGTGGTAGTTAACCCTTGAGGTGGTTAAAGGTCAACCATCAATAGTTGAGGTTAACCATCAGTGGTTAGGGTTTGACTATTAGCAGTCAAGGTTACAATAAAAAATGGCTAAGTTTAGTCATTTATTCTAATGATAGGTGGGGTAATGGTTAGGAAGTAGTCCCTAGGGGGTTAAAGGGTTGTCTAAGGGTTAGTGCGACATCTAGAATAGTAGTGTATATATTTTACCCCTTTTTGTTATGTAGTTTGTATTAACAAGCTACAAAATAAAAAATAAATGGTGGGTCAAAGGTTTGGATACCCTAAGTATGGGAGGAGGTGTTCCCCCTCAAAATGGGAATCTATGAGGTGAGATTGAATTGAGTGTAGGTTTGATAAATGGGTAGGTTGATGATTGGTTTGGGAAATAAAGTGCAAACATGTGCACAAAATGTGATAAGGTGTGATAGTTTAGATCATGCATATATTAGTTTACCATAATTGAATTAGTTGGGTAAAAATAATGTCATCACTAGAAAGACAAGTGAAAAGTGAACCAAGTGACTGCACTTTAGGTGTGGTGGTTAGGTTGCACTTGTAAATACAAGTCTCCTAGGCAAGGTCAAGGTATTCATAGGTATCCAAGGTAGGAAATGATCCAAAGAAGACACAAGTGGTTTGTGTGAAAAAGTAACATGAATTCAAGTGGTTCAGTCATGGAAATTTAGTCATTGTGGTCAAAATGACCAAGGCAATGTCACTGCAAAACATACGAAAGTGGGGATAAAATGACTAATGTCAAGGTTAGTGGTTGGTTTATTGGTTGGTGAAGAATGAGGTACTCCAATGTTATGGTGTAGGTAAGGAGGTTGGTATAAGTTGGTTGTTGTGAAAAGTTTTTAGTTATGATGGAAAAAATTTTAGGAGGTCAATCATCAACAGTCACCCAATGATCATTAGTGGTTAGATGTTAACCCTAAAAGGGTGAGGTTAAAATTCAAATAAGGATCAAATTTCCTTATTTAAAAACCCTTGATGATTGAAGTTACTTTGAGTGAAAATAAATGGTGATAGTTTGGGCTTGAGTGAGTGATTTGAGTTAGGTGAGTGTGTGATTATTTCATTGACTGAAGGTTGAGTTGGAGGTTTGATTAGATGAGGATGCAATGAGGATGAAGGAGATCACAGGGCCAAATGATGGTGGTTCATAGGGCTCCTCTAGGATAATGGTCACAAAATGAGGTAGGTTTTACAATTAAATTTGTTTGAATAAAACTTGATTTTACTATTGAATTGGTTGTTGTTTGTGTGATTGTGGGTGGGTTTAACCTAGGGGTAGGGTTAAGGTTTGGGAGGTTTAGATTTGGAGTTGAAAATGGTAGAGGGGGGTGAAAATTTGGAGGGGTGGCGTAGGTAGGGGATGTTATAATGTATTCAAATAAGTTTATTATTGATATGGTTGATGGTTTTGATAGATTAGGATGCTAGGTTAGGGTTTATTCACTGAAAATCACCACATAGTGACCATTGGTGGTCATTATCAACCATCATTAATCGATAGGTGAACATAAAGTAACCAATGCATGGATTATAGTAGCTGATAGCCTAATCATTAGTGGTTGATGGTTGATCAGTGACAATTCCAAAAGGAATCATCATCAATCAACACTCGATCATCAATAATCAATAAATGATGTAAAATTTGGTTTATAAAATAGGGTTTGGGTGAATTTAAAAAGGTTGTGTAAGTTATAGATAAAAAAATAGTTTAAAGTTTTGTCTAGAAAAGGATTGCATGGATGAAACAAGGTAGAATAGGTGAAGTTAAAGGTAAGTCTTGGGTATAGGCCAGATTAGGCATTGTTTTTGTATTTGAGATGAGTAGGTTAAAGTAAGGTATAGGGGTAAGAGGTAAAATTTGTAGGCATAGTTTGATATATTAGGTAAACTAATGTACCATTATATCAAACCTTACAAGTGAGGGAGTAGTTATGGATGCATGATCAAGTGCCCCAAATCCTTGATGAGGTGCACTGATGGATGATTGATGCAAATTGGGATCATATGACCAAGGTAGGCCTAAGAGGCATGAGTTACTATCAACACATGCCTTGAGATGTAGCTATGTTAGTGGCACTCATCAAGAGATGGGATCCTTCCACTAACACATTCTTGCTTCTAACTAGTGAGATCACTATTCTATCAGAGGACATCCACTAGTTAGTACAACTACCAATATGGGGTGAGCCAATATACCATATTAGTAGTGATGAGTAGGATAGGCATATAGATCACTTAAACAAAGAGGACCTCATGCTTGTGAGGTGTAATTTAGGAGGATTTCACTACACACCTTTGTATCATCAAGACAAGGACACTAGGTAACTATTCATGATGATGATGATAGTTGTTACATGTTACACACTACTAGATTTGAGCAGTGGGAGATTTTCATATTTATTACTGGGGGTTCTTGTGGAGATGTGGTTAGATTATAGGGTATTTACATGGGCACTTGTATTATTAGTTTAGATCTATTGGAAGTTGTGGGGATACCATGACCACAAGATATATGGGATCAGTGTTAGTTTTATGCTACATTTATGGGTATATGAGCAATCAGGGTACTAAGACATAGGGGACTACCATGACATGATTTTGTTCATATTGATTTTAGGGTTGGTTATATGTGATGGAGAGGTAATTACATGCTCACTGGATAAGGGGAGGTGCTCAAGACCTAGATTATTATAGAGATTGATTAGAGGTGCTTGTGGAGGGTGAGGTCATTTGGTGCCCATATGTGAGATTTATAACCTGGGTGAGATATGCTAGACATACTCTATCATTACATAACTACAGGTGGATTTTTTGTAGATGAGACCATGAGGTGGAGCTCATCCCTTTTGATAGGGTGAGGAAATAGTTTGGGATCATCCAAGATATTCTAGGGGAGTTTTTGAGATATATGATAGAGGATGTAGAGTTACCATTACCAATGCCAGAGCCAAAGGACATGTTTATTGATCATGAGGAGATTATAATGAGGGTGAATGTTGATGATGTGGGTGTCATTAATGACTACCCTACATGGTTTTAGGCACATTAAAATATAACCATTTTTGGAGGTGATGATGGGAAGTAGGACATGGATGTGGATGTAGAGATGGGGGGTGGTGATCAAAAAGATGAGGATGCCCCAGATAGACTAACACTAATTACTGAGAGGTATTAGGCATGGGTGACACTAACAATAATATAAGCATCCTTAACAATAGTGACCTAGGGGAGGGATGCATCATAGGGATAGGTGGCCACTCTTACTAGGGAGAGGGATCAACTAAAGCTCAGCTAGCCACTATTACATAGGAAGGATGAGTACTAACACCTAAAAGACCACCATGAACTATCTCTATGGTGATATATGTAGTGATAGTGAAAGAGCTAAGGTATTATGAGGCCTCAATTTTCACATGTCTTCTAGATGAGCCTAGATGGGAAAAGTACAGAGCATGGATCATCAGAGGGGCTAATAGTGTGACACCAAGTTAGTGGGATAAATCTATAGGTGGATAGGTAGGCTCAGGAGGTGGGTAGGCTCTAGGAGGTAGTGGTGATCTAGGGTCTTAGACTCATATGTGACCTTGTATTTTAATGTATTATATGATTTTGATACTGGCATGTGAGCCGATGTAGTGACATGTATATACCCTATTGAGAGACATGTACATTATTGTATATATGATGATTATTTATGAGTTCATGAGATATAGATGTGATCATGGTTCATGGTTTGTGTTGATGGTTATGGATGTGATGTTTTTTATGTAATGATATGATGTTATAATGGTTATGATGTTATGGTTTATGTGTACTCACATAGCTAGGCATGTGATAATGTGGCTATTTAATTTATACTCATGATGATATTCAGTATTGATAGATGTTGTTTATGATATGATGTGGTTATGGTTTATTGGTGACTATGTTTATGAAATATGCTCATGACGATGTTGATATTTTATGGATGTTATTTATGTGATGATGATAAGCATGCTATGTTTTGTTAGACACGGATATGATGTTTATGATTATTGTCATGGTTATGGATGACTATGTTCATGTTGTAGTTATGGTTATGATGTTATGATGATGTTCATGATGATCATGATCATGCTTTAGAATAATGAGTCTACGCTACCTTATCTAGATTAGACATGTGGTATATAACATATGTGAATGACTCATTCATTTTTGATGTATGATTAAATTATGGTAGATATGATAGATGGTTAGTTGATGTTATTGATCACTAGATGATGTTTGATGTATGAGATGGTGAATTCATTAAAATTTTCTTATGATAAAAAACACTTAAACAAATAAGGTAAGAATGCCACTATTAAATAAAACACATGGTTGGTAGTTAAATGTTTTGAATGCATTGCATTTTTTTAGATGAAGGTGAAGTAATCTTAAAACATAAAGAGTAATTTGGATAATGAAACTAAACGTAAGAAAAGATAAGATAATCAAAAGACAAATGTCTTAATGAATGTATCAACAAGTAGGTAAAATAAGAAGAAGGAATGATGCTTATTCATTGGTAAGGACCAAGACAAACTTAAGGTAGATTAGCTTATTAAAATAAGCCCTTTAAATGCTTTGCATTAGCATTTGTTAGTCAGTTAAAAAGTTTCTTAACCACCCAGTGTTAAGTAAGCTCAAAAATCCCTTTTTTATAGAGGGTATAAAGGGGAGGTGGATGATGATGGAACCTTCTTGTGAGACTAGCATGCCTCTTATGTAGGTTACCAAAGAGATAGTAGAAACAAGTCCATGTCATATAAGGTGTAGATTGATCAATGTGGGAAGTCTACTTATGAAAGCTGATTGCATCTTCCAAAATTATCTTTACTTTTTTTATTTGGATATCAAGTTTTTTGATATTTTTCTAGTGCTTGAAGGGATTGGGGAAGTTGATCAATGTAGAAAGCTTATGATAAATTGTTATCCTTTGACAAATGTTTTACTTAGCCATCCTTCAAGGGAGTGGTCTAAGTTTGTGAGATTTTTTAAGGTGTTTAATAGTTGTACTCCCAGGGAGAAGTCTACCTTACATTGAGAAAATTTTGATTGGTTTTAAAAACTATCTTTTAAGGTAGTAGTTTGTGAATGCTTGGGATGACCCACATAATATATGAGTTTTTGATTTTTGATTTTTTCTATGATTTTTTGATTGATTTTGTTTTTACTATTGACATGGATTTGCTAGTATAGGATCAAAAAGTTCACCTTCATGGAGGCAAGACTAGATCACCATAACGTTGATGATGGGTAAAAGAGGTCTAAGTGATAATGACCATGGTTAACCATCCTTTAAAGGGATAGAAAGTACCATGAGAATCATGCCATGCATAGAGCCATGGCACCCATATTTAAGATTAGGATAAGGCTATGATGGATAATCACATGATCCTGGTTTAATCAGTTGCCATTAAAATAATGAGATAAATGTGGGTGAAAATAAGGGATGGACTTAAGTTAGATGAAAGATGAGTTTAATCATATTTAAAAAAAGAAAGGACACAAATGTGAAGCAATGAGGGGCTCAGGTTCTAGTTTCTCTTCAAGAGAGGATAATTGGTAAGCTACTGATCCATACTTATGCATTATGATATAAGGTCTAAGTCAATTAAAAGAAAACTTTCCCTACTTTCTTTTCTCTATATTGGTTACATTTTTATTTTCCTTTAAAATGAGGTCTATGATATTGAATTCTCACATTTCGAGGTGCTTGTTATAAGTGCACTTGATGCATTCTTGATAGATACAAAGATGGGTAAGTGCAGTTAACTAATGTTCATCAAGTAGCTCAAGTTGGGCCAAACATTATTGACGATAATCACTCTTAGAAATGAAATCTAACAGGGATATGTAAAGAGAGGGAATTGGGACATCAAGAGGCAAGATAGCCTTTGCTCCAAACACAAGAGAGAAATGGGTAGCACCCATAGGGGTTCGAATGCTTGTATGATATATCCATAAGGTGAAGGGGATATGTAAATATTAATCCTAACTAGATGCATTAACCACTTTAGTTAGCATGTTATTGAGAGTTTTGTTAGAAGATTCATCCTATCCATTTACTTGTGGATGATAAGGTGATGAGAAGCTTAACTTGATACCGAATGTGTCATAAAGACTTTGGACTTGTTTGTTCTTAAAATATTTACCATTATCAGTGATAATGTTATGAGGAACACTAAAATGATAGATAATGTGAAGTTTGATAAAATCAAAAATATTTTTAGCTTTGGTGGAGACGAGAGGAATAGCCTCTAACCATTTGTTGAAATATTCTATTATAGTGATGATATAATGATGTCGTTGTAAAGAATGGGGGTTAATTTCAACAATAAGACCCATACCCCATTACTAGAAGGGCCATAGATCCTTAGATAATTGGAGTATATGGTTAGGTATGTGATGTAAATTGGCATGTTATTGACATTTAACACACTTATTCATCTAATCATAACAATATTGGTTGAGAGTAGGCTAGTAGTAGCCAAGGTGAAGGATACATTTAATGATAGCTATACCACTAAAGTGTCCTCCATAAATCCCATCATGCATTTCCTTGATAGCATGAAAGGCTTCATGACTATGTAGGAAACAAAAGAGGAGCCCATAAAAAATGTGTTTACAAAAATTCTCCTAGTATGGTATAATATGAGGTGCTCTAAATAAATGCTCATCGATCATTCCTATAAAGGTTGGAAGGGATGATGGCAAGGTTGAGATAGTTAAAGGTCTATTGATACCAAAGGTCAAGTTGGGTCTCCTCCACATTGAGGATGGTATGAGAGTTTGATTTGATATAAAAAGGCTTGATAAGTTGATGAATACTGATAGATATCTTAGAGTAAAAGGGTATAAACAATATCTAGAAGCGAGAGAATCCATTATATCGACAAACTTGTTCATAGATCATGGAGTGGTTTAGATACAATAGTGTTCAAATGATGCTAAGATTACATCAGCTAGTTATTTATACTATTTTAAAACATCATTATTACATTGATAAAAGCCATTGATTTGATTCACCATAAATTAGAAGTCACCAAGGATGCTGATTATTTTGACTCCTAAGGCTCAAGTAGTCTAGAGACCTATAATTAGGGCTTTATATTTAGCCATATTATTGGTACATTAAAAATATAGCTAAAGGATAAAGGAAGAGGTTAATTTATAAGGTGAATAAGGATGAAACTAGTTCCCCCACCATGTTAACACTTCGATCCATCAAAGAACATGGTCACTTGATAGGTGAAGTCTACTAAAAAAAGGGTAGTGATGGACTCATCGAGAAACTTTAGAGGATGGGGTTGGTTGTTTGCTAAGGGTGCTTAAGCCAATTGGTCAAAAATGACTTGCCCTTTAATTAATTTTTGTTGGAGGAAATTAAGGTCAAACTCAACTAAAAGTATGATCCACTTGGCTATAGATTGATTTTGGTATGGATTGGAGTGCATATACTTGAGAGGGTCAGTCTTAGTGATGACAAAGGTCTTGTGTTTAAGAAGGTAATGATGGATTTTGGTGGCGATGAAGACTAAGGCAAGATAAAGTTTCTTGGTATGGGTGTATCAATTTTTGTACTCTATAAGCATTTGTATTATGAAGTAGATGGTTTACTCTTTATACTACTCATCTTGATGAGCCAACATTTCCCCTAATGAGTGGTTGGTGGTAGAAATATAAAGGTAAAAAGATTGATCTTCTTTGGTAAGAATGAAGATGGTGGAGATATAAGGTACTCTTTAAGTGAATCAAAGGCCTTTTAATAGTCTGTGTTCCACATAAAAGATACATCCTTCTTTAGAAGGTGGTGGAAAGGTTGGCATCAATCTGAGAGCTGAGAGATAAAGTTATGAATGGATTAGAGCTTCCATTGTAAGTTGCAGAGTTTATTGAGGTGGGTAGGAGGAGGCATATCAAGGATTGATTTGATTTTGGTGGGGTCAACTTTGATTCCTTGAAGGGAGATGATAAATCCAAAGAAATTTACTAACAAGACCTCAAAAATACATTTCTTGGGATTAATATGGACATGGTAATGGATGAGTCATTCAAAGATAATCTTAAAAATGGACCAAAAATCTTTCCAACATTTGGATTTACTAAGAAGGTCATCAACATAGTCTTCTATAATTTTATGAATAAGGTCATGGAAGATGTAGGTCATAACACACTGGTAGGTTATACCAACATTATTCAAAACAAAAGGCATGACACTATATTATAAATTTCCCTATGGGGTGATAAAGGTGGTTTTGTGTTGATCTTCAAGGGAAATTAATATCTAATTATAGTTGAAGAACCCATCCATAAGAGATAACATCTCATAGTGAGCTATAAGATCAACAAGTTGGTCAATGCTTGGAAAAAAAGTCATCCTTTGGGTAAGCAAGGTTAATGTCATGAAAGTTGACATACATGTGAAGTCCCCCTATGGCTTTGGTAATATGGATGATGTTTGAGACCCGATAGGGATAATCAATGGGTTTAATGAAATTTATGGATACGAGGCATTGAAGTTCTTCTTTGATGAGAAGGGTTATGTGAGGGTGCATTCAATGAAGTTTTTGCTTAACTGACTTGGCATCATGGTTGGTGATGATATTATGGGTGGAGATGGAGGGGTAGATTCCTAACATATCACTATAAGACCAAGAAAATGATATGACATAGTCTTGCAGGAAGGAGGGGAAATCTTGAATCTCTTCAGAATTTAATGATTGGTTGATCTTGACAATGCATGGGTTATCCAAAGTACCTAAGTTAATATAAATGGTGGATTCATTCAACATGGTTAAAGTTTTAGGAGGAAGGGACTTGTGGATAGAAGAATCCTCTGCACTAAGATAGGTAATAATAGAATCATAATCTTGACACCAAACATTATTAATGGTAGGAGAGTCATCTCCTACCATGTCAGTATGTGTTAGAGGAATGGTTATAGTCTCCCTATCCTTTTGATAAGTCAGAGGTCCAAGGATGATCATGTTGATTAAAAATGTTAGAGGGGATGATGTTGAAATTCTTAGATGCTGATGGTGGAATAGATGGTGAGGATGGGATTTCCTCATCAATAAGGTAATGGGAGGTGAGTCTGTTGGCTCTTTAGGTGGAGAAAAATTGAGACCAAATATTTCATGAAGTATTTTGAGTCTTACATGGAGGGAACTCATGTGCTCCATGTTCATAATGTCCTAGAGTGATTCTCTTTTAAGAGGTATGTCTTGGTGAATTCTAGTTTAATTAGGAAGGATAAATTAGAGATAAATGGTTGAGGAGAAGATGAGGTCAAAGAAGCGACAAGTGGTTGATCTAATTCCCCATAAATAAGATTTTTTTAGAGATTGGGAGGTCCAAAAGAAATAGTGGTTCTAGTATTAGGGTCATAACTAAGGTTGTAGTCAAGGTTACCATACTCATATGGAGTAGGGAAGGAATCCAAGGCCAAGAGGTGATATTCCCCAAGTGAGAGACATTGGAATTTGGATTCCAAGGGGTCATCTATAGGGATTTGGGTAGAAAGAGTGGATGAGATAGTCAAGGCTTGGTTGGTAGAAGAAGTGGAATAATCATTGGTTCATGAAGACTTGGAAATAGGAAAGATGAGAACATCATTGGGATGGTATGTCATGTTACATTATGTAAAAGGACTTGGGTCAGCTTGTATGGTAACTACTTGACCCTCATGCTTGAATTTGATGTACTGATGTAGGGTGGAAGGTACACAATTCATGGAATGGATCTAAGGGCATCTAAGTAGAGCATTATACTAGAACTCACCTTATGCCACATAAAAGAGTTTGGGAAGTGTGAAAGGTCCTAAATGAATATGAAAGATGCCAATTCCTAGAGTTGTTTCCATAGTATCATTGAAAGAATAGAGTACTCTTGTGGTTTTTGACATAATATTCTCCAATAGTTTAAGCTGGTCATATGTGTGGGAGGAGATAGTGTCCATGCTATCCCCCCCATCAATTATAACCCTTTTAATGTGGTTTTGGTTGATGTATGAGGTAATGAAGAGAGGAAGATCCATGTCTTGGGGAAGAACAGAGGGTATTTTTGAATATTTGAAGGTAATAAGGGTAGAAAGGTGGAGGGATCCAACAAAGGCTGCTAGAGGTTGTGGATATTTGGGTTGGATTTATATAGAATACAAAGCTTCTATCATTACCTAGTGGTGATGGGGTGAGGTATTGATTAGTTCATATAAAATCATCTTCATTGATGTTTGGTGAAGTTTCTTTAGAACTACTCTTTGGATTGACTCAGAAGGGTTGGATTGAGAGGTACCCAAGATGGATATCTTGGGTTTGGGAGAAGGTATGGATGGTTGGGTTTGGTTGAGTGGTTGGGTGATAGAATAAGGGTATATCCATGGAATGGACACCTTTGCTTTCCCCTTATCTTTTTGTTGGGCCTGGGATTATGTAACACATGGATGGTATAGATTTGGGGAAGAGTTAGGTTAGAGGACTTCTTCAATTCCTCCTCACTTTGAGATAAGAATGAGAGAGTAGGTAGGTTTGGGGTGATAGGGTGTGGTTTTTTGAGTGACTATGGGGTTATGAGTAGCTCTTCTAATAATATCTCATCATAAACATATAATTGATAGACGAGGACTTGGAGAGATTTATAGTTATTTGTATCACATCATGGCATTCATATGGTATGAGAAAATTAGGTTATCATGAAACCATGATGGCTTAAGACTATGGGGGTTAAATGGTTTGATAGGAGGCAAATTCAATCAAGAATCTTGCAATAAACTTTGCAGGATGGTTGAATAAGAGTGGGGTAAAGGTGGAAAGGATGTTGGAGTTTTTATTTTTAGGGTGGAAGCTTTCTTAGGAGTAGGCTTAGTAGTGAGAGTTGTGGGTAGTGGAGTAATCTTGGTGGTTTGTGGTTTAGAGGATAAATTTTTAGAAATAATAGGCTTGGTAGTGGGTGGTTTAAAAATAAAAGGGTCAAAAGTAGGATATTATTAGTGGAGGGTTTAGAGGTAGAGGGTGAGAAAATAATAGGTAGGGGTGTAGCTAGAATAAGAGATTCAGTTTGGGTCATCTTTGAGAGATGTGTTTTCTTAATAGAAGGATGAGGTCCTAGGAGGGAAGAAGGATGTAGTCCTAAAATGGAAGGCAAAGTAGAAATAAGTGTCAAGTTTCTATCCAAGGGGATCCTAGGTGGCTTCTCCTTCTTGGTTGGCTTGATTTGGGGTTCCTTTGATGGGCTAGGTGGTGCTAAATCCAACTTTAGTAGAGGGTGAGCAAGGCCCTGAGTAGGGAGCATGGTTAGGTTTTTAAAATGTTTGGTTGTGATGGGGGAAGCTTCTTAGGATATTTTGGGTGGATTTGGTTTTGTTGGTTCAAATGTGGCTTCAGGGGTAGAGGTTTCTAAAGGTTTGGTTGGGGTGATAATGGGTTCAATAGTGGAAATATAAGGTTGGGTTGACAATGGCATGGATGGAGGTTCTTTCTTGGTTGGGTAAGGAAGCCCGAGATGGTGCCAAAATGTGGCATGATCTACATTGGGTTGGGATAGGTAATCCAAGTTTTGAACTAATCTAGAGAAAGGATTATAGACAGGTTTTATCCTTTCGGTATTTATCATGAAGGACAAACCCATGGGTGGAGAGAGAGGATTGGTTACCTCATCCTTTTCCTCAATCAAAGGGTCCAAGGTTTGGGAAGATGAGTCTTCTATAAGAGAGGTAGGTAGAGTGACTTCATCTTTAGGGATGGTTTCCAAAAGCAGAGTGGATTACTATATGATGGAAGATAAGGATATGGTGGTAATGATTGCTTCTTTTGGTACGTCTTCCAAAGGAGAGGTTAGTACTTCCACTACCTCAATAAGTGGAGATATGGGAGTGGTTATTTCATTGGTCTCATTTTCCAAAGGAGTAAAAAGTGACTCTACTACCTCAATAAGTAGATGGGAAGGAAAGGAGGTTTGGGTAATGGTTTCCTAAATAATGAGTTCACGAAGAACTGCATCAATGGTGTGGACCTCATGGTTGTGAGAGGATTCTGATTTATTGTTTTCATTGTTCACAGAAGGGACATGGTTAGGGAATGGCTATCTAAAGATGTCAAATGATTGATTTGGGGGTGCATTGAGGTTATCTAACACAAGTTTTCCCTTATCCATCAAACTTTGGATAATGTTTTTTAAAGTGTTACACCTATTAACATCATACCCAATGACACAGTGGAAGGCACATAATTCATTCTCCTTATACCAACTAGGTACATGGCGAGAGGGGTCTAATTGCTATAACAATTTAATTGGTAGGAGTTGTAAGATATTTTATTTTAACAAATTTTCCAAGACTAAAGAATATGAATCCCTTAGTGTAGTACATTAATTTTAGTTGTTATGGTTTTGGTTGAAAGAATTGGAAGATTTAGGCTAGTTAACAACTAGTGGAGGAGCAGTTTTAAGGACAACCACAGTCATGATTCCCTTATTTTTGGTGTTAATGTTAGTTTCATTATTAGGTTTGGAGGGGGAGCCTCATTTGATTTGAAGGTGGAATTCTTGTTTCTCAATTTTAAATTCCCCTCATCAATGGATCTATTCTCTAACTTTTGTGCCATGGTGAAAGCTTCATCAAAGGTCCTAAAAGTCAAAACCCATAAAGTGGAGGAAATGTGTTTGGCACAAGTTCGAGGAAAGAGCTCAATCATCTCAGGTTGGGGTAAAGAAAAAGAGAATTGATTTATCAAGCTTCTCCAATAGGCTACAAAGTTAGTAATGGACTTATCATAAAATTGTCAGATGGAGTAAAGATCGGTGATGGAAAATTTCTTAGAGATGTTTATGGAAAAGTTATTTAAGAAAGTTTGAGCTAGTTGGGAAAAATAAAAGAGGGAGTGCTTAGTAATGACACTATATCAATCTAGTGCAAGCCCAGATAGAGACATAGGAAAGTTGAAAAAGAGGAGGGAATCATCATAAGTAATCAAATAGAAATAATTCCTAAATGCTCTTCGATGTTGTTAAGGGTCTTCTTTGCTCTTAAATTTTGAAATTTTGAAAGTTACCATTGAGGAGGTTAAGGTCGAATGGATGAATTGGTTCATTGTATATTTGGTCGTATGATAAGAGGTTATGGGCACCAAAAATAAATGACTCCAAGGTAGTCATTTTGTCCATCAATGTCTTTACTATATCCATTTGTGGTTGTGCACCCCTATAATTATAGGGTAAATTATGTTGGGTTTGGGTAGGTGTAGCATATGGATAGCTAGTGGAAGGTTGGGAGGTTGTCACATATTCAAATGTGGACATGGGTGGTTAGGAGGAAATCATGAATAGGTAGGTGGATATAATAGGTTGGGTAGATCATGGAACCATATACCCCTCTGGGTTTGGAATATATCTTGGGTTGGGTGCAATAGGAATTTATTGAAGAATTAGCATGGGTTGGGTTGGAGTTATTGTTAGGTTGATAGGTTGAGGATGGGTAGTAATATTAATACTAATGGGTGGAAGGGTAGAAGGTATAGGAACCACCAAGATTTATATTGGAGTGGATGTAGGTGGGTTGTAAATAATAGGAAGGATGGTAACACTAGTAGAGGGTATTCTTATGGTAAGTGGAGTATGGGTGGCCAAAATTTGGGTTGGTCCTATGTTGGAAGAGTTATGGATTAGGGTGGAAGGTGTTTGGGTGTTGGTTGGCTGGATGGGTTGGTTTTGGTCAGTGGTATTAGATGGATTTTTGGTAGAGGAGGATTCTTGGGTGACCAAGGGTTGGGTGGAGGTAGTAGAGGTGCTACCCATAAGGTGGGGTGGCATATCATATGGTGGGTTAGTAGGTGGAACCAAAGCAAGGGTATGATAGGATATGGTGTTAAGGTAATGTTTGAGGGATATGGGGTTATTATACAAAAATGTGACAAAATCCATATCACCTTGGGAAATTATCTGAGGGATAATAGGACTTTAATAAAGATGGGGAGAAATCTTTACATTTGAGATGTACTTCATGGATGAAAGAGAATAGGATGATTAGGAGGTGGATCTTGATATGATTGGTATCTTAGTTGTTGCCTAGTTAAAACCATGAAAACAAGGGAAAAAGGAAGATACAATCAATCTCATAACTCAAAAGAGAAACAATCAAAATAAAAATATACCAAGTAAATCAATGCATACACTAATGAGTGTTAAAATACTAGGATACTTCATTATCTATGTTTAGGATTATGCCTCAATTTTAAAAAAGTTATCAAGACTAAGTTGGGTTTGTAGGGTGGGTACTAGAAGAATATATCTAAGGATGGTTTTAGTTAGTTAAAGGCTCTCAATATTTTTACTAAAAATTAGTATATGGCTTGATATTAGGGCCTACCCCCTCACTTCACACATCATAAAAATAAGGGTATCAGGTGCTCAACCAAGATATACCAAGTTGTTAGTGATTATACTCAACCAATGTACTAAGTTGGTTCTCCCTTTAGTGGTGAAATCTAAGTAGGATAGTTGAGGAAAGGTGATTGCTAGGTGATGAAATCTTAGTTAGGCCTTATGTCAATATTTTAATGCTTGATTAGGTGTAGTGGTTTGGTCTTGTGTGTGTGATAAGAGTGACTCTATGATTAATTCAATCAATTAATTAAGCTATGTGAGATAAAATAAGTAAGCAAACAATGTATACAATTAATTTTAATCCCAAAGTGAAAATTTGATTTCATTGTATGCATAGAGAGCAAGAAGAAGAAGCACCTAGATGCAAATATGAACCCAATAAAAAACTCAAGGGTCCCACCAGGCATTCCAGAATGTTTCGCTAAAATTTTGCTTTCTTTCAAAGAAGAAAGATGTAAAACTTAAAAGAAGGGTGAGGTTAGTAAAACTTGATATGTTGTGCATTCACCAATCCAAAGATTATGAAGACTCCTATTTTTCTTGGGAGGATGATCTATCGATAAGAAAGAAATAAATAAATGGTTGATTAGTTGGATAGTAGGGTGGATTTCCTAGCACAAGCTAGATTCAAGAAGCACAGGCTTCCTAAGAGGCTGCCAATCCACACTTTTAAACAATTAAGTTCTAAACTTGAAAGATAAATTACTTGCATAAATAATAGAGGCTATTAAAATTAAATATAAGTTCTTGAAAAGAGATGAATTTGACTAATTATAGCAATAAATGATTAGATATTAATGCTAAATAAATCAGACATGGTTCAAAATATAGGGTGATGTTTTGTGATCAGGTAGAAAGTTAGAAAGTGGGATTTGGTTAGGGTCTAATAGGTTAAATAGGCTTACTATTAGAAATTGACATAGTGACCATCAGTGGTTGGGTAAGACCATCGGTGGTTAGGTGACCATTGGTAGTTAGGTGACCATCAGTGGTTAGGTGTAAATTATTGGTGGTTAGGTGACCGTCGATAGTTATTGTTAGATTTAGCTTCGATAAAAAGAAGTTTGGTTAGGAAGGCTAGAGAGAAGTTCTGAAGAGTGAGTTGGAGAGAGAAACAAAAGAAATAATTACTAAAAATAGATACTTAGCTTTATTGTTGGTCTGAAGAACATTGAGGTGAATGGCTAAAAATGTATTTGTGGGCCCTAGAGCAATTTTGGAAAAGCAATGATGCCTTGGATGTTGATTGATGAGTAGCGACACTTTTCATCTCTGTCATGGTTGTTGGTTCACTAAAAACCTTTTTGGATTCACTGGGAGTGAGAAGAACACTTGCACAAGAATCTCTGATGCACAAGACTCTGATTATTTCTGATTTCTCATCCCCTTTCACCTCTTCCTCTCATATTTATATAGGAAAAGGGAATGGTGAAGCAAGAGGTTCAACAATAGGTTTAACAAACTATCTAATTTTATCATTAACATGTATTGATTATTCACATGAATCAAATAGCTAAAAATAAAAAATAAAGTTATAGTTAAGTGGTAGCTAACCCTTGAGGCAATTAAAGGTCAACTGTTAGTGGTTGAGTTTGACTATTGATAGTTAGGGTTTGACAATCAATGGTCAAGGTTACAGTAAAAAATGGCTAAGCTTAGTCATTTATTCTAATTATTGGTGGGGTAATGGTTAGGAGTGGTCCATAGGGGGTCAAGGGGTGGTTTAAAGGTTAGTACAACATCTAGAACCATAGTGTATGGTTTTCTAGTGTCTACAATATGTAGAAAAACTCTCTATAATATTAAGATTCTAGAATATCTTTTAGTTAGAAAAAAGAGCCATTAAAAACACATTTATGAGTAAAAATTAGAATTTGTAATAAAATATTTGATAGTTAAAGAAGTTGGAAATTAAAATATAAATAGGATGTTTAAACTATTCATTTATAATTTTAATATTGTGAGAAAAATAAAGCTTTGAGAGACCTAGGAGAGTGAATAGAGAAACTATGGCCCAAAGATGACAAGTGCGAGCTAGGGGATGCATAGTAACAATAGCTAGTGCAATGTAGGTAAGTGATGCTTTAAGTTTTGAATTTTTATAAATTTTAAATAGAAAATATAGTAATTTTGAAAAATTAGATGGTGGGAAAATTCATATAATATAATTTATCCCAAGCATTTTTAGGGTAGAGTAGAAAATACGACAGTCAATGGGTAGTTCCCAAAATTATTCATATATACCTAAGGCATTAATGATAAATATGTAAAAGGTCACCATAGTAATTGAAATGAATCAGCTAGGATGAATCAATTCAAAAAGGAAAGTGAAAAAGGGTGGCTGACTGCATCATAGATGGCTAATGTAGTTTGAACGTAAGTGGCAAACTATGTTAAGAAGGCTATTCTAGTTGGAAAATTGTCACTGACTGCATACATACTGGTTGATGCATTAATGTATGAAAGTGGCTAACATAGTTTATAAGAATGAATGACTTCATATGAAGTGGACGACATAGTACAATAATAAAAATGAGTGCATAATAATAGGCTAAATTATTCTTGTAATGTGGCTAACTACGTAATAATGGGTTAACTTAGCATTAACGGTGATATAATGACCACCATAGTTTGTTACCTAGCCAACTTAGTAAAAAATTTATTATTTTTGACCAACATAGTGAAGCATGTGTCTAACATAGTAGAAACTAGTATAAAAATTGCCAAAATAGGTTGATGAATTAGTTAATTTTTGAATTAAGCATTTTTGTAATTAATTTTAAAATGTATTTTCCTTATTATCTTAGAGTGAGGACTAATACACCCTTTGTTGTTTGGAATTTTGTAGATATGATAGAGACTATAACACTTGATAGATGTAGTGTGGTTATTTAATTTATTAGATAGATTTATAGTAGATGACAGTACATGGTTGATGTCATTTAGTTTATGCAATCATGAAGATGCATAGGTTCTTCCTCATTATTGATTTAGTTGTGATGTTTTTAAAAACATGGGAGTGACTAATGAACACTTTATGATGAGAGGTGGATGGGGTCACGATAGATGTTGGCATCACTTTAGAAGATGTCCATGATTTACTTAAATTTCCCATTATTAGAACCCATATTATTTATGGCACCCCTAAGGTAGATTCAGAGAGATGATCCCTATCTTTATGGGTGACTGACTATGAGAGTTATTTTTAGGGATTACAGGTGTGATAATTTGATGTATATATATTTACCATTCTAAATAACCATTCTAAATGTCTTTGTGAAATCACATATGCTTTGTCAAAATTCATATGGGAAGGTTTTGTTGTATGTGGTAAGCTTATGCCAGTTGATTTTAGATCACAGTACCTTGTATGACCCAAGGTCAATGATTTGGATGTAATTATTTCATCATATGTATGGTATTCTATCTTATGGGTAGAGGAATTTAATCCCCATTATTTTATTGTGTAGTTGGATCTATGAGAGATTTCTCATGTATTGACTAGTTGGGTTACCCCATGCTATTGATAACAATGTCCCTCATGTTCTTATATGGCAACATGACCATGTTATTCATGTTGTATCATATACTTTGACCTTGTGGATGGTTACCCATAGAGACATTATATGGAATCCCTATATATATTATACTGGTAGTTATTGGACTTGGCCTATAGTTTCTCTTGTATTGTATCATGTTTGTATTACTAGCCATTATAATTGGTTGGTAGAGCCATAACTTCTAGCTCACTTACCCAGATAGTTTGGCTTGCTACATCTTGTGACTCCTATAGTCATGCTTAAGTATTGAGCATGTCATATGAGAGAGATGAGAGGTAGTGGAGGCATGGGAGTATCAATGGATGTACACATGATCTAACCAAGGTAGTCAAGACCTTGGATAGGTCAGAGATGATAGTTGAAAGCAACAAGAGATACTATCAAGGAGGTAACATCTACAAACATGTAGATGGTAGTAGTTGATGCTAAAGATACATATGTGGCTATTATTGAGCCACACCAAGTTTAAATTTTACCACTATGGGCATCATGATGATGGAGACATCAATGAGTGGTAGTGGAATCACTTGAGGAGGCAATTGAGAAGAGAGATCCTACAAACCAGGCAACAAAGTTGGATGATAGAGCATCAAATATGGAGGGGTCCATGATGTTCTTGAGTTCTTACTCCTAGTTTTGTATCACCTCAGAGACATGATCATGTAGAGATAATTAGAGGTTGTGTAGATAAAGAAACTATGGTTGGAGATACCATTATTGGTAAGTGTTTGTTAGTGTTTTGAGTTAATTTGTAAGATAGATAACTAGATATATAGTTGTATATATATTTATTTAACTAGATGTTTTGAGATTTTATATATATGAGATCTAATATATATATTTTGTTTTTTATAGATGTGTACACTGAGGAGTTTAGATGGGGTGTTATTTAGAGGGGTACAAGATTCTCATCATGATATTTTGGATGGTGTATTATCATAGCATGATACTATAATTATGGTTGATCCTATTATACCATCTACTTTGGAGTATGCTAGTTGGTTTTATTTATTTAACTATATGATTGAGATCTAATATATATATATATATATGTATATGTATATATGTGTATATATATATATATATATGGAAACATGTGAGTTATAGACATGAGGATATACAAGATTCTCATCATGATATTTTGGATGGTGTATTATCATATCATGATACTATAATTATGGTTTATCCTATTATACCATCTAATTTGGAGTATGCTAGTTGGTTTTGATTGGTTGGTGAGACAACATGTGAGTTATAGACATGAGGATATGCCACATAGTTACCACTTAGAGTAGGAGATGGAAAGATATATGCATGGCATATAGTAGCTAAGAAGCAAGCTACTCATATGGAGATAGTGAGGTAACTATCACAGGTATAGGCCCATGTGGCCTATCTACATGGATATATTGATGGTATTAAAATTTGTACAAAGTGATTACATTGGACAATTTAGAGGGGATAGCCACAAACATCTGTGGGTAGTGTGGCTCATCCACCAGATAGATATGATGGATTGTAACCTTAGCATTGTTGATATTATTGTACTTGTATCATGTTTCTATTGTATTATACATTTGATATATGGATATATATGGGTCAATATTTATTTTTTTATATTGATCAAGGATGTCTATGGATGTATATTTTATTTCTAGCACATGCTTTTTAGTTTATGTTATATGCTATGAGAAAATATGTGATATGTTTTTGGATTCTTTTCTAGCAATTTGTGAACAAATGCATGGTTAAAAGGAAAGGTAAATGAAGAAAATATAATGAAAAATTTGTATCAAGGATATATAAAAGAGTAATAAAAATGTAGTACATACTAAATCATGATGGGAAATGTGTAAAACATAGATAAATGAAATAATTTATAAAATAAACTTAACTCAAGTGTTTGAAAAAGTTTATATTAAAAAATCTAATTGGTAGTAAAAAACACATTAAATAAATATGGGGAATGCATAAGATGTAAATGTTTTAAAAAATAAATCACATAAAACATACTAAATCAAGATGGAAAGTATGCAAAATAAATTACATTGTAAAACACACTCAATCAAATATTATGGACAAAGCATGCAAAAAAAGATAGGTAAGAAAACATTAAACATACTAATTCATGATGGGAAGTATGGACATGATTTAAAAATAAAAATGTAATTTACACCAAGATTAAATAATTAAGTGTGTAGCATAAAATACCTAGATTGATAGTTATTATTGTGAAAAATCATGGTATGAGGGTATTAGGAGTGAATTGTGAGGAAGGTCTGGTCCTATCTAACGTATTATACTACAAATCACAAAGGATAAACCAATGAGGTAAATGATAATATTAGGAATATTCATAGGAAATGTTTGTGAGGAATGCCTAGAAGTATGATCAGTTATAAAAACATATTCATCAATGGGTACTAGAGGGATTGTTGTAATGAAGTTAAGAGTGTAAGAAGCATGACATAGATGTTTTTAATAAAATATTAGAGAACATGAGGCATGCTAGGTAATTAAGGAAACACTAAGCATCTAGTGGATGCCAAATACAAAAAGTATTTGTTTAAAATAAACACAAATTATGGGAAGATAATTGGAGTACTAGGATCAACTCATAAAAGTTATTTATACAAGAAAATAAAATGGACCTACGTTCCCAAATTATGTTTCTTGTTCTTCAGGACTAATTACAGAGCCATCGGTATACTATGAAGATTGGGTACTTGTGTGAGAAAGTAGATATCACTATATATAAATTTGAAATCTCCTATTATAATTATTGTCTTAATGCACCCTAATGGACCTTGGCTCTATTGTGATGCCAACTATGGCATATGAGCTTTGATTAGAAATAAGATATGTGATTAGATATTAATCACGTATATTAGTGTGATTTTTAGTTTTGAATGTTAATTTTTGCATTTTCATCCTTGCCTTTTGTTTAAATGAATTTTTTAACTTTTATAGATTTTTCAACTCCTCCTCCATATAGATTTGGAATGACCAATCATGAGTTATAGAAGTGAGAAACACAAATGAGTTGTAGGCATTGGTTATAGGAGACAAAATACCTAGAGATATTGAAATGTATTTATAAACAATTAGGTTTACCTAAAAACCATCATGTGATCTCAAGTCTATAACCTTATGTTGTTTTCTTAGTATGCACAAGGGATAGATGAAGATCAAAAGAGATCTATATATGTAGTGATACAATGAGAAGTATCCTTGTTACCTAATCATATGGTAATGATAGGATAATTAAGAGATGTGGGTTTAAGAACCATGTCACAAAAATAACTATCTTACTTTTAAAAGACAAAATAAACATAAGACATATTTTTTAGTAAAAATTAAACCATGCAAAAGGAAATTAAACCAAAATATTAATGCATGAGATATTAATTTTACATAAAAATATGTGAAAGAGAAAAAAAAACCATGAGACATAAAAAATAAGAAAAATATCCATATATACTCATAAATTAAATCTAAATCATATAATAGTGTGATTAGAACACCATGATGCATTCACAAATGATGATAAATCTCAACATAAATATCATCCATAGCATATGACACATCCTTATATAACTAAAATTTGAAATTAATTAGGGTCTTATAAATATTTGTATAAAGTGATGAAAAGACTTCTTGCTGTATCGTCTCTATAGAAAATGTATGTATGCTAGAATCAATATGATACGCCTAAGGTAGATCCTATGTGGGATATCTAATTCCACAAAAAATCTGTCAGAATGTGAGTGGTATCCACATATCTATGTAAAGGTGTAGGGTATAAAGAAGGAGGATAGTTTGTCCACAAATGACATGAAACATGAGGCTAAATTGGTGAAGGTGCAAGTGATGGAAAATCCAAAAAATGTTGCTTAATAACTTAACATCTATCAGTATGGTTTGTAGCGGACTAATGCCAAAGATAATAAACCTCCCCATATTGATGAATATATTATAGGAGTGCCTTAGGAGGTGTTAGACTCTTGTATTTTGGCTATGATATAGTTGGAAAAAGTGTGTCAATGTATTGCCTAACCTATCAATAATTAGTATAAGAATGGTTACATGTACCATGATAAAAATAAGTACTTCTAGTAGTAAGTGGTGAAGGTTTTCTATCCATGATAGTAGAAGAGGATGCTTGTTACTACCTATGTGCACTAAAATCCTTGGCCCAATGATTGATAAATATATGGATCTCATAATAAGGCTCACCATCCCATCGTGATACTAAAGTATCAAGCTTCAAAAAGGGTAGTATGCCATCACCAATAGGAAAACTAGGAATATGATCATGTTAAACCACATCAATGGATGAACTCATAATGAGTTGAAGTAGTGTAGTTGACATCTCTGGAGGAAGTAAGCTAGAAGAATCATCGTATCTATAAAATTGGTATGGTCTAATCACAAGATAATAATAAGCATACTCTGAATAGGCTCAATAGTGATTAGAGGAGTAGTGTGTGTGTGTGTGCTCCATTTTGGACCTATGAACATCAAAATAACTAACATCAGATACTATAACAAGAAAAGGAACTACAAGAATAGAACTAAGACAATGTTATAAAGAAGAATGATATCTAAGTATCTCTACATCTTTAGCTTGAGCAATTCTAACTAAAAATAGATCATCCAAATAATATCCATCATCATTATCATGAGTATAAAGTTCAATAATACATGTATCAATGATTTTATCTATCAGAGATGTGTAGTGAATAAAATTCCTAGTGTTTGTTAAGGTAACCATAATTTTGTCACATGGTAGTCGATGAGATCAAGGTCATAAAGGAGGTAATTGCATGATTATTATAGGAGAGAGATCAAAATTTTTGATTTTTAAAATTATCTGCATCTAGTTCATCATCAGCTGAATCTAAAAGGTTAGGTAGTATATTTGTTATTGATTCAGGATGACCATTCTAACCTCTAATAGAGTTAACAGGATAACTGAAACGTTATGATTCATGAAATGGGATGGGAGGTAAGGGTTCAAGGGTGGGTAAATTGAAAACACCATATTTCTAGGAATTGTTCAAATTTTTAAGGATTTGTATCTCCTTGAATCTTGTATATAGCACCATTATAGGGAAATTTAACAAATTGGCATGCTGATGAGAAAACTATTCTCATGCAGTGTGTCCAAGGTCAATCAAGTAAGATATTGTAAGAGATTGGAAAAATAAATATCATGAATTTAACCCATACCATGATTGGTGGAATAGTTACAGGAATCCAAACACAACCAAATGGAGGCATTTGTCTTCTATCATATCCTTGACATTTACTTTATGTGGATTTAATATTGTATTTAGAGTATCCAAGTGTTTTTTAATAATATCAAGGGAAATAACACAAGTGCCTAATACTTCATTAATTAAAGATAATTTAAATTATATATATATATATATATATCCTATTTTTACACTAATTAATAATGGTGGATCATCCACATGAATTAATATCTCATTGGGAATCATGAAAGATATAGGTAATTTGAAAGAAAGATAAGTATCCACTGTTTGGTCAATATGGATATAAATTTATTTGCACTGTTTAAGGATGATATCTTTAGATCATAATAAGGTATATTACTTCCCCACATGTGGAGGATAGGGGATGTTCATTTCAAATAATAATTTAATTAGTCAATTATGATGATGAGTTGAAGTTCTCATAAGTTTTAAGAAAGAAATCTAGAATGAGAGATGCAAAAGTTCTACTATGGGATCTCATTCATCATAGCTCATTAGATTATTATTGGATAAAGGTTCATAATGTTGCAATATATCCTTTAAAGGTAGGTTATAATTACATTAAAATTTACATTGATAAGGTATATTTATTTTAGATTTGGTTAAGATGGTTTGACTAATTGAATGCACTTATGCTAAATTATGCAATGTGGTTGTATCTTTGAAAATTTATTGTGTTTGAGTAAAAGAAATAACAATTGAAGTTTTTTAGATATTCATTTGAGTTATTTTAGTTTTAGGGTGAGTAGAGCTTATATCAATGGTATGAGAGGTATTATCAATTTGCATTATTAGAATTGATATTTTTGTGTTTGTTGGTTCTTTATGCCCCAATTCTATGAGATGGGATGGATAAGAGTCTTGAACAATGTATAACTTTGGAATTTTTTTATATTTGGAGGTTGGATATTGATCAATATAGGAGAATACTATCCTCATGTTATTCATGTTGACAACATTCTCATAATGAATATTAGGATCTATAGTACTTTCAATATCATTGGTAGTAGGAGATTGATTAGTGTTATCTTGATGGTTAGGAAGAGGATCCTTGTAAATGGCTAAGTGAGCATTGGATTGATTTAAATATTTATTTTTTATTTTATTTTAATGAGCCTTAGTTGTTATTCGATAATCTTGTTGATGTTTAAATATAAGTGATTAATGGTCAATTTTAGGTCCAAGGAGATAATCCATAGTAAAATTTCAAAATTGACGATAAGTTTCATGAGAATGGCCCAAACATTGCATGAAACCAATAAAATTTGTGGGGATCATGGTAGTATTTTATGGGGAGTGTAGGATCAAGATCTCATGGGGAAAGTTATGGAAGGTGATTTTAAATTTATGATAAGAAAAGAGGTTTGTGTATATCCATATTATTCCCTCAAAAAAATGTTTAACTAAGATGAGAATTATTGTTATTTAGAGGATTATGTTCCATAGAATTTTTTAGAGCAATGGATTGGATAGTGTGTATGGAGTCATAAGTATCCATAACACCATCATTTATTGCATGTATTTTTTTAGATTTCAAAAGATTTCGAGTTCCCATTGAAGGGTATGAAGGCTCAAATTGACATATAAGGAAATATTGATGTTTAACTTGGTCAAAGGCCTCTTCTAAGGATTTTGGGGAAAGGGTCCTAACATGGTATTATAGTTAAGGATGAAGGGAATTAGTAAATAAGTGGAAGAGGTTCTCATCCAACATATTATGCTCAGCTTCATTAGTAAAGGCTTTCCATACTTTAATGAATACTTGTGATTTTTAGATTCTAATTGTTTATAGTTGATAAAGTGGGATAAATTATTTTCTAGAAGATCACTAATTTATAATTCTTGGAGAAAAGAATTGACTAAGTCCTCTAGGCTAGTGATGGAATGATTTTTGATTTGGTTATACCAATACAACGCATCACTTGAAAAAGTTTTAGCTAAGATTTTGTAGGAAGTAAAGGTATTAAGTTTAACACAATCTTTATATAGTTTTTAAGGGTTTTCAAATGTAAATCTGGATCTACTTTGAGTGATAGTAGGAACTATTCCTCCTATGTCAATGTTTACAATTTGAGGAACAAGATGTTTGTGTTGTAAGAGTTTAATAGTTTTTTTTTATAAGTGGGGCTTATGGTATAAGGTTACCATGTGTATCTCTAAGGGGAGGTGGGGTAAATTTTGATTTTACATCCCTTATTGAGCAAGTTGAGGTTGATTTCAGATATGCAATAATTGGTTTTACATTTACATCATTTGGTTGATGTTATTAGTTTGAAAAGTAGCCATTTGGTTAAGAGTTTATAATAATAATTGATTGGTTTAAATTCTATTTTGGCTAGTAGAAGGAGCATTGGATGCATTACTATTATGTGAATTATTAAGGATTTGAGATGAACTAGTGGCTTGAGATGCAATAGTATTATGGGAAATAGTAGTGGCATGAGAATCATTAGTAGTGGATGTATTCTTAGTTGTATGTAATTGGTTATTAGTGTAGGTGTTTGGAGTAGACCCACTAAAAGTCACACTTGCCATGTTTGTAGAAATATTTGGCATGGAAGTGAAAGAAGACGTGGAGGATGATGTCATAATATTAGAGGGAGACATGATAAATATTAAAGGTGTGGAATAAGTCATGAAATGAATTGACCCAAATCATATAAAAAAGCTAGGTGAAGGTGAAAGGGGTCCTCCGATATAGGGTCCCATCATGAGGTTATAAATAACTATAGGATCCTTACCTCTATGTTGAGGATTTTCATTGATGAAGAGGATCATTTGATCTCTATATTTAAGGTCAATTTCATATTCTACCATTTGCATGAATAAAGGGTTGAGAGCTATGGAATAGGGAAGAATCTCATAGTTGATAGTTCTACTGGTAACATGGACATTACTTTAATCTAGGTTAGTCATCGTAAAATGTGTTTTAAGAAATTTATTATGGTTATAGAAACTCATTATGTTAGTTTAATTTTTCTCTTTAGAGTCACAAAATAGATGTTACATGATGCAAAGGCTGAGTTAAACACTTACTAAAAGATAAGACAATCTTTAATACACTAGGTCAAGTTGGTTAACTTAGTTTTGTAAGAAGGAAAATAAAATAGCCTATAAAATATTGGGTCAAATAGGTCAACTTAGTTCTATAAGAAGGAAGTAGGATAGTCTATAAAAGACTAGGTCAAATAGGTTGACTTATTTATGTAGGAAGGAAAATAGAAAAATTCATAAAATATTGGGTCGAGTAGGTCGACCTAGTTATGTTATAAGGAAAGTAAAATAGTCTATAAAAGATTGGGTCGAACATGCCAAATTAGTTATTAAAGAAGGAAAGATTTTAAATTATTTGAGTTTGGAGGATTTATTTTTAGTTATAGAAAGAAAAGAACTAAACACACATGTAACTAGGTCAATCTCGTTGAACTAGTTAAAACACACATCACAAACCTTGTATCAACATTGGTTAATACAAGTTTTGAATACAACATAAAATAGGAAAAAACAAGCAAAAATAATGAAATTTAGAATCTAATTAATTAATTGTTAAAAAAAGGACCGGGAAGTTTATACTAAATGTTTTGATTGAAAGTGTAAGTTTCCAAAGATACTTGCTTGTTCATTGGATAATGTAGGCCGAATATTTTAGAGCACTGACTATGGAGGAAATACCAATCCCATATCACACTAAACCTAGTTTTAAGGGTAAGATGACACTAAATTCTCAGCGCTAACTACTAACTGATACAACACACAAAAAAATGGATGACTATATTTTTAAGGTTTAATAAAGAGGGGTATCTGACGTTTTTACAAAATTCTGTGAGGTAAGAAGAAACTAAAGACTGCGTATAAATATTTACTATGAATATGATTATTAGGGCAAGTCCCTCATGCCATGATATTTGTAAATGATATACAAGTACCATAAATATATGATTGATCATCCCTTCATGATAATAGCTAAGTAGTTTGAAAACTAATGGTACATAATTTTTAGGTAAAACCAAACAAAATGAAAAATAAGAGTGAAAATCAACATTTTGAAACCTATTTTGTAGATTTTTGAAAAGTAAATATACAAACAACTAACTAAAAGGCAAATTTAATTTAATTAATATTAATGTAAGTTAATTCCCTTTGTTTGAACTAGGATAAAAATACATAGATTAAAGTTGAGCTGGTTGACTTAGTTGTAAAAACATAATAAAAAAGAGTCAAGTTTATTGACTCAGCCTATTGAAAGATAGTCCAAAAGAAATAGAGTTGAGCTAGTTGACTTAGTTTTCTAGATAAAAAGCAAGTACATAACTGAGTGAAGCTAGTCTACTTATTTGAATGTAAAGGTACAATTTTATAGAATTGAAAAACTAGGAAAAATAATATTGAAATTGAAATTTTAAAAAATAGTGAGAAAATTAAATTACTTAAAATTTGATAGAAAGGAATGATTGATCTAGTTAGAGTTAACATGGTAATTTATACAGAGTCAACCAGGCTAATGTAGTAATTTTCCTAAAGTTGTTGAGTTTTTATTTTAAACTATGTTGTCCAGATGGAATTTTAATCATGTAGAGGTAAAAAATAGAATATTTAAATAGAGTCGAGATGGTTGACTAACTATAAATAAAGATTAATAAATGATCAAATAAAATAAAACTATGTCTATTAGATTGAATTATTATTTTGGAAGGAGAAAACATAAAATAAAAAAAATTGAGTATATCAATTAAGTTAAATTTGAAAAAGTAAGAAAAAAACTATATCGATCGGATTGATCTAGTTTTCCAAAATTGGCAATTTTATAGAGAAAGCTGAACAAAAATCAATAGGCTCACCTTAATTAGAAACCTATAAAACAATACCCTAACTAAATCGATTGGGTTAATAAAGTTGTAAAAACTTGTACACAGATCTGAATGAAGTTGACTCAAGTATAAAAAATAATGCACAAAATATTAAACTAGATCTATAAAGTTGATCCAATTATTTATAAATAAAAATTAGAAATATCCAAGGGTTAGACTCACATCAGGTTCACCAAGATGTATGCAAGCTAAACTAAATATTTCTATAACTTATCCTACTCAATAATATTCAAACTCAGAGAAGGTAATCAACTAATAAGTACACTTGGGAATACATTTAAATCAAGGTCATGACTAATAATAGATCCACTAAACCTATACTAAGGGATATCTTATCATATTATGGAAAAGGAAAGGTTTATAAGGCCTTTAGTCAAATGCCATATTTTGATAATTATAACTAGGTCTTATGATTGTAAATAATATTAATCAAGCTAATATATTAAACAACTATACATGTTAATCTAGTGCTCACCAAATCTTGTGGCATCAATAGGGAAGATAATAAACATGGAAAGATAAATTTATCTATAAAATATAAGTGATCTAAATAAGGAGAGATACAATCCAATATATATTAACTCTACAACATCTACTTATCAAAATATGAAGGGCTAGGAATATACTTACCTTTGTTGAAGTTGACTTGTCGTCCATCAATCTCTCCCTTGGCCAATGGTGATTTGCAAGAGGTTATTGTGGGCTTGTAAGGATCACAAGGAGAAATCAACTCTATGCTATAATACCTCTCCTATTCATCCAATCCTTCCACATGACAAGTGTTACTTATCTAAGGCAAAAACATAAGAAATGAAACCTCCTATTGATTGTATGAGAAGATTTATGAGCAATAATTATGAATGATTAATTGATCCTCTATTAGAAATGAAGTGAAAGGGGATATATATATATATATATATATATATATATATATATATATATATATATATATATGTATATATATATATGTATATATATATATGTATATATATATATATATGTATATATATATATATGTATATATATATGTATATATATATATATATGTATATATATATGTATATATATATGCCTAAACCCTCCCAATATTTTATCCAATGAACCTAGTTGACCTTGTTGGAAAGGAAATAGAGCTATTAGATCTCGAACTATGCCATCTTAATCTGACATAGTTTTGTAACATGTGGTGATTCCTAGAATGGGTTAGACCTAGATGACATAGTAGGATACATGGTAAAAGTGTTTCTTTCTTATTTAAGGGCTATTTTGGGTAGTGAACTACTTAGTGAAGTGTATAAGCAAGGTTTCAATGCCTATGGAAATACGTAAGAGTATCTTGTATTGGTTTTAAGTGGTGATATAGGGAAAAAAATCATACAAAGTACCAAAGATATACCAACCCCATTCCTAGTGCACCTTTTAAGGTGTGCGCTTAGAGAGATTAAGATTTAATCAGTTCTTATGAGAGAGAAAACATCACTAATTGATAAATTTGAAAAATATTATGTGCAAACAGAGTCAATTAGCATGTGTTTTGAGTAGAGGGATTATCCTATTCATACATATATTTTGAGTCACCACACCCATTTTAATATTATTATGGGGGGGGGGGGGGTTCATGGTAAAGTGTATGCGCATACTACTTTAGGTGTCATGCTCCTTACTAGTCCTTGGTGCACCATATTTTATATTGAAGTTAATGTATTGTGTGCACTTTTATTTAATGGGATTAAATCCATTGAGTGCACCTACTAAAATATTGTGTTGAGATTTTGAATCATGATTTTGGTATGCCTTGAAGTATAAGTTTTCATCTCAATTTTTTGTTATGGTGTTTAACTCAATTTTTGGTACCCTATGGTGACATATGTCATCCATGGTAACTCTTTTTTCCCTAATTTCTCTGATCAATGTGTTTTACTAAGTGAACCTCGTATAGATTACCAATTTATATATGACTTGTAAAATATTATGACTCAACATCAAGTAATATGAATTATTTATCATTGAGAAACTTAGTATTTCACTGTGCATTTATACATGGGTACCTAATCAGGACTAGCTGCTAGGATCCATTCAATCTCTTTGCTTCCTATTTTCTCATTCCTTATTATGTGCTTAAGGGAGGGTGTTGGAGTGGTTATGTTCACACTAGCTAATGGTTTAGGTTATTTTCAAATCATCTTTATGTTAGTCTTGTTCACACCCACTATAGGATTTAATATTTATTAAGGAGTTAGTTAGTTGTTGTGTGAGGAATATTTTCACGTACTATTTGGTGAGAAAATTTTCCATCCCAACTAATGTAGGTTTCATGAAACAAAATGTTGTTGCATGAAAAAAATATTGGACCTATTTTTTAGGATCTCCTTATGCTATATCCTAGATTATATAAGATATTATTGGGAGAGGATGTTATGGATCATATATTTTTATTGAGAGGTAATATTATGGATACTATATTGTACATATTATATGTGTGTATAAGGATGGCTTCACTATGTTAATTGTATGTATAAGAGATCATGTATTTGAATGAGTTCATTGTGCACTATAATATAACTTACAACAAAATTTGGATTTAAAATTAGAAACTAATGACAAGATATTTTAATAAGGTGAAATATTTGTAACCACTTTGATATATAATAGTGTTGTCTCCTTCATATATAGTGAAATGTATATTAACCATAATAATGAATAATTTTCACATAATCAACAACTTATACTTTAGGATCTTATTGTATTGTACCCATATTAGCAATATTGCATCATTAATTCTAACTACACATTAGATGCGGATCCCTACTACAATCAATCAACTCTCATGACATCTTCATCCATCCTCAATAATCAAAATTGGCCAATCAAATATGTCATCACATTACAAGTTGTAGACCCATTTATAATGGGTATTGTAGGTTATGTATATCTAATCACTACCTTGAATCTAGGTTTGGTGTAAGATATGGGTCCCCTGACATAAATATCACTTAAAATACCATGTCATTCCCACCCACCATATATAGTGCATGTTGAAATATTTTACCAATTCCATGTTCTATATGGCCTTGGCCTTTCCTATAGGGTTTTAATTTTGGTGTTTCCATATATCTTTAATCCTAAAGTAATTTCTTCAAATTTTAAATATATACAACATGGAAAACCATAAATAATAGGAATACTCCAAGACCTCAATATTTTGTCCCCATATAAATAACATTTCAATGTGGATTCTAGATGCACATCAGGTGTAGATCCTTGATGTAACCAAATCGGCTCTCATGAAATATTCATCCACCCTAATCGATAGAAAATGACCAATCAAATATGTTTCTACCTTACAAGATACATACCCTTTTCCAATGTGTGTAGGTCAGGTAATTATAAAATATACCTAAATCTGAGTCTAGTTTATGATATGATCCCTCTACCATATGATATCACATGAAATACCCTATCATTTACCCTCACCATTGCCACCCCACACACCTTGAAATATTTCACCACTTTCATGTTCTATATTGCCTACCCCTTCCCCACTACTTCACTATTTCTCAAGTTCTTTGTGAAATAATGATACATGACCATCTGCATAAATTGACTTGATGTTTTGGAAAATATAAGTATCTAAAAAATTGAACACCTAGATAACAATGGTGAAACATTAATAATATAAGAAACATATCTCATTGCCATATCATATGAAGAAACACACAACCTAATTTTCCACCATAAACTCCATAACAAATATAAGAGTATCGTTTTTTAACCCTTAATACACAAATGGTGAGATTGGGTTGATAGTCATGGGTTTAAAGTGAGGTATGACTATCAATTTTCACTCTTTCACCAATTTTTTACATCTTGTATGATATATATTATATTAATACTATAATATAATATTATTATTTAATATATCTATTCTATTTTTGAAAGAGATCTAACACAAGGAACAACCAAATCACTAATGCAAAAATGATATGGTGGTGTTTTATTTCACATTTTATAATAAACTTAATGTTTTACACAACTATTAAGGTTGTGAAAAGGAATGCTTGATTCATCTAGCTGTCACCTTAGTATCCCTATCACCTAGACTGTAAACAGGTCACATACTAGAAAAACATTAATGTTGAATATAATGTACACCTCTATGTTAACTTTGTACAAAGTTAAGTTTGGCATGCTTCATTATTTTCTAAAATTTACTAGGAATTAAGTATAAAAAGGTAGTGTAACTAAAACAATAACAAAATAAATAGATGTTTGAGATTAATGAGAGTGCATTGTTGAGAGAATATTAGGGGTCACTCCATGTGGGCTTGTAGGTTGGATGTTGATAACACATAACATGGTATCAACAGGGAGTATGAATTATTGGTTGTAACATCTTTGTACATGTGGGTGTTATTTAAATCTTTTTATATATCCATTTCTCTATGGGTTATATGATTTTTGCTTTGTTCTCTATGTCATTCCCTTGAATTTTGTTTTTATTTAGAATTAATAATACACTGGTAGAATTGAATTTATTTTTCATGTGTTTCTTAGGTTTCAAGTCATGAAGACAAGTTTAGTTATTGCTAAATATAGGTTGGTCATGTTGAATCCCATGATGCAGAGCATTAATGGGATGGTGGAGGCTATGTTGCATTTGAACTATCCTTGATTTTTCAATCATCTAATGGAAAATCTACCACAATTATAATTGATATAACTATTTCACACTCTCCAAACTCCACTATTTTTTCCCCTCTTTTCTCAATGAAATTGGTGAGAAATTGATATTTGTTGTATTTTTTTTAATATACATATACCTTGTAAATTTTTTAGCAAATGACTGATTGTGATGGTTTAATAACATTGGAAGGGATGTAATTTGATATTTTTGTAAAGCAAGATTTTGTAAAGCAAAAGAGTGTAAACTAGCAATCATACCTCACTCAAAACCCATTATTGCAGGCCTTATTTTACCTTTGTGCATGAATCATTCTATATATAAATAATAATACAATATTATTATTATTATTACTGTTACTACTACTACTACTACTACTACTACTACTACTACTACTACTACTACTACTACTACTACTACTACTACTACTACTACTACTACTACTACTACTACTACTACTACTACTACTATGATAATGGTTAGCTAAATATGCATTTTATGGAAATGGTAGGGCATCAATAAACAAGCTAAATTTAGATATAGTATAAATTTTAATAGGAATGAAAAGAATAATATGTTTTGAAGTGTAAAACTAATATTCATGTGCATCATTGGGTCTAGCTTGTTTCGTAGGTTTGACCAGTGTAACATGCTTCAAACATATGCTTGGATTTTATCTACCCATCTAGCCAAAAAAATGCTAGTATATAATGCATACATGTCACTCTAAAAAAGTTAAATCATGAACTTGAGAGGAGTTAACCTCTATTATTTTAGTTCATTGCTTCAAATGGTTCCATGGTAAAAGTCTTCACTTCACAAGTTTTTGGCATTTTTTAGGGTTGTATATTTTCAAATTCTAAAATACATGTGAAATATACTGCCTAAAATTGATATCAATATAAATTAACCCACCAATGAGAAAATAATATTAAAGATCATATGCATATTTACTCGAGGGTAATGGTTCTATATCTCCATTGCAACTCTAATTCAATTTTTAGTGTTTAATTATATTTTCACACTAGGTTTTGCATTTTAAGTGTAGGCGAAGGATTATTTGTTCTATAATAATCCATACTACTTTATCTTAAAATTTATCTTAAATATTATCATACTATTTTATCTTCAAAGTTATCTTAAATCTTATCAATGCATGTGCATCTCTTTGGAAACCTCAAGCCATAATTTATGAGAAGGTTCTTAAAGATAAACATGTGAATTGTATAGGTGAAGAGTCATATTTTAGAGGAAAGTAAAGGGATAAAAATTTAGGCTTATTATCTCCTTTCATTGGGTGCCTCAGTGGTAGGTATTCACCTAAAATCATACTAATCAAAAATCTTGTATTTGTAAGTGAATTAGGGCTAACTTACTACATTATGTTTTAGGCATTAGCATGGAAATGATTCAATCTAGTATTTCTTCAATTAGACACTCTAATGGAATATAGGCTAACATTTAATCTATTGATGTGGCTCCTAAGAGAGTGTTGGTCTTGCCTTTCCAACCTCTATCCTTCATGTTTGAATACATATGTCAAGATGAATACCAAGCCACAAATTTTTTCCTGAAGTAGTAATCTTGTAACCCATCATTTTTACCAATTATAAAAAGAGATAAAATTGGTAGGAATTTTTAAATACAAACCACATTACATTGGTTCTAGTGTCTTCTCATTTGCCAAGAAGCTAAACAAAATGGCTTCTGATCCAATGTAATCATTCATCTATCAAACCTAGAAATAATGTTATACACAATAGATACACTATACATTGAATCCCTTTTATATATTAAATTAAATTAGAGAGAAATTGTAACTAAAAAATGTAATAAATCATATCTTATAGGTTGTGAAGGATCCAACAAAGACATGCTTATATAATTGATGAAACTTTAAAAATAAATATTATTTATTATTGTCTAAAGGGAAATGGAAATTTAAAAGTAAGTCACCTATTTTTCATTGAACCTTTCCAGGTTTCACCCATTTGCTTCAATGTTTTATATTATAAAATATAAATTTTAATTTTTTATTTTAATAATGCACAAGATGTACCCTCTAGAGTTTATCGTGTAGCATTTGCATGTTCTGTATGCCAAGATGTAAAGGAACCATGCCATTCATCATTTTATATCTAATTTGCCTTTTTAAATTTGATTAAATTGTATATTTCATAACAAATTAGTAACCCTATAACAAAGAGGGGTGATTTTAGAGAATATTAGAGACAATACATTAAAAAATCATCTTAAATTGAGACAAAAATAAAGTTGTGTATTGTCTCAAAGCAGGTGTCTCTAAATATTATCTCAAACAATTATCTCACCAAATATAATACAAAATACTACTTATTTTTGTCTCTCCATAGATGATATGGAATACTTTTTTTTTCTCTCAAGAGACAATATCATTTTAATCACAACTATCATATCTTGAGAGACAAAAATAATTTCATGAATTTAAAAAATCTAGATTTCTTCTAGTACAACCAATGGATAATTATTGTCGATGACACCAAAACACTCTGGTGACTAGTATTATAAAATAGTTATAGAAAATAATTAGGGTGGAATATTGTACCCACAAGTGGGTTTACAAGAATTTTATTATATCAAAAATAACAAATATAAAAGGGTGTCTAAATGTCATTAACCCTTAATATAGAATGGTTGAGAGATGAAATTCAATATATTTCTACAAAATCTATTCCCATAACTATGTGATTCAATTGGACACTTCATTATCCCCAAGTTTTTTTAATATTGTTATACCAACCATCCATGTTGTAGCTACCAAATCAAGGGAAAATAATGGTAATTTTTTAATACATATTACTAAATTTACAAAAAAACAAACATGCTCTTAAGTGTAATTCAAAAAGCTTACTCTTCTTCCTTTGATTATCCTTGTTCATATTTGTTTTCATCAAATATGATAGCTAACATGGAGTTTACAACATTGATAGGGGCCACACATTTGACACCTTCCAGCTGAACAAGAGACTAAAAGATTTTAGACCACAAATCCAAAAAATAGAAACTTTACATTAATTTCAAATCTAAAAATACATGAATCCTCAACTCCATACACATAACTATGGACAATGCATATTCTCAGACTCAAACTAGTTTACAACACATTTATAAAAAGTTAACAATTATAAAATGTAACAATATATACAACCATAAGAATGTAAATCATAAGTACAAATTATGAAATCTCACTTACATATATTGGATCCTAATTAAATTATATGTATTTTCAACATATAAGGAAGTTAATATGAATTTTTGGAGATGATTTTTTATACAAAATCTCATAACATACTTGAACTATTTTAGATGAATTTCTTCATGAAGTTTGACGGATTCACCTAATTAACTAGCCAAGGTTACTTGAATCTTTATGGCTTGTTGATGATAATCCATATGATATAGGCTACCTATAACAAAATATATAATATAAATTTAATATCTTTTCACTTATTTTATGAACATTGAGACATTTATAATGGCATAATTTTGATGCATGAAAGTATTTCTTACTAATAATGTACTGATTCTAAGTTGTTAGACAAATGTCAAAAGAAAAATTGTTTGAAAGGATTATTGATGCTATAAATAATGTCATTATTTTTTGACTTCTTTTTATCTTTGAAACCCTTAAAAATGTTGAGAATATAAAAATAAAAATAACCAGAGAGATGAGGCACTTGAAAAAATTATAAAATAAGAGGTTGATGTGAAGGTAAGGCCTCCAAAGAATCCAAGCAAATCCCCAAAGAAAGGAATTGTGATAGTGATGAAGCGGGTGAATGTTGCATCTTAAGCAACGAACTTTATATCAAAATTGAAAATAAAAACTAATATTTTAATTGAAAATATTTGATGTGATTTAAAATCACCTATCATTTTTAATGAGCATATATTATGATTTAATGTGCTTTCATATCACCTGCCCTTTTGATCAGGCATGTATCCAAATATATATATATATATATATATATATATATATATATATATATGCATATGTATATGTATATGTACATGTACATATACATATACATATATATACACACACACAAACACACACACACATGTGTGTATATATGTATGTATGTATGTATGTATGAAACAGACACACTGACTTACCAACATAGTTAGATTGAGAAATTAAACAGATCCAAAATATTGGTGGAAAGTTAAAATTATTTGTACCAACACTATTTCAATCATAACATATATATTATGATTTAATGTGTTTTCATATCACCTGCATTTTTGATCGAGCATGTATCCATATATATATGTGTGTGTGTGTGTGTGTGTGTGTGTGTGTGTGTGTGTGTGTGTGAAACAAACTAACTAACTTACAAACATAGTTAGATTGAGAAATTAAATAGAGCCAAAATATTGGTGGAAAGTTAAAATTATTTGTACCAACACTATTTCAATCAAATCATACATCAACATAGAAAAAAATAATAAGTATACAAAGTAATGCATAATGATGGTCAAGAACCCCACTTTTTTGAAGATCAGATGAAGTGAAAAGATAAGGATAAATCATCTAAATTATAGGATTATTTGACAACCCCATTACAAGTAGTTGTATCAGTATTAACAATGGATTATCATACAAATTAATTCTTTGTGAATTTATATTACCACCATCATAGGCAATATTATCCTGAAGAATACCTATAGTGACATCTTTTTGCATGGCTTTAGAGGACTATGAAAAAATATGGAAGCATTCATGCCACCTCATCCTAGTCCATGGTTGAGGCATGTTGAAGGCATAAAATAAGAAGAGGATGATGAATTTTCCATTATAGACATTGGAGAACTTAACTGGCCTCTAACCTACAATCCATCTAGAACATTGCTACCATATAAATGGCTACATGCAACTGACAATTCTCTAGGAACCATTGCACTTTATTCAACAAATGTATAAAAAAATTCTTTTTGGGTAATAAATTTGTCCCTCTTATAGATCAAAACAAAACAAATTAAATAATCATATATACAACATATAAATCAACAATGTAAACAACTATAACATACCAACATATAAAATAAAAATAGAACAACCCCACATTCAAAAGTTTAGTTTCATAAATCTCTCACACTCTTTATCTTATTATCAAAAAATTTTATATAATATACTAAATACAGTAAATCATAAATACTACAATTTTTTTCTTAACAAATCTAATTTTTATATTCTTCACCCAATATATTAAATCAGAAGTACAACCACCCTCATGTAGACTTTCATTAATATAACTTAATTATCACTATGTTATATAGTTTTTAGTTTTTATATTATTCACATAGAAATATGCTTCATAGATTACCAAAAAAATAAGATAATTTAGTAATTATAATATAATCCATGCTTCATGTGTTGGGTGGATGTAACCAAAAATGGACAAGTTACATGTGAATAGACATGGCTATATGGTTTTAATGGCAATGTACCTAAAGTTTGAAAAAGGGTTTTGTTATAATTGGTAGAAATTTTGGCATTTTATAAATTTAAGAAATTTATTTGATTTTGGTTACATAATATCATTTTTGCATTTATATAGTAATATCACATGTTGATGCAATGTATGTGGTCAGTTTAAGCATGAGATTCATAGAACTAGTTGTAGTTATGGAATTTCAATAGTTTGACCTTATTATGTGTCTTTTTATGCATTTTGGTTTTGATAAAAACCTAAATATTTAAGTTTAAAAATATTGTAGTATGGTATGTTTGGTACATCTTAATGATTTTTTTGAGTTTTGGACGAAACGAGTGATTTAGAAAGAAATTTGCAAGTGAATTATAAAAGTAGTGTATTTATCCATGAAGTGCTTATAGATATAGGGCTAGTTAAAGTGGAGAACTAGGTATAGTTTATATATTATTCCATGAAGGAGAAGGCCTA